>WFKH01007768.1:6853852-6866055 GCA_016163765.1 Magallana hongkongensis | reverse complement strand
CTCTCTCTCTCTCTCTCTCTCTCTCTCTCTCTCTCTCTCTCTCTCTTGCTCTCTCTCCATCTCTCCCACATATTTCATAGTTCTTTGTTTTTGGTAATGAACAAGTATGATGCCTCCAAGATAATATAGACAAAATTGAAAAAGTAAATTTTTTTATAGTATTTGAAGCTTGCAATGAGACTTTTTAATTAACCTTGTACAGTGATTGAATGAGGATTTAGTTAACAGAGTCACTTTACTATCTGTGTTTGGGACTTTAGCATTATATATTGGTTATTTATCTCCAGACTATAGAATTACCAGAAGAACCAGAAGAGGAAGACCCTAGCTGTACAACTGTTTGTCTGCGTACACCACTAGGACTAAAACAGCGACGATTTTACAGGGAAAACACAATACAGGTTCAAAACTGATTTTTCCTTTGCCATTCATGTAGCCAAACAGGGTTTTCTGTTTACAAAGACATTGTTTCCTCAATACCCTCATGAAATTCATGCATATTCTACATTTTAAAGAAACTGCTCTGGTTTTTGACCTGAGAGAACATTTCAAAAGATAGGCTTGAAACTTTGATCTGATAATGAGTTATTTGTGATTTTAAGTTGGGTACTTTGTACACTCCAGATTTTAACTTGTGTGAATTATTGGCTCTTTCAGTACATGTGTAATAAATCCATATCAGAGTTACAAAGTGACTAAGATGTTTGGTCAATAAACTGTCCTTTGAACATCTACCATAATATGTGCAACAGTTTTCCAGGTTAAAAATACAATCAGTCTTCTAGATGATTTTTCCTGGGTTTCCATTATTTGAACAATTAAAGATTCAGACCATTTATGGCCATTGGTTTGGTTTTTCATGACTACTGTTAAATGATTTTTAAGTTGCGTCATTTTTAAGGCATGTCCTTGAAGCCCCTATCCACACCAAGATATCGACCCAGTTATCAGTGTGTGTATTTCTTTGACTTGTATATCTATGTAGTAAAGCTTTACTAGACTTATGGGCTCTCAGAGAAATTTCCTACTCCATGATAGGGAAATGAAGACAGGTAGGCTTTGCATTTATCTCTCAGGTAGAAAGGTTGCGTTGTTTTCACCTATTTGATATCAGCAGATGAGGTTATGAAACAAAGTGACCCGTGTCCGCTGTCTGCATGGTCATGTGATGGTCTGGTGCCAAAGGTTATTGCCCTACATATCCATCACATCCATGGACCTTGTATCATCCTGGATTTTCTACCAAAATATGAAATATCATAAAAATATGAAACTTTTCTGGTCATGTGATGGTCTGGTGCCAAAGGTTATTGCCCTACATATCCATCACATTCATGGACCTTGTATCATCCTGGATTTTCTACCAAAATATGAAATAGCATAAAAATATGAAACTTTTATGCAGTGCCCTTGTTAGATTTAGAAAGTTCAAAAATGAGAATGTTAAATGAAAATTTCACGCAAACAATCTTCCATTGCTCTGTACTTCATGAGTTTTAGTGAAATGTTAAAATTACTTTTGTTTCATGATTCTAAGATGAAATTTTGGACACTCTATATAGAAATAAAAATAGTGAAAATATTGAAATAAATGTTTTGTTCAATGTTATAACAATCGACCCCTGTTCCTGGTAGTCTGATCAGAATGGTTTGTTTACCGGCGAAATGCAATTAGAATGGAACATACCGAAAAACTAGGTATATCATTTATATCAGAAAAAGAGAAAAAATTACCAAAAAAAAAATAAAATTCAACTGCTTATATAACGTTGAATGGAAGGTTGGTTTCCTAGACTGAAGTGACAACAGGAGGCAGTTTGTTTTTCATGTGACATACTATCAACATGAAATGTCATCCCAATGGAAAGTTTTTATTTACCATGACAAACATTCTGACTGGACGGTTCCTAAATGACCTAGGGCGATCGTAGAGCCCCAAGGACATGGCTGAACCACTGAGGGGAGGGTGATGGTAACTTACTTCTGTGTGAGCTGAGAGAGGAGGAAATGTTTGTCCTCAGGGTTTATATACACTCGGTTTATCTCAGAGGTCAACCAATACAGTGCGGCTGTCCCGAGATAGTGATTCACACGATGTGTAGGTGGATGAGATAGGGAGCTTTTGATGATTACATAATAATAAATCAAGTTGTACTCTGTCATGTAAAATCAACAGAAATCTAAAGAGACTGAGGAATATACAGTATAAAACTATTTGTAACTTTCCCACTCAAATATTCTGTAGCATACACTTCTGTTTCAGTTATACAATGTATTTTGATAGTCAAGGTACATATATTGATTTTTTTTACGGTAAATGATTACCATAGGATGAATGCTTTCTTTCCTAGAATGTGTTGGACTACATGACATCCCTGGGATTTAGTCAGAGACGCTATACTGTGTCAACATCTTATCCCCGCCAGAGCTTACAGGAGCAAAGGGAAACAACTCTGGCAGAGATGGGATTTTATAGAAAAGTGGTTCTGAATGTTGAGGAAATAGAATAGTGCCCAGAGAGTAAATCTGCTGTTACTGTTCAGTCCACCCACTAACTGTGATATTATTAATTATCCATTTTATTTTGTATGATATGAATTCCATATTACTCACAAGAAAAAAATTGTAAATGAGAAAGCATTTATAGGTCTTCTGAGTTATTTGGTGATCTATTGCTGTGTGTTTAGTCCATTGTTGTGCATCTTTTAATATAATCTTATCTGATAATATGGTGTGCATACTCACCACACCTCTGACACAGGAGTCATCCTTGGGTCAGAGGCTCTGGTGTTTTATTTGGGCTCTACTGGATGTATAGTAAACAAGTTTTAATTCATTGAAAATTTCTCCCCTGGTATGAATTCAAAAATTAATTAAAGAAAGCCTCCATGTTATCATAACAATACTCTTCCCTAACCAACACCCTTCCCCCTTTACATCAATTGAATGTTGTTGTATGCTAGTAAGTAGTCCCTTATTCTTACACATATATTTTTACATGTACCTGTATTTAATAATGCACCTGACAGTGCCTCCTGGGTTTTCATAACACCTCTCCTCCTATGAGCTGAGTCCCTCCCCCCCAAATATTTCATAAATTGTGCAATCTACATAACATGTTGCATACATCTAAGTCCCACAAAAATACTGGTCATAATATAAAAAAATTCTTTGTTTATTTATACTATAATAATGGGCATTGATGTACAATTGGGTCTTTAAAATCTGCCACCCTTATTTTTTTTCATGCATCAACAATAAAGCAATGCACAGGCGGACATGCATAATTGCAGTGGTTAAAATGCTATTGTTTGGGTCCTTCACATGGCTGTATTTTACTCAAATTTATAGTTGGGTACTTGTCTAGTTGTCTTGTTTTGCCTTGTTGTTTATTTTTTTCCTTAAATTATATTTTTGATATGGTAACGGTTTCTTTTTTTTCATTAAGTGTTTATATACAATAACATGTTTTTATGAAATAACTGGTCAATGGTAAACCTTTATTACATTTTAACACAATGTTTTTTTCTTAATCATTATAATATTGTTTTATGGATAATTTGTTAAAGACTTATTAAATTTTATTAGTGGTGTATAAGAAATTGTTAAGATTGTGAGATCTTTACTTCAAGGATTACTTTTGCATTATAATGTAGCAAATACAATGTATAATGTGGAATCTGAATAAAGATTGAAATTGATAAACATTGACTTTATCTTTTTTTCTACGTTACGTTCTAAACGGAACATTAACATCAGTGGATGCTGCTATCAACCCATTGCTAAGACTGCTGCAATTGTTCTGCATTTCCATCTATGTTAACATTTTAAAATTTTTATTAAAATTTTAATAATTACATGAAAGATACACATGATTACTTGTTTATTAAATATATTTGTTTCAATTAAAAATTAAAAAAAAAAGTAATAGATTTAAGGGCCTGCCCAACCCCTTTCCACTTCTTCTCGAACACATACAGAAAATTGAATTTATATCATGGAGTTGCCCCTCCACACACACACACACACACACACACACACACACACACACAGATTAGGCTTTTTCGTGATTTGCGAATTTGCCTTTTTTCTTATTTTTTTGGTCAATATTTTTTGGATGAGTCCCCCCCCCCCCCCCCACTTTCAAAAAACGAATCTATGTGCCTGATATTTAAGAGTCTCTTGTAGTGACCACATCTTAAATTAGTTCCTAGTTCCGTGTGACCAATTTAGACTCATAAAATTAAACATTACATTCTGCTCTTTATGAAATGCAGTTGAATAAATGCGTTTGGTAAAAATGTCTTCAAACAAATTAATTGTACAACAAAGATACATATAATATACATTTAAAGTTCCATGTAATGATCATGCAGTTTGGAATACGTATTATTTAAAAAAAAATAATAAATAATTATAATTATAAAAAAAATTATTAATATTATTATCAAAAGAATGTGAAAATCGAAAAGTAGCTGATCACTTTTTAGATCGGGATCGAAATCCTGACTGCAAGGGAAACAACTGTTCACTTTCCTGCCACAAGTAATTTTTCACCATGTGGGGAGATCAAGCAGATTTTCCACCAGATGTAAGTATTGCCAGCTACAAAACATGTTTTTAATTAAATATTTTTGTTAATAATATCATATAGTTCTGTAAACTGCATTTATTTGTTTTGAAAATGCATTTTTCGTCGTTTAACGAAAAAGAAATGTTACCGAATTTTCTCTGTAGTGTCAAAATACCGGTAGTCATTTTCTTATTGTTATGATGAATATTGTAAAAGTCTTGAAATCTGATCATTTTTTTTTCTTGTTACAGTACTACCCTCCAGCATATCCACCTTCAGTGGATCCATATGAAATGCACACTGGTGAGATCATATTCTTTAGTCAGTTAAAGATAAAATGTGAAATAGATGCAGTTCAACTTCAACAATAGACTGCATCCAATATAACTGCATTGAATCATGAAGTTTTTAGAGAAATTCAAACGTTAATGCAGATGAATTTTAAGTGATAAAAATATATCTGTTTAATATATTATGTATTATAAAAAAAAATTCTTCAATTCATTTATTGACAATTACCATGTTGGCATACAGTCATGAATATGAGTTACATAAAACAAAACATTAAACATAGCATGCAAAAGTTAAACATTAACTAATAAATCTACAATGGACAAAACGTTGGGTGAACAAAACTAGGCTTGTGCGAAGACTATTATTAGTATTCATAAAATTGTATAAGTGTTCATTGTTGACTTTCCTTTCTAGCATTGAAACAGTTTTTTAGAAAACAACATATCCTTCTAGCAGCTGTAATGTTTTTAGGATTGACAAGTTCCTTAATGGGATTGACATTTGTATATGTGTTCACATTAAATATATCATTATAATTCAATCTACATTGATCATATTTTGAACAATACAATATAAAGTGTTTCTCATCTTCAATAAACAATTTGCAAAAATTACATAGACGTTTTTCTCTTGGAATATTAGGTTTAGAATATCTACCAGTTTCAATAAATAATGAATGAGCACTGATTCTTAGTTTTGTTAGGACCGATCTGTCACATTTTTTTAAAGGTAGTTTTAAGTACATGTATTGTTGTAGTTCATACTCATTTTGATTTACAATTTTGCTATAAAAAGACAATTTTCCAGAGTCAGCTTTACGTATATTGTTCAGTTGTTCATGTATTTTGTTTTGATAATGTTCTTTTAACTTGTTCTTTAAAATTTTGTGACAGATATTCAAAGAATTGATATTTAATTTTTGTAGCAATGAAGACAGTTTTCTTTGCCAAGATACTCTAGAAGACAATTTTTTGTCTTCTTTGAATGCAGATGTTACTAAGTAATTATTATAGTCATTTGTGTATTCCATATCTTCCAGTCTCTTATAAAATTTGAACATATTCTCAATACATAGATAATACAGAGGAAATTGTCCTAATTCACTTAAAACAGCAAGATTTGATGCCTTTCTGTGTACCCCTAAGATGTCTTTAAAAATAAGGTGTTGTGTTTTTTCCAATGTAAATTGTTCTGAAGACATTAAATCACATTTGAAGTCGGATATCCATATTTCAGACCCATAAGTCATTATTGGTATTATTATTGATTGATATAATTTTAACATAATTTCCACAGAGAAGTTAATATTTGCAAGAAAATTTGTTTTCAAAGCATAATATGCCTTTTTTGCGTGTTCTGATAGTTGTTCGGCTGCAAATTTCATTTTTCCATCTGATGTAAACACAACACCAAGATATTTATATTCATTTGTTATGTTAATCATTTGATGTTTGTAATAAAATCTGTACAAAGTTTCATCAACTGGTTTACCATTGAAAATCATAATGTTTGATTTTTCCATATTGACACACAGTTTCCAGTCAGAACAATATTTTCCAAGAACATCTAAACAGTTTTGTAAACCAACTGGTGAATCTGATACCAGAATGAGAT
The DNA here is from genome assembly GCA_016163765.1 of Magallana hongkongensis. Classification (NCBI taxonomy): domain Eukaryota; kingdom Metazoa; phylum Mollusca; class Bivalvia; order Ostreida; family Ostreidae; genus Magallana; species Magallana hongkongensis. The sequence continues at coordinate 6,859,574 of WFKH01007768.1, read as the reverse complement.
CATCAGCAAAAAACATATGATTAATTGGCATAGTATCAAGATAAGCAGGATATGTGGGTACATTCTTGAAATAATTAACAAAATCATCAATAAAGATATTAAAAAGTGTTGGACTTAAATTGTCACCTTGTTGGTGACAAAAATGTAATATGTTTTACGGTGCGACTGTTGGGGCGAGCGCAGCATAAATTCATTGTAAATACACACGGGTACATGCTAATAAATTAAAGCATAGTTTACCAAATGGATGCATATCAACGTTAATAAAAATAAAATATTTTACGCTCTAGTATACATGTATGAATATCTATGTTTTACAGTGTGGCGGTCTGGAGGGCAAAGCCATTAACAACAATCACAATTTCACTACAGATTCATTAGAAATGTGCACAGTTGGATCCACCTATCTATTTTTTCATTACGCTAAAGGTGTCACATGCTCAGTCTAGACATTGTGACGTCACAATAGTAGAGCAGACATCACTCGACAGTTTCCGTCAAAGTAACAATGCTCCGAACAATTTGCCAAGAAAATAATGTAAAACAAATAGTTGAAAACCATTTTTTTAGAATCAGCAGAATGTTTTATTCATCTTTTAAATGCATGACATTCTTAAAATACATTATACCTGTTCTCGCGAGATCATGACATGGGTAGCCATTTGCAATTTACACAGAGTTGTGGGTACGAATCTGACGACAGAATTTTCAGTATGTCAAAAGTAGCAATAGTCTGAGTTTTCTCTTCGCCAAGATGTCGTTAGAGCTCGCTGCACGCGCTATAATCCAGTATATGCCATACATTTGGAGATAAATTTAATTTCTTTAAAACAATTGAATTTAAGGTACCGGTATATCCTGTTAACATTAATATGTTTTATGGTGCTACCGTTGTGGCGAGCGCAGCAAGAATTACACATACCTTGCATCATTGTTAACTAAGTGATATTTTGGCAATTATTAACTAACATCAAAGAATTTTTGAGAGAGAGAGAGAGGAGAGAGAATCATATAATATTTCTAAGTTTAAAAAAAAATTCTTACAAAATACATAGATTTGCTTCCCCCTAAAACCGTTCTTTACTTTTGGGGAGAATTGATCAGTCTGTAAAATGTAATTTGTGTTTAATCTGATCAAAAGTGTAAACGATAAATATTATTTTTCTTTTGTACCTTGTTGTTATCTGACTTTTTTTTTTTTTCCTGGTTCATAATTTTCTTTTTTTATTTGTTTATTTTTGCATTGCCCCCGGTCCCTGTTTGTTGGTGTGTAATTTCCCATTTTCCAATTTAATGGTTTGGCAATATGCAATATCTACATAGATTTTTTAACTGTTTATTTTTTTCTCTTTATTTTTTTTTTTTATTTAGTTCAGAATGATGAGGCTGTAACTTTGATAGCAATATATTTTTTAATTTCCCCCCTACTTATATTTACTGTACATGTATGCAAAATTAGCTTAAAACTGATCGATATGACAGTAAAGTATAGCTCTTGCTTGTATATCTATATAATCTCTTTATCTAAGCCCAAAAAATTTGAAAACTTATCATCAGAGGCAGGTGTCGCAGTTTATCCTGAAATAGCTAGTACATGCATTACAAATGTTTGATCCACCTCTAAATTTATCACGGGAAATATAGCGCGAGATCACTCTGATGTCATACGTTAAAATCTATAATCATTTGTTTACGTATCTCGGCTCAATACGAAGGAATGGAAGCGTGTAAAAAATCTCTTGGGTCTCACCAAAGCTTGTGCGATACTCAAAACATGTCTTCAAGGAACTGTAAATTACGAGTTATATGTCAGCCATTTTTGGCATAGCACTACGGGAGCTCTACTCTTTTAGAAAGCATTATGGGATGCTGCCCAAAAAAAAATTCTTGATGAATCTCTAGGTTTAGCTCATTCTTTTTCCCGTGCACTGGTTCTTAGAGCTCGCTTCGCTCGCTATTATAAGCTTAATCTGAAATATTATCAGGGACCTTAATTCAAACCACAAACAAGAGTTTATTGTAAAATTGAAATATATAATAATGTATTGGTCTGACAATACCGCTTCAACTGTGGAGTCGATCCAACCATAATCTGTTAATTATCATCCATATAAAGCAATGAATTATTTATTTACTATCAACCCACTGAGTTAAAATCATGATAGTACGTTAGACACACCATTATAAATTTATTAATTTAGGTGATCCTCGTCAGGATATAGAGTATGAGAGGCAGTACCAACAGTCAACGTACATCGTTCCAGACATCATCAAGAGTTTCCTCACATACTTCCAGAAAAGTATCACTGAGCAGAATGTTTATGAAATTCAGAATGCGTATGAAAATGGGTAAGATAGAAAACCATATTGATTATGTGTTGTTTTCAGAAACAGATTGTCTTTTATGAAATGAATTTGAAATAGCGCTTCTTAGAAATATTTTCAGCATTCATATTTACTGATTTTGAAACAAACTTGTAAAAATAAAATACATTCACTTTGAAAATAAGAAAATGTAAAAGACTCTTTGCTTTTACTTATATAGAGTGATGACTAATTTATTGGGACCTGGGCGAGAATGAAACCTAGAATTTGTTTTTTTTTAGATTCAATAAATTGACAGAGAGGTTCTTCAAGACCTCTCCATGGCCTGAAGCAGAAGTGGTTGCTCCAATAGTGCAGAATGGTAGGTTTTATTTACAAGAGAAATTGCTGATATGGAACTCAGATATAATAAAATCGCACTTGTAAGAAAGTTACCTCTTTTTCCTATCCTTACATACATGTAGATGTAAAGAATTTCAAAGAATTAAAAAGAAACGTATTCAGGACTTTCTTTTAAGCAAGTTCTACTGTAAATGTGCATTTTGATGATGATTATGATGTAAGTTTTATCTTGATACAATTCTATTTGTACTTCTGTCAATAGAGTTTACATGGTGTTTCCTTTTATTCAGATCATTTGTTTTTGATCCTGTACAAGGAACTTTTCTACAGACATATTTATGCCAGGGTTCAGGTAAGTTTTTATTGAGATTTGATAATTATTTCTAAACATCAAAACTGTTCATCGTTATAATGTTAACAACTGTGAAGTACTGATATTCTATTTTGATTTTTTTTTTTAGAATGGCCCAACTTTGGAGCAGAGATTTGAATCTTACTACAATTATTGTAATCTCTTCAACTACATCCTAAGTAAGTTTTATACATGTATTGTATGATCAAGCTAAAATTTATAATCAAGCTACCTTGAGAATATACTATAAATTGTAAGCTACAATGTACTATCAGAATCTAACACATGCACTGTTTCTGTAGATGCTGATGGGCCGGTCCATTTGGAGCTTCCCAACCAGTGGTTGTGGGATATCATTGATGAGTTTATCTACCAGGTATTCTCTTTTGATTCATTTAAATTCCAAACCATGGCACAAGCCCTGTTTATGAAATGAAGAAATTAACCATTCTAAACATTAAAATGGAGAAATTAAATTTTTAAAATTTGAGCTAAAATTGTAACCATGACCCTTTAAGAAATAGAGGTTATAAATAAAATTACACAACATTTTAAAGTTTTACCATAACTATGCCCTTGCAACAAAGATTGAGGGATACACTGGTAGTAACAAACTTCTGTGTGTAAGTGAGTTGGATAGTGAGAGCATGCTTTATAAAGTACTGTAATTTGCCGAATATAATAAGCAGTTGTGTAAAATACGCACCCCCCACTTTGGGCTTGAAAATTTGTGAAAAAACATAGTTTGGGTGTATAATATGCACCAAGACTTTTGACCAAACTGTCATGGTAATATTTTAAGGAAAAATCTACAAGGAAATTGAATTCTACTGAAAATTTTACATTCACGATAATGTTTCTGATGCAGGTTTTTAAAATCTTGACTTTCTGCATAGAAGTAATCTTCAAACAGCTCAAAGGGTTGACACTGATCACAGACAACAGGGTATTCACTCAGGGTGCTACTATGTTTTGATTATTTCTTTGCCCCAAGGGTATGTCCGAGATAACCAGCATGAATAAGTGACAAGCGCACATGTGTACAACAATGGCTTCGATAGGGCCGCAGAGGTGTTAAAAATAAAGTTGAAGCGAATCTTTAAGATGAATTATTTTATTTTAGTTAATAGTAGTTAATCATGTGTCTTAAAATGCCTATAAATTACGAAAAACATGTGATAGGCTAACTCAATCAGGCCCGGAATTGGGATCTATTGCAGAGATCTATTAATAACATCTGTAATGGCGGCATACGCAGAGAGGGTGAATGCACAGCTCTGATTGCTGAATAAACATTTCATATTTATTTAAATGGCCATTTTAAAATAATTTATCTATCAACGGATTAAGAGCAAAACATTTTCTGCTAAATACACTTCAACAATAATTCCAATTGTTTAGATATTGTGGTAAACAAACAGAAGTAAAGTTTCCGTATAAAGGCTATGTACTGAATTACGATAGCCAATGCTTTACCTGTTAAAAAAAAGTGTCAAAGTATTGTGGTGTATAATAGTATAATATGCATCCATTTCTCACAAAGAAATTTTTAATATAGAAAAAAAAATGTATTATATTCGGCAAAATACGGTAATTTTTAAGTGGAGATTGATGCCCCATTGTTAGTGGTAATATTAAACTGTGCTCAATCAAGTTTAGAATTCTTCTTTTATTCTATTCTATTATACAGCCTTTGAGAGTGTTCTATGGCTAGAAAAAGGGTTATACTGTACATGTACACTAAGGGACCAGGAAAAATGAGGGTGATATATTTATTTCAGTGGTCTTACGCATTTATTTTTAAAAGATGTCCACTGATTGGTTTGGTTGTTTTGTACAGTTTCAGTGCTTCAGCATCTACAGATGTAAAGTGAACAAGAAGTCAGAGGATGAGATCAGCTTTTTGAGGGCCAACCCCAAGGTAACTCTTCCTACAATCCTACTGATATATTTAGTAACATATCCCAAGGTAACTCCTCCTACAATCCTACTGCTACATGTATATGTAGTAACATATCCCAAGGTAACTCTTTCTACAATCCTACTGATATATTTAGTAACATATCCCAAGGTAACTCTTACTACAATCCTACTGATATTCAGTCAAACTTCGTTATCTCGAACTAGATGGGACTGTTTAAAAACTTCGAGATATCCGAGTATTAATTTGATGGTAAATGCATGGGTTTTTTTTGCATGTGTTGATATTTCTAAATTTTTAAAGTCTTATATTTTAGTTGATATTCTTAATTATTAATCAGAAACCCTATCTACATATAAAGTATATAAAGATATGTGCTTTAAAATATACACAAAAAAGACTGTGCGCAATGCTACAGCTTTTTCACCACTGAAGGTTAACATGTATGGTAAAATACTTATAAATAAGTGGTTGGGACTTACAAATCACTTTAACATATCCATTGTATTCGAGATATCAGTGTTAGAGATATCAAAGTTCAACTGTATTTAGTAACATATTCCAAGGTAACTCTTCCTACAATCCTACTGATATATTTAGTAACAAATCCCCAGATAACTCCTCCTAAAATCCTACTGATATATTTAATAACATATCCCAAGGTAACTCCTCCTACAATCCTACTGATATATTTAGTAACATATCCCAAGGTAACTCTTCCTACAATCCTACTGATATATTTGGTAACATATCCCAAGGTAACTCTTCCTACAATCCTACTG
>WFKH01007768.1:6824909-6836023 GCA_016163765.1 Magallana hongkongensis | reverse complement strand
TATTATGTTGTTTTACGCCAGTGGCGCCATTTCTTGGAGCTCGCCTGGGCGCAAAAATTGGGTACGAATTTGGAAAATTTTTTCCCCTTTTTTTCTATACAACATTTACTCAGAGATGGCTTGATAGATTTTCTCGAAATTTTCAGGAATGATTGAGAATAATAATATCTCGAGGAATCTTTTTTCATTTTTGAAAAATTCATTTCCTGTCGTCAGTTTCCTGTCCCGCGACAAAAAGCTTGTGACATCAAGATCTCAAAAATGATAAGGACTTGAGCATTCAGACTTTGTAGGATTATAGATCTATAGTTGTAGATGTCTTTAAACTATTTTATTTTGTTCGTGGTAACTTCCGGTCGTCAACGGAAGTAATTTAATAAAATTATTTTTTATGCATTTAATTTATTTCACATAGAATTGAAATATAAGTATATATCCTTACATATGTCATCTATCCGATGTTAAAGAAACAAAAAAAATCTACTTCCGGTGAGATATCTCAAATATCTCAGATAGCCATTTTTAATCAAATGTTTACCCGTGAGATTTCAGAAAGTGCAAGTGATCAATACACGAAACTTACATGGATGATAGAAATTTAATAGAAAATGCCTTTAACCACTTTTATTTTGTCAACCGTCACTTCCGGTCCTCACCGGAAGGGTTCAAACAGATTAAGTTGTTTGAAAGTTTAACTGTTTTTCTTTGACAATTCTAGTAAAATTGACAAACAATAAATTACAGTTATCCAATGTTAAAATAAATACAAACTTTTATTTTCACTGAGCACTTCCGTTTGTCCGTTCCCTGTCCAGAGACAAAAAAAACATTGACTCCACGAGATCTCAAAAACGTTGACGACTTGTACATCCAAAATTTGTGGGATGATAGTCCTATGTATGTATTTGTGTTTACATTATTTTGTTTGATTCGTCATAATTTCCGGTCGTCACCGGAAGCACTTCAAAATTTTTTTTATCTTATTTTATTTATTTTACATGGAATGATTAAATCAGTATAAATTCTTATATATGTTGTCCATACAATGTTAAATAAGCAAACATATTTTACTTCCGGTAAGATACATTGTATATCAAATATCTTAGGTAGCTTTCCTTTTTACAGATTTGATACTCGCGAGATTTAGTCACTGTAAGTGTTTGAGACACGAAACTTTTATGAATGATAGACATTTGATTGAAAATGTGTTTAACGGGTTTTATTTTGTCAACCGTCACTTCCGGTTCTTACCGGAAGGGTTCAAACCATTTATGTTTTTAACAAGTTTAACAGACTTTCTTAGGTGTTTCCTCTAGTCTGATAAACAGTGATGTTCACTACGCAAATATACAAGAAATTACAGCTTTTATTTTCATTAATCACTTCCGTTCGTCCGTTTCCGATCCCGAGACAAAAAACCTAGTTTCAACGTGATCTCAGATTTGGCAGAGAGTATCGATATTTCATCGTCCATGTATCATATAAAACAAATCGGACGGAAGACCTACTCGTTACTCGTAACGAGATCTAGTTATTATTATTATTTTTTTTTTTCCACAAATTTTGTGCAAGCGTTTTCTCGAAAACGATTTGACCGATTTTGACCATATTTTCACAGATGATTACAAGTGGTCTGAATTTATTTTGTTTTTAAAATTTCTGCCGTCGTCACTTCCGGTACCGATTTATTGCTAATTTTGTAAACTTTTACGACCCATTTTGTGAGCAGTTGATCTCGAAGACTATCAGAGATATGAATATGAAATTTTCAGGATAGGTAGTCCATAGTTTGAAGTTGTGCCTATTGTTTTCGTTTTACGCAAGTGGGGCCATTTCTTGGAGCTCGCTAGGGCTCGAAAATTGGGTACGAATTTCAAATCAAAATTTTCATACATTTTGATCTATATCTTTTTATCAGTTGATATTTTGTTAAGACATATATAACAAAAGTGGTAGAGAATCATAAGTTCTTTCCAACAAAATCAAGAAAAAGGGGCTGGCCCCTTTAATTAGGGGCCAATAGACCCGTAAAGTCTATTAAAGATAACTTAAAAACGATAAAGATTTTGTAATGCATTAAAGAAGCAAAGTTGTTGATCGTAACAATATCTATTTGAAAAACTCATTGCCACGCGCATTTATGACGTAATTAGGGATTTTTAGGGGCCAAAGTTCTCAAACTTTGACACAATATATCTAAAGAACGAGACATATTTTGTTAAGCGTTGTAGAAGAGAAAATGCTTGTATTGATAAGTATAATTGTTTCCAATATTTTAAACACCAATGTCTGTCCCCATTAAGGATCTACAGGGCTGGCCCCTAATATATTCAATCATTTGTATCTTAAAAATGAACAACAATTTGAGATGTGTGTAAGAACAAAATATGTTAGTATTTGAGAGATCTCTTGTATGAAATGAACAAAAAGGGGCTGGCCCCTTTATTTAGGGGCCAATAGACTCGTAAACTCTATTACAATTAACTTAAAAACGATACAGATTTTGTAATGCATTATAGAAGCAAAGTTGTTGATCGTAACAATATCTATTTGAAAAACTCATTGCCACGCGCATTTATGACGTAATTAGGGATTTTTAGGGGCCAAAGTCCTCAAACTTTGACAGAATATATCTAGAGAACGAGACATATTTTGTTAAGCATTGTAGAAGAGAAAATGCTTGTATTGATAATTATAATCGATTCCAATATTGGAAAAACCAATGTCTGTCCCCATTAAGGATCTACAGGGCTGGCCTCTAAAATATTCAATCATATGTATCTCAAAAATGAACAACAATTCAAGATAGGTGTAAGAACAAAAAATGTTAGTATTTGTAAGATCTTTCGTATGAAATGAACAAAAAGGGGGAGGCCCCTTTAATTAGGGGCCAAGACCCACATAAAGTCTATTACAAATAACTTAAAAACGATACAGATTTTGTAATGCATTATAGAAGCAAAGTTGTTGATCGTAACAATATCTGTTTGAAAAAATCATTGCCACGCCCATTTATAAATTTATTAGGGGCCAAAGTCCTTAACTTTGATGCAATGTATTTAAAATAGGAGACATATTTTGTTAAGCATTGTATAAGAGAAATTGTCTGCATTGATTATTCTAATCGATTCCACTAATTAAAACACCAATATATGTCCCCATTTAGGATCTACAGGGGTGGCCCCTAAGATAATCAGTCATTTATATCCTAAGTTTAATCGATAAATCATCGTATCATTTTAAAAAATCAAACGGAAGACCTACTCGTTACTCGTAACGAGATCGTGTCTAGTTATGTCTATTGTTGCTCAGGTGAGCGATGTGGCCCATGTTTAATCATTATTTTAGGTGGTAGGGTTGGGCCACAATGAGGTTCGAAATTTTACATAGGAATATAGAGAAAAATCTTTAATAGTCTTCTTCTCAAAAACCAATTGGCCAGGAAAGCTTAAATTTGTGTGGAAGCCTCCCCAGGTAGTGTAGATTCAATTTTTTTTAAATCATGATCCCCGAGGGTAGGGTGGGGCTACATTGGTTTTCTTCAAAACCAATAGGCCAGGAATGCTGTAACTTGTGTGGAAGCATCCCCAGATATTGATGATTCAAGTTTGTTCAAATCATGATCCCCGGGGTTCAGGTGGGGCCACAGTGGGGGGAAGGGGGGGGGGTTGAAATTTTACTTAGGAATATATGGAGAAAAATCTTTGCAAATCTTCTCAGAAACCAATTGGCCAGGAATGCTGTAACTTGTGTGAAAGCATCCTCAGGTAGTGGAAATTCTAGTTTGTTCAAATCATGATCCCTGGGGGTAGGGTGGGACCACAATGGAGAGTCGAAATTTTATATAGGAATATATAAAGAAAGATCTTTAAAAATCTCTTCACAAAAATTATTTGGCCAGGAATGCTGTAACTTGTGTGAAAGCATCCCCAGATATTGATGATTCAAGTTTATTCAAATCATGGTCCCTGGGGGTAGGGTGGGGATACAATGGAGGTTCGAAATTTTACATACGAATATTAAGAGAAAAATCTTTACAAATCTTCTTCTTAAAACCAATTGGCCAGAAAAACTGTAACTTGTGTAGAAACATCCCCAGGTAGTGGTGATTCAAGTTGTTCTTATCATGATTCACAGGGGTAGGGTGGGCCACAATGGGGGTCAAATTTTTACATAGGAATATATAGAGAAAAATCTTTCAAAATCTTCTCAAAAACCAATGTGATACAACTATAAAATCATCCTGTTACAAAAGGGGCTATATTTAATATAAGAATTCAAAAACCCTTTTATACAAGCATCTATTCTACTACATTGTCCAGATTTGTTGTACACGACTCGGCTGATCATAGTATAGCTATGTTGCTTAGGTGAGCAATGTGGCCCATGGGCCTCTTGTTTAAATACTGGACTAGAAATACAGGTTAATTGGGGAATTTCAAATTACCGGTACAAGACTGCCTAACTATGAAAACGTGTATAATTTTTCATTATTATGGAAATCATTCCGTTTTTGTCCTAAAGAAAAGGACTTTTACAAGGAACTAACATGCAAGCAGAGTCATATTAAATTTTATAACAGATTTTGTCTGAAATTCCAAGGTCGGAATCTTTAAAGCTGATTCAGCTTAGCTGAACACTACTCGTATAAGGCATTGTCTGCCATATTTGTCTTTCATCACCAATATCCCTACAATCCCTATATAAGCCGCAGACCTCTTAATGGTTCAAAGTATTTCGCTGTAGAGGTCTCACCTGCGTGGACGTACATTTTACATCGCGGTCACGATGAAAACATTAATATTTTACGCACTTTTTTCAAGCCAGAAGAATACTAATATCAACTATACATGCTAATGCATTATTTGCAAACAGAAAATGCACATATTACATGAAATAATAGCACAAAATCTAAGACTAAAAAAGGAATACTACACGTCGGCCACGAGTTTCAGGTGTGCAGTCGTGTGTAATAAATCGAAGGGTTTATATACCTGTGTGACGGTGCCAATTTATGAGCAGTGTTCAGCTTTAATTACAAGTTTAACTATAAGAGTGTCATCTGGTTAGAATTGTTGAATGGTTGCATGCAACGACAGTCATATATTTACAATAAAAAATAAAAAAACAGCTTGAGTTTCTAATTTTAATGAAACTCAGAACTATTCATGTGTACCAAGGTACAAGACCAATATTAAGAATAAAAATTGATCATATAAATTAACCTGGTTTATTGTTCCACACTGAAAAATAAAAATATGCATACGTTCTACTGGTCAAACATTTTTAAAAATACATGTACATGTATAAACCTTGGCATAATTTCAACAACGAAATATTAAAGTAAAAACATATAAATAAAACTGCCAAGCCCTGATGTACAAACAGTTGATGGTAGCTAGTAGTTGGGTCCAAAGACCCAAAAATCATATAAGAACTAAACCTAGCAGGCATAATCTATTTATTTTTCATCATAACTGTATTATAACAAAGTCAACATACAGATAAACTTTATAGGAAAGTCGTTGTGCACAAGTTGTAAGAAAACTATGCATTATACATGTACATTCCATGTTACATTTTCTCAATTTTCTTTTCAGGGGTTTTACTTACAAAAATAATAATTCCTAAATGTTCCAATTTTTATTTAAACTATTGAATTACATACATGCATTACATATATACATGTAAATCAAAACTGTTATCATTGTAATCTCTGCTGTCCTTCTGCATGCTTCCTTGGACATGCTCCTAAACAGCATGCAGCTGTTTGCTGTGACAGCTTAGATACAGGAACTGACAACATCTCCAGCTTGTCTATGTTTCAGACATCACTGGTGACCCATTCAATTCAGCACATCAGCAAAGTGTTAATGAACTGTCATGGTCTTCAGTAACAATACAGCAAGTACACTTTATTTTGTATAATGATGCTAGGTTTGTTTGTTGGTTGCCAATTCCATGTGCATGTTGTGGTGAGTCTAATATGAGACATCTTCAGAGTCACCTTTGAAATAATTTTGGTGTCGTTTTTTATATCTCCCTTCTCCATTGTCTTCATTGTTAAATGTGTCTCTTGATCTAAACTTTCGGTCTCCATAGTCTTCATTGTTAAAGTTTTCTCTTGATCTGAACTTTCGGCCTCCGTAATCTTCATTGTTAAAGTTGTCTCTTGATCTAAACTTTCCGCCTCCTGATCCAAATTTTCGATATGAACTAGTGGATCCAAAGTATGTTTTCCTCATGGAGGCTAAAATAAAAACAAATTCAATATAAAGAGAGCCCCCAAAACATGCAGTGATTTTTTTTTGTTTTTTGTACCATCATCCCCTCCTTTTGAATTTGGGAAAATCAGCGACATTTTCCAAAAAATTGGGGAAAAATCACTTAATTACTACTTTTGCAAATCTTGATAAAATATATGCTAAAAACTATCAAAAATAAGCAACAACATACATGTACATGTATAATTTTGGGTTAAATTGGATTAAGATTTGCCAGGAGAAACAGACTGAGAGGAGGATGATACACCAAACAATTTACATATTTGCAAAGAAATAATTTTCTGTATTTCAATTCAGAAAAACTATCTTCTAATTGGGAAAAACTTGCTAATTTTTTGAAGGGCAAACTGCCTAATATCGGCTGTATTTAGGCCTTATAAAAATCACTAACATGCCACTGACAAATCATCAATTGATAAGAACCATCATCATTAGCCTTGCTCACTGGAAGTTCTGACTCAAGGACCAGAAAAATCATCTTATAATTTAGAGGACAAGTCAGATGAAAACCCTCAATATCAATTACCTTTTAAAAGGTCATCGGGAATTTCTTGATTGCTTTGCCTGAGTAGTTCAACCAGCCTCTCGCAGACTTTTCCGTCCTCTTGCAGGGATATAAAGGAGAGAGCTTTGCCTTTCTTGCCCGCCCGTCCTGTTCGTCCAACTCTGTGGATGTAATCTGTCAGGTCTTTTGGGAAATCAAAGTTCACCACATGTGATATGTCACTTACATCTGTAAAAGTAAAATCAGTGTGAGTGAAACAAATTTCAGTTGTACCTTAAAACACTGCACATATATTTTTTAGACAACTATAGAGCTGGCACAAATCATATTAACATGTTATTTGCCAGTTGATTGATGTTTATAGTGTGACTGTGGATATTACCAGTATTCATCTTTAAGTTAACTATGCAATGTGTACTTCCATAAATGTTTTAGTGTGACTTATGCTCCCTCATATGGACAAACTAAAAAAAACTGGTACTACATTTATCAGTAGTAGCTCTACACATTGAATATCCCTCCAGCACTCGGAGCCATCCGTGTAAGAGAGGATGCAGAGAAATACTAGTTATACACACCTATTCCTCTGGCGGCAACATCTGTAGCAACAAGAATGGGTACATTCCCCTGGCTGAAATCTGTCAAAATAAAAAGCACTTATTTATTTAATTATATAAATTATCCAGCTCTGTTTAGATCCATGTTCCTAACAACTCAGACTCATAGAAACACTTTATCAGTGCACAGCACTGATTTAAAAGATTACTGAAAGAAAAACTTGACCAAGCTTCATACCCCATGCTCACATTACCTGACAATGCTAATGTACATGTATGTATGAAAATGGCAATGTATGCATTGTATACAATGTTATACAACAAATAATTAGATGAAAAGGGATCAATTTTCTCTCTATACAAAAACATTTTATGACCTAGTTTCATGGAATTCTATTCAGTTGTTTCAGAAAAGTTTGGCTTGCTGTTTCAGTAGTACACGCCAAACTTCATCAAATTAAACGGCTGTTTACAAGGGGCTTAACTCCCAGAAAATAATCAATTAGAATTTATAGTAAAAATGCCATAGTTGCATTATATTCTTACTAGCAACAGCATTTTATGAAATTCTGTTCAGCAGTTTAAGAGATGTTAAGCCAACAAACTGTTTCAGAAGTACATGTATATTCAAAAATCAATAGAGGCATAACTGCCAGACAAAATGAATTAGAATTTCGTGTATTTAAATACACACATCTACAAGTTATGTGTTATTAACTACAAAGATGTTTGAAATTCTGTTTGACAGTTTAAGGGAAATTGCACCGACACACACAAATTTTTTTTACCCTACTCATTACATGGGGTAAAAGAAGATAGTAATATTTTTCTGCATGTATGCATTCATTTCACCTATAATGTTGAATATTGAATAAGATGTCAACATCTGAAATAAGATAATTAATATTTTGCATCATTCACTTTGAGAGTTATAAATAATGAACACAGTTGCAATATGGTTGGACTTTGTCATGATTTAGGTAACTAGTAACTACAAACAGAGACTGTATGAAGGTAAGTAAGACGTGCCGGAGGATTCAGGATATCCAATCACCATTACATTGGATAATAATGAGCTGGATCTTACCTCTCAGGGCTCTTTCTCTGTTCGACTGGCTTATGTCTCCATGAATAGCAGTTATGCCTTTCCTATCCAAAAAAGAGGGGTGTTTGAGCATAATAACAATCGTAGGGCACGTAAATTAAGACAGCATTTGCAGATACATGTAAATTAGATAAGACTTTAATTTGCCAATCTTTTCTGTCCAATGTCCTTTAACTATTTTATTAATCATGAAAAGTCCATAATTTTTAAATGTCATCTTTTTACAATCATAAGATCTATTACTGGCCATAATTCACATAAAAACAATTAATTTCAATGCAAATCTTACCTGAGAGCTCCTTTTAATTTGTAGGCCAAGTCTGATGCCTTCACTTTGGTGTTGGTGAATATCAGCACTTTGTTGTAGGGATCATTCAGTACTGGTTTCATTTCCTCTACAAATCTAAATCAATATAACTACCATGAGGCCATGGACATTAACCCACTTAATATACAATCCAAACACTCTAAGGGGGCCAACGGACCGCTAAGCCCAACCTTGACTCAATTATTTAACCTAATGTACTCTTTCTTGTGAGCTGTGAGTCTTATTTCCCTTGTAATTCTTACTTGAAGAGTTTATCCCGTTCATCTTCCACAGGTACAATCTTCTGCTCAATATTCTGATTAACGGTCAATTCATGGCTCCCTAATTGAACCTGAACATTATTACTCATGTAACTCAAGGCCAAATTTTCAACCTCCCTGGGCCAGGTAGCACTCCACATTGTTGTTTGTCTGTATGGCTGTTGAAACAAGAAATTCAATTATAACACTACAATATTATAAAATTTGTTGAAGAAATTTCCCTACTCTTTTTGCTACACAGGAAAGTGTATCTGTATTTACTCAAGCATTGCTTATAACCTATGTACCAGCAATTGAAAACACAAAATCCATTTCATGGACTTAAATTATTCATCTGCAATCAAGAAGTAAAAAAACCAAAAAACTTGCATTCAAAAATTTCATGATGCTTTTAATTTGAGGTTCAAAGCCCATGTCTAGCATTCTGTCCGCCTCGTCGAGCACCAGGTACGAGACCTCATCTAGGAGGGTGTTGTAATCGTTCAGCATGTCCAACAGTCGGCCTGGTGTAGCCACAACAATGTCCTGTCCACCTAACAGTCCAATGAAATTTAATTTTACTATATAACCAACCACTGATAGTATTGTAAATCAATACATTTGAGTTTACAGTGCTTTGAACAAGATTTTTCTGCAGGATGCTATATTTTGCCACATTTATTTTGGTATCACCTAAAATTCAGGTCATAGCAAACAAATTTTATATAACCTACATTTTACCCACTAACACAGGTTATGTATTTTTTCTGCAATTTTTGCTACTTCAGATCCTCATTAAACACCAAAAAAATCATTTTATTGTTTAAGTGAATTCTTTTAAAACATTCATGAAAATTGATATAATTCTGGACTGTTTTGTCGAAGGACAATGTCAGGTAAGGAAGGGTTATATCCAAAGAGATGCATTATCCTATCACCAACAATTCCAAAATATATATGTTGAATGTTTAAATACAATGTAGGTACCATGTTTGTGAATGAATTTAATCAATAAAAATTACAATTAAGTATAAAAGAAAAATATAAAATTGATGTTAATTTGTTTCATAAAATAAACTCATAAGACATCTGTTTGAAGACTCTGCAGTAAAACCGATAAAACCTACGCAAGAGGTCTTGTTGTTGAATGAACTTTGAAGCGCCACCATACAAACACAAAGTCCTCATTCTGTACAATTTGCAGAATGGCCATGAGACAGTCGAAATCTGCTTGGTTAGCTCCCTTGTTGGTGCAATAACTAATGTCTGGAGAATAGAAAACAACAACTAAGAACTAGTTTGTCAAACACAACTGTATGTGGTTATTTCACCGACTACAAACAAGTTACAAAGCTGCCAATTACCCTGGGATGCTTCCGATGCCCATGTCTCCTGGGCCCCTGGTTCATTGAATGCACAATAGCTGGCAGCATGTACTGAAATAAATACATGAATAAATAACAATTTGGTCAGACACGCTTCGAAGCCGCACCGGTCAGTGAAGCAAATAAGGTGACAAACAAAGAAGGTGACTTTATGTTTTTATCTATGTAAGTTTCTGTTAAATTTCATTTCCTCGAGACTTGTTATTTCATGCACGAGCACTTTTGTGCTCATCATAAATAAATTTACAATGTACTTGGGTATGTTCGATTAATGCCACTTTCATTACAAAGCATTGGAGGTTGTTGTGTGTCTGGTTTTCCATGCCCACCCACCCAAATATGTTTTTGTGACAAATTAATATAGAGTACATGTACAATGGACTTTGTGATTTCGATTGTGTTGATGTTATATAACTATTTGTTGTCTGGATTTGTAGATTTGTGAAGTAAAAAGATGTAAAAATAAATTTTATAAAAAAACAAGAGGCCCAGGGGCCACATCGCTCACCTGAGCAACAATAGCCTTAACTCTGATCAAATTAGCATTACAGTATCAAAAATCAAAATATCTCGACAACTAAGTACAGTAGATCTTGCTCAAAATTTTTTTAAAAATCTACCGATTTTTATCTACATATTTTTATGGTAAATACTAAGCCCCTTTTGTTGTTGTTCCTGTAAGAAGATTTTTCTCTCTTCCTATATAACCCC
>WFKH01007768.1:6795428-6805832 GCA_016163765.1 Magallana hongkongensis | reverse complement strand
TGAACTTAGGTCTTACGCAAGGAAATAGCCAATCAAACTGAACTTAGTCAATTGTAGTTCCATATATAAAGAGACAATTTTTTTTCTCTCTTCCCTTTTTGGCACCTTATTTTAGGCCTACAGTATTGATTTTGGACTCAGTGGCTAGGAGAATTATTACTTTAGTGGAATTGTCACACTGTTCTCAATGGAACTATTTTTTAGATGCGCATGATGCAACTTTCTGGATGGTGCTGAGTCTGTTTGTCAACATGTGAAACCCACGTGTATTTGGGGGTAGGTGTGTTTACTATCAATTATCTCTCTTAGAAGCCGCATAAGGCGTTATTTTTCTGATCTAAAATTTTTCTTGAAGCATTTAACTATAATTTGTCTTTCATGATTTATATGCTGAGAGTATAGTTAATCAATTAACTTAATAAAAGCTATATAGTAACATATAGTGAAATTAATTCCTTGTGTGAGACCTTTAGATCTGTTCATCAAAGCATCCAGCTCTCTTCTTGCTGGAAGGTGAGCACTGTGGCAGTTTGAATAAACGACATTATTACGAACATCTGAAACAATGGGTCACAAAATAAATTTTTATTTACTCCTTGGAAGTATTGCACTCTTTTATACATAAACATTAACAACAAAAAATTAAATCATTAATGTAAAAATACAGTAAAAAACGACAAGCTATATAAAATGAACATTCTGATATATTTCAACAATCTAGAGTTATCCATTTGTTTTGGGATCAAATCTACATTGATCATCTTTTTAAACTATGTATGTACTGGTGTAAAGCTTAATCAAAGGGTCAACCCGCTGGGTCTTCAGACAGCAGTTTTTTCTGTAGTATTGGTTTAATCTGCCCAAAGGGAACACAACTAGAAGAAAACACATCCACTCCTGTCCATGTATCACAAGAGGAAATCAGTTCAGTCACTGAACTCAAGCTGAAATATATACCATGTTTATTATCAGTTTATCAGTTTATCTAATGCAATCAAAGCCTGCAATTCTTTTTCATTTACCAGTATACAAAGCAGTATGCATATAAAGACATGAAATATGAAATAATATATGTAATTGTAAGTAAACTCCAATCTCTGTAAATAATATGTTACAGGTCTAATATAAATAAGCAGGAATATCCACACTAAAATTGAGTTCTCTTGATTTAACATGAGAAAATTGTCCTAATTGTAAGAGCATCAAATTACAGAATAAAACACTTCAACACTTTAAAGTTCTGCAATGATTTACACTGCATCTGAAATTCCTTCTGACAGTGTACTATCATTCATTTTGTTCGAATCTGCTAGTATTTAAGTGAACTAGAGTGAAGCATTCTAATGATAGTATAAATAATATCTAGGTCTAACCTTTTGATATTTGGCATCAAAGAAAACACCATCACTGCATAGTCTGTCAAAACATTCTCCTAAAAGACAAGAAAAAATATTTATCAATAAAATGAACCTGTTGACCAACTACCTTGCAGTCAAGATGCATGGTTTCTCCTTCCCAAAATGAAAGAAATTAAAACATGATTGATTAATTTATAGATCTCTTATTGGCTGTATCCAGCATTCTAGAGATCACAAAACCTCATGACCTACAAGGTGAAAATAACATTTTATATTTTCTACACAGCAAAATAAAAAAATCAGGAATTTAAAAAATCAGGAATTTCCAACCTGCTACGATTATGTATCATCATTTTTGTTGACTTATAAAATCCTGTACCTCTCACTGTATTCTGTTATGTTTTCAGGCAGATGTAAATATACTCCATATTATGTATATAACCAAGTTTAAATTACTTGAAGAGGTTAAATTTGATAAGTTTGTATCAATAAATCCAGAATCATATAATTCAATTCAATTCAATTCAATGGTTTATTGACACCACCATGTTGGCATACAGTCAAAATGTACTCAAATGACAGACAAAAGAAAATTATAACATAAAGGCTACAGCATGCAAGACAGTTTTCTACAATACTTCATAGTCCCTGGAACTGTTTTCTCTGCATAAAGCATTTATCCAAGTAGATACATAGACGTTTTGTAGTATTATAATCACATGGATTAACAATTTCTTTTATGGGATCAATACCACAGTACAATTTATCATTGAAAATATCACAATAATGAAATCGAAGATTGTCATACACAGGACAGTAAAGTACAAAATGTTTTTCATTTTCGACTAATAATTTACAGGCATAGCATAAACATTTTTCCTTTGGGATAATTGGTTTACAATATCTACCTGTTTCAATAAATAGTAAATGTGCACTTATTCTTAATCTTGTTAGCTAGGATCTTTCATGCTTTTTCAGGGAAAACTTTAAGTAATCTTGCAACTTGTATTCATTAGTATTTAATATTTTACTGTAAAAATGAAGTTTTCCTGAGTTAGAGGATGAGATTTTGCTCAAAGATCGTATCGACAAAAAATTTATTTAACTTAAACCTCAAATCCTTATGGGAAATATCTAAAGATGTTAAGTTTAGTTTTTGCTGGAGATTAAAATTCTTGATTTCCCATGAAGTATAACTCTTTTTCGAAGCTAACTCTTTGTCTTCTTTAAAAGCTGATACTAAAAGTGCATTATTATATGTGGTATTTGATTATATATTTCTTAGTCTGATATAGTATTTAAACATGTTTTCATAACAAAAATAGTAAAGTGGATAAGAACCTAGTTCAGCATTGACTGCTAAATTTGATGCTTTTCTATGTACACCTAGAATATCTTTGAATATATGATTTTGAATTTTTTCAAATGGAAAACATTCTGAGGATTTTATAACTAGTTTATAGTCTGAGATCCATATTTCAGATCCATATGTTATAATTGGTACAATTATGAAACAATTATTGCTGGGTTTTTTTGTTAATCAATACGGTGAATTAGCTATCCTCAAAGTACAATATTGACCTAAACATCAGTAATACACGTAATTGTATAATGCTGACCTTGTTTAACTTGTCCAGGAGGCGGTGGAACAACAGGAAGTGAAGCTGTGAGTTGTCGCAGAAGTCCCGCAGTAAATCCAAGGACAGTTCCCATTGGCCGGCGTCCAGATAGAACTGCAGGGCCCGCGTCTCACAGTGCTCTTGTTTACTGTAAACAATCATTACATGCATAACAAATGTATTACCACACAGACCTGTAGATAAATGTGTATCTTATATATTCAATTGTAAAACTGTTGTCCTTGCATGGTGACCACAGGCACTTGTTTTGCGATAAAGTTTACCCAATAGTATAAGGTGAACTTTTATAACAGAAACAATTAACACCTGTGATGTTGACATCATAGGTGTCCAACAACCAAGGTTTAATTGTTCATGGTAAAAGCATGTGGAGGTAGAATTACTATAAACTTATCAACACCATGGAATGTCACTATGGATAAAAGTACCAGAATTCACTTCTATATTTACATGCAAGATTCTACTGCAATTCTTAGCAACAACATCAACACTAATATTAGCCGAGTTTCTTCATGATTTATTCTCCTTCATTCCTTTTTTATTCACATATACATAGAGTCTCTAGTTAGTACCATCAGACCACTAACCTGGCCAACAGCAGAGAGACAAATGCCTGGGCCGAATCAGGGGAGGTCACTTCGTCATCTACGTTTTGTACACAACCAACAGCTCGTTCATAATAATGAATCTGATAAAAAGAAATTCAATGTAATTGTCAAGCTTGCCTATCTAAAACAACTTAAGATCTTGGGTATGGAAAAAAGAATTACGATATGAAAATGTATGATAAAACAGAGGTTTTTTATAATTTGTCTCTAAAACAAGAATTTGATTTTTGCAATTTCATAATATGCCTGTGCTATAATCTGGGATGTATTATGCTAAGTATAATAAATGACATACATATTTTCTTGTATCATATTTTTCTGATTTTGACAACAAATACCAGTACATACCGCTTGTCGCTTTCTGATGAAGGCAGACACTCCCACTTTCTGGTCGTTGATCATTTGACAAATCTTCACAAACTGCATCTATCATAGATCAATGAGTATTAGATATCTACATTAACTATGAACATATTATTTATATATCTTTAAGTCTGTAACACAATATTTATTTGTGACAATTTTATTTTGTGTTTACCAGTGATAAACTTGCTTGCAGTGACTAATTCTTTATGTACATGTAGATTATATTTTTATTTGCAACAACTTTATTTTGCGTTTACTAGCTATACACTTTGTAACTGTGACTAATTTTTTTGACGGATCTAATATGTAAATTACATTAAAAATATACTAGAGACATTGTAGCTCAGGTTTGGTGGGAGAAATATTCATAACAACCAAGCTTTTATGAGCATAACAAAATTTTCTCCGATCAATGAAACATAGGTAATCACAGATTACAAAGCTCACCGAGACAAGGCATCACTATTATGAGGCATCATTTATCATATGAAAATTATAGTGAATGATCTTGGATATTCATGGATACTGTTTTGACACAATATCGTATATCATATGTTAAAAAATTATATGATAGTCATATGTTCATTTCATACGGTATTATAAGATACAATGTTTATCAATACAATAATATAAAATACGATATTGCATCCCATGGTACTTGCAATATGATATTGTATAATACTGTAATAATAATAATGCAATATGATATTGTAACGTATGATATGACATTGTATCATGTTACAAATTAATGTATTTGATCACATAATACAATATTATAATATATAATATACATAGGATACAAAATAGTATTATATGATACAATATCATATCACATAATACATCACAATATTGTAACATATAATATTGTATAATAAAGCATGATATTGTAATGTATGATATTGTATCACATTTGATACATAATATGATATTGTATCATATGATACAATACAATTTTATACATAATATCATATCATATGATACAATATCATGTGATATAGTAATATATTATATAATACAATATCACAGTATACAATATTGTATGATACAATATTATATATTACAATATCATATAATACAATATCATGCTATAAAATATTATATAAATTAATATCATATTAAACAATATCATATTATATGACACGATATTCTATATTATAAAATATCGTATCATATGATACAATATTATATATGCAATATCATCTGAAACAATATCATGTGATAAAATGATATATTATACAAAACCATATTATACAATATTGTATAATATACAATACTATACATAACGATATCATAATACAATATCATATCATAATATACAAAGAATTTGATACAATATCATGTTGTATCATATAACTTTTACAATATAATATGATATAATATAATATTGTATTATATAAGACAATAGTGTATCACATCATACAATACTATATCATAGGACTCATGTTATATCATTTAACAACAAACACATCTATCAAGCAGGTTTGAGTGAGGTAGGAGATTTTTTTATCATCCTTGATATTGGAGATCAGGCTCAGCATCTGAAGCTACATCTGCGATTCATTTATATTATTGTTAAATCCACAATGCAAGCTATTATCTATAAAACAAAAACAAAAATTTTACCTGTTCTAAAAAAAACTAAACCTCATCCAGCATCCGAAACCTATGGCTCAGATTCAGCATTCAAGCCTGTCAGGTGCATCAGTATCATAACACACACCATCCATGCAAGTTTGGTGAAGTTAGGACCAGTAATAACTAAGATATAATCATTAGAGGGCACCTGCTCCAAAAACTTTAACTGGCTCTAAAAACCTTAACCTCCTCCAGCATCCGAAACCTATGGCTCAGATTCAGCATTCAAGCCTGTCAGGTGCATCAGTATCATAACACGCATTATCCATGCAAGTTTGGTGAAGTTAGGACCAGTAATAACTAAGATATAATCATCAGAGGGCACCTGCTCCAAAATCTTTAACCAGCTCTAAAAACCTTAACCTCCTCCAGCATCCGAAACCTATGGCTCAGATTCAGGTTTAAGCCTGTCAGGTGCATCAGCATCATAACACGCACCATCCATGCAAATTTGGTGAAGTTAGAACCAGTAATAACTGAGATATAATCATCAGAGGGCACCTGCTCCAATAACTTTAACCAGCTCTAAAAACCTTAACCTCCTCCAGCATCCGAAACCTATGGCTCAGATTCAGCATTCAAGCCTGTCAGGTGCATCAATATCATAAGACACACCATCCATGCAAGTTTGGTGAAGTTAGGACCAGTAATAACTAAGATATAATCATCAGAGGGCACCTGCTCCAAAAACTTTAACCAGCTCTAAAAACCTTAACCTCTTCCAGCATCCGAAACCTATGGCTCAGATTCAGCATTCAAGCATGTCAGGTGCATCAGTATCATAAGACGAACCATCCATGCAAGTTTGGTAAAGTTAGGACCAGTAGTAATTTAGAAATTGCTATCAAAGGTCACCTGCAACAAAAACTTTAACCTGCATCAAAACCTTAACTTCCTCCAGCATCTGAAATTCATGGCCCAGATTCAGCATCTAAGTTTTTCAAGTCCATAAGTAGGTCCAGATGCATCATCCATGCAAATTTGGTGAAGATAGGACAAGTAATAACTTAGATACAGGACCTGCAACAAAAACTTTAACCAGGTCCGGACGCCGACGCTGACGCCAAGGGTATAGCATAAGCTTCCCCGACTTCGTCTCGGTGAGCTAAAAATGCTTTTTAGTATTTTTTTTTATCTATACAAGTACAGTAGTTCTAGGACACATGTGTACAGACAGTCAGAGATCTCAATTAAGATCAAACTACTTGTATATACACATCAGTCCTTTATGATTTCATACAATTGTCTTAATTCAGTATCATCAATTAAACAACAAATAATGGTGTCTTTACCAGTTTCTTTGGTTCTAGCTTATACAGAAGGCGACAGATGTGCTCAAACATTGGAACTGCAACATCACTGCTAACTGGGCTCACAGAAACATCGGGGGCCAGAATGCACTGCCATCGCTGGATCTGGGCTGCACTGATATCATCTACAAAAAAATAATCAGTAAATCAACAGCGAGGAGAACAGGAAATTGGTTAACCCTGTATGTGATTTTTTCAAATACTCATTACTCAAAAAAGCTCTCAATATATTGCACATTTCATTTGATTTTTAGGAAATGAAATAACTTTTCTGGTGAAAAATTGTTTAAAATTGCACTGCCAGATTTGTATGCAAGTTTTACAATTCACAAAAGACAAGGAAATTAACAAAGTTTTATACATATGTTAAAACATTTGAATGCAAGTTTACAATTTACAAAAGACAAGGAAATCTTCAAACCTGTATCAAACTCCATCTGTGATTCAAGAACTGCCAGGACTTGTTTTGGGTGGGAGTGAGCCAGAGAGAGGAGGCGGGCGTGGCGGTCAGACATGAGGAGAGAGGAATTGGGGTCAAGTACATGGAGGACCTCATCTTCAACACAGGTGGGACAAGCTAAATTGGAGGGCTGTCAATCAAAAAAATGTCATGTATCATGTACATGTATAGCTCAAGAGGATACAAATACATGTAAATCAAATAAAATCAGTGTTACTGAACTAAATTTACCTGAAATGCTTCGGTAGAAATATTTTCCATCTTCCAATACTCTTCCAGATAAGGTGCTTTTATTAAGAAAATTCATTTATAAATGTATTACTTGTACTATGAATGATTTTCAATTGAATACTGAAAGAAAAAAAGAAAGAGAGAGAGAGAGAGAGAAAGAGAGAGAGAGTCCATGAAACAAAGATATTACAAACTGAAAGAGCTTGTCCCTACCCACAATCTCAGCAAGCTTTGTGCCTGGTTTCTGGTCTTTAGATTTTTGCCAGGTCTGCTTTAAGTGTGACAAACTTCGCTTCACCCTAGTTGAAGGATTATCTGTTTTTTCCTAAACAAAATGTTATCAAAAAAATCTTCAATCATTTAATATGCAAAAGGCAAGTAAAAACTAGGGCAAGGAAATACTGGTAAGAGTTGACTGTGGTTTCCTCCAGACATGTATTTGTTGAACACCAATTCTCATGGATTTCGTTGTTCGGTCAATCCCCAATTTCAGATGTTCATTAAAATACAATATCCGATAACATATTGTAATGAAAGAATCATTGACCAAGAATTCACTAATCCTTGAGAGTGTGATTTTTACTATTTACATGAAAATTGATGCCCATAATTACTGATGAAACCACAGTATATCCTGTTCCAAATGATTATCAGTACATGTATAAAACACATTTTTCACTTTCTTGCATCATATTAATCAGATGGACAGGATAGAAAATACATGTAAAATATCATGCAGGCTAGATAATATGATAGAATACCTGCTCAAGGTGAGCAATATGAAGAGCTGCTGTTTGAAAGTCCTTCAAGGATGATGTCGTGG
Organism: Magallana hongkongensis; assembly: GCA_016163765.1. NCBI lineage: Eukaryota > Metazoa > Mollusca > Bivalvia > Ostreida > Ostreidae > Magallana > Magallana hongkongensis. Next base: position 6,797,401 of record WFKH01007768.1, on the reverse strand, counting down.
TGAAGTCCCATTCTTCCTTCTTTTTTTGTTTCTGAAAACCAATAATGTTTAAGTAAACATTTGCATATTGGATCAAAGCAGAAATACCAAGCAAAATAAACTTTATCATACATCTTGTGCCAAGCGTGAATGCCCTTACCATAATGGCATATACATTGTCCCCTGTGTACACAGCGGAAACTACTGAGGCAGGGCTGGTATTGCACTTTCCCAAGAACACAGCTCCCTCTGGTGGAGCAATTGAGTTCACAAGTTTCCCTGAGTTCATGTCAAATAAACTAAAGAAAGAATTCAATAAAAATCATGCCATATCTTAAAATCACTCCACTCTTTACTTAATGGGTATACGTTTGTACATGTAGGTGCAAGTTGTTATCAAACTTTAAATGATTAAATCACAGGTTTTGTTTCAAGTGAAATGATGATATATAGTATAGTATATAGTACAGCTAATGACCCTTACAGCAGATTAGTCTTGTGAAGAAGACCAAGAAATCCCTGGTGACAAAACCAAGTAGCACCCTTCTCCATTTTGTCTGGACCAGCCTCCAAATGTACTTCATTTAACTTATCTGTAATAATACAATAATATCACAGGAGTGCTGAGCATACTACATTTGCATGTCTGAGAATACATAATATAATGAGAAAAAAAATTAAACATGTTGCATAAATTAAAGCATTACATTCAAAAACTGCATTATGACACAATTAAAGTCAACAATGGACTATGCCATTAAAAACATTTTCTTTGTCCAAAATCAATTAACATTAGCATAGTAAAAATATGTTATCGATAAAAGATAGTTAAAACTTTGTACAATTTAAGTACTGATATATACAAATAAAATACCCTAGTGAATTCATAATGAAGATATGACAAATGAAGAATGTATAATTTCACAAAATTGATGTTTCTGACAAAATATTGGTCACAACCCACATAACATGTAACCTGTAACATTTAACTCCTTCATATATATACATGTACATGTGCTACCCACATCACGAAATCATTCACTCTCCCTACACATCAGAATGTACTCACCACACATTCTGCTCCCAGCAGATAGTCTCCGGATCATGCTGCCCTCCTCTATGATAGTCAACTCCATTTTCTGAGCATTGTATGCATAGCCAAGCATTGCATATTTATTTCTAACCTATACACAGTAAATAAAATACATATAAGCTCATTGTTTTCAGTAATTGATGTTCAATAACATGGAATCAAAATATACATAAATTAGTTAGTGTAAATTGAATTCACAAACCTGAATGCTGATGCTGATGAACTTGAATGCCAATGAAGTGAAATCAAATGCTTGTGAGGATGTGGAGTTTTCCACAACCAAAGTGTAAGGCCCTGAGTACATAGTGACGGAGTTTGTGCTTTGGTTCCAATAAATTACCATGGACACTAATGGGGGTTTACTTCTAAAAAAAACCCACCAATTTAAAAACAAATTTATAAATAATGTACACTGCTGTTTTGTGTTTTTAGACTTTTTATTCTGTGCATTCTTATTGCTTACTTTATGACAATAGCAAGTCCATGCTGCAAAGGATGAAGATGACAGAGACAGATGTTGTGCATGATGGCTTCCACAGGACCCAGTTCACGCTCAGATACCGTCTCCTCTCCTGTGGATGCATGTTATTGCTCAGTAATAATCAACAATTTGTAGAACATCAAAGTAAACAAACAAGACAGATTTTTCATTTACTATGATAAAAAGTTCATACATATATATATTCAATATTCACCATTTGTAATTTTCCGTTTACATATACAGAATACAGACTGTCCCGAGGAAGAAGTTGTTCTTTTTTCACACCAGTAGAGGGTGTTGTGGGTAGGATGCAGACACACACTAGTGACATCTGACCTGTTACTGTTGCATATATTAAATTCCTGCTCTAAAATCCAGATTCTGTCAGCACGGAACTTCCAGCATTGAACATTTCCATTC
>WFKH01007768.1:6761954-6795328 GCA_016163765.1 Magallana hongkongensis | reverse complement strand
AAATTTGATCATTAAAAAATTTGCCATGTATCTGGTACCTTTAACATTCATAGTCATGTACCTTCACTAGATCTCACTGGATACTTACAATATAAACCGTCTGATTGGCATCACATGATAAGATCTCTAGAAGAGGTGGCTCTAAGTTTTGTAAATCAAGACAGCCTTTGTTCTCATCCTGCATAAAGATTTTTAAAATTAACATCATAAATACATGTAATAACACTTAATTAACCCTGCTTTCATTTATCATTATCAAATAACAACAATAACATTTCATACTTAACATTAATCTCAGTGAGATTTTTTGATACTGAAAAATTTTGACTAATGTCTCTTAGGAAGAGACGTAAGTCAAAATTTTTGACTAATGTCTCTTAGGAAGAGATGTCAGTCAAAATTTTTTCAGTCTCGACGAATCTCACTGAGATAAACTTAACATGCAATTACAAGTACAATGTTACATGAAATGTAAAACAACAACACTTTCTTTCGTTAATTTAATTCTACTGTAGGATTTTCAATTTTCATTGCAATGAAAGAATAAATGCATGTAATATTGGATATTGTATAAAGAGTTATTTCCACTAACCATATATGTAAATAACTCCCCCTATCCTTTTAAAAATAATTTTTTTGAAGAGTTATGTTTGTTTTAAGAGATTTTATCCTGAACAATTTACCGGTAGTCCCTCATATATTTGCCCTCACACAGTAAGGGTAAATGGGTTAAAAAATAAAACAGGGACAAAAAATGTCCAGTATACTGAAATAGACATCTAAATTTGAAAAATTTAAACTAAACTGTACCTGTGTTGTATTTTTTGTGTCAAATGTATAGAGCTGTCTGCCATCTCGAACTGATACAAACACATGGCCAGGACAAATCCAGACTCGATCTAGTGGCCCATATTTCTCTTTACAAACCACATCCCTGTATAACTACAAGAGCAAAAAAAAAAATTAATGTAGTCAACTGTTGATTAGGGTTAAACACCAAACAAGTGACATTTCTTTGTGTCCATATATACACGTACATGTATATATGTTGTCTTTCAAAATTTGAAATACATGTATTGACATCCATTCAGAACCATTCAATATCTGCTCTTGCTATTGTGTGCAGAGGTCAACATAAAATTAAGGATATTGCACCTATTATTCTAATACTGCTATTGACATTGTATTCTATAAAATCTCCCATTCATCTAATGCAAAAGCACTTTGATAAAATGGACACTGACGAAAAGCTCATATGGCTAATGACCAATGAAAACATCGACATTCTTACTCAAATATGTAAGATAATTTAGGACAATGGAATATGATTTTAACAAGTATATCTTATAGCATTTTATTCAACTTATGTTTATCATTTTACACTCACAAGCTGTGTTGACTGCATGGGGTACAAGACTGACTGTCAAGTTGCCAACACTGCACTGACTGTTCAATAGGCATTGTCCCTTGGTGCCCCTTGTAGTCAAGACAACACGTCAAAAACTTTTGCTCCTTTAAGCTGGCCTGAGTGCTTAGGGTACAAGACCGCACAGATATGGCTCTGATGAAATGCATAGCCATATGCTGTGATAGGCATTGTCCCTTGTTGCCCTATGTGGTCAGGCCAACAAATTACAGTTTTCACCCCTCTATATAAAATTCTATACTTCCACTCACTGTCCTACCTTGAAAATATATCACAAATGTATAATTATATAATATGTCTACATATTGTATATGGAATAAAAATACATATTGGGGGCTGTATATAATGTGTCTGTATCAATACTAACATATTGCTTTGAGGGATTGTGTATTTATAGCTGTTTATTTCTGTACTTGCAAATAAATGTATACCCTTGCATATGTGTATGACAACTTGGTATGTGTTATATCAGATGTACCTCCCATTGTAACTTACTATGCTTACTTAACAGTACAATATTTATATATTTCATCCATTATTTGTTATAAAAAAATCATGTTGTTTTATTGTTTTAATGCATATGCCCACCGAGGGCCCTTGATTGGTGAATAAACATATATACACTGTCATCAGATATGAAATCAGAGGCGTGTTAAGCGGATGGGGTGCTCGTAAGTGCTAGCCAAAATTTGTGTTACAGGTACAAGGAATTTTGACGAGTGCTCGCGAGCAACCACTCTACTGAACACACTTCTGTATTTGTTTTCAACGGTGCATTAGTTTTAGTGTTTATTTGGGAATTTTAATGGCTATCTAATTCATGCCTTGTCATAACTAGCTTATAGAAGGTGTGTATGATCTTGAACGTGATAACCATATAACCATATAACAAATTCTCAAGTTAGTTATTGTTTATGGCATATTTATTCTACATGTTCTATGGTGAAAAAACACAGTAACATTTAACTATCTATTGTAAAAGTTACATGTAGTACGTTTACCTGATAGAAATCAACAACCTTACAGTTTACCTTTTATAATATAATTATGTAATTTTCAAGTGTCAGACAGAGTCCAATATGTGTCCAATGTACCATTCACCAGTGTTTACATAAGAAATGTCTTCCTCCCCCTTTTTTCATTTGTTTATTCCAATCAGTCATTATCAATAATCTCTTTATATTAAAATACCTGTATGCGACATATTGGAACAGTTTTTTCCAACGAAAAGAGAACAGGCGCTGTTGACATAGTCCTTAATCTACTCCATGTTCTAAAGGAGGTTTGTTTACATCAACATGTCCTTGATAGGTACTTTCTCTTTCCGAGAACTCTCTTGAATGGAGATACAAAAGGTTGATCGCACGTTCGACTTCCGGTTTTAAAAGGTATTGCAAGTTATTTCAGTTTCTCAAAAACATGTGTATAATATGGCTGTAGATACACAATTTATGTGATCTAATACACAGGGGAGTTAATAACACTTAGGAGGTTTATATAGTAATGGTGGTCATGCTGTAGATACGTCGAATATGTATTTGGCACCAATTAAAACAATAAAAAAAACTTGCTATAGTGTTTTCACTGCTAAATCAAAACGTATGTTCCAAATCTTAATGTTACTGGGCTATTAGGAGAGTCTAAATCAGTTCGTAAATGAATAAAAATAAAATATAAGTGCGAAAATGTCGTTTATGCAAAATCTCCCTCTTAGTCAAGTTGGTAAGGGGAAGATTTCTCCCACTTACCGGTAGTAGTTTTGAAAGGTTAACAGGTATGTTGTATACAGTATATATTGTATATATATATACTCTTGTAAGATCATAGTTAGTATTGATTGAAACAAGCTTGTAAGTTTTTTTTCTCTTTCATCTATAATAAGTTATAATATGATAGCTCTTTCAATATATAATAGCAGATTCATTAGTGTAAAATACTTTTTTTGTTGTAGATCACAATGCCTGTAGCTGATTCTTCCCTTATTGATGACATTGAGGATATTGTCAACAAGAATTCCTCTCCAGGTGAAATTCGCCAGGAGAACAAAAGACTGGTTGTCCCGAAATCCAGGCGCCTCAAGCAAACCAGAGAGGAACCAGTCCAAGCAGACAGCATTATACCGGGTACAAAGCTTTCTTTTATTACCAGCATTATACCTGGTACAAAGCTTTCTTTTATTATTTGGGATAATATTTTTGAGTACTTCAACACTGTTTAAAATCTATCAAACTTATGGAAAAAGAAATCGCACTATAAAATATTTGAAGTAATGTGACATCATATAATTGTAATTCATGTAGTAGGTAGCATATTAAATGTAACATTGTCCTTCACTAATTCAAGTAGCATGCATCATCTTATTGTATTATGATATTGTCCTTGTCATGTAACAGTTATATATAATGTTTTTTATGATTTTTTTTTTCAATTTGAAAGTTATAATAAAAAGTATTCTAAGGTTAATATGCATTTTATTTTGTTCAAACACATTGTATTACAACAATTCTATTGATTTAATTTGATGATAAAGACTACAATCTTATTTTGGAAAATAATGAAAGTTTTAACCTGTGATTAAATATTTCACAGGTACACAGAAGGTTTGGCTCAAAACTTGGGGATGTTCGCACAACAACTCGGACAGTGAATATATGGCTGGACAACTTGCCTCTTATGGATACAAAATCACAGGTCTGACAGAGAGACTTCTCAGCTCATTCTTATCTTTATCTTTACTACGTTAGGTCTTTATCACGCTTTGTATCTAACAAGCATTCTTGCTTCTCTCTGTTTATCTATATATTTAGGAATAATTAGGGCCCCGCTCTGTGGGCGCCCTATAGTGATCAGTCTGTCCGTCTGTATGTCTGCCTGTCTGTCTGTCCGTTCGTCTTTCTGTCCTTCTGTCTGTCTGTCTTTCCGAGATTACTTGTCTGGAACATATCTTCTCTCCCCTTGGCCCAATCTGGCTCATACTTCACCCACAGAGTGCCTTTGGGTAAAGGGTGTGCAGTGACCTTGAACCATGTTTCTAAGTCTAAGGTTTAGGTCATAGCAGAATTATATATAAAATCCTTGTCCGGGGCATATCTTCTCTCCCCTTGGTCCAATCTGGTTCATACTTCACTCACAGAGTGTCTATGGTCAAAGGGTGTGCAGTGACCTTGAATGAAGTTGAAGTTTGTAGGTCAAGGGTCAAGGTCATATCAGACCACGCAAAAATCCTTTTTTCAGAGCATATATACTTTCCACTTAGCCCTATTTGCCTCATACTTCACATAAACAGAGCTTTTCAGTTAAGGGTGTGTTGTGACCTTGAACCAATTTTCAAGGTCAAATGTGTAGGTCAAAGCAGAATTATAAAAAAAAATCCTTGTCCAGGGCATGTCTTCTCTCCCTTTGGTCCAATCTGGCTCATACTTCACCCACATGGAGCCTTTGATCAAAGGGTATGCATTGACCTTGAATAATGTTTGTAGGTCAAGTGTCAAGGTCATATCAGATCACACAAACATCCCTTTTTTAAGAGCATATATATACTCCCCACTTAGCCCTATTTGGCTAATACTTTACTTAAACAGAGCTTTTTGGTTAATGGTGTGCAGTGACCTTGAACCAAGTCAATGTGAAGGAATAGTGGATCTCTTTATAATCAGTTTTAGGGCGTAGATTATTTCCCATTTCCTTAATCTTGCTGTGGATCTCTTTATAATCAGTTTTAGAGTATAGATTATTATACCCCCGCAAACGAAGTTTAGGGGGGTATATTGGTTTCACCCTGTCCGTCTGTCCGTCTGTCTGTATACGCAACTTTGTCCCCCCTATAGAATTTTTTACTACTGCATGGAACAGTCTGAAAATTTGTACATATGTTGAACACCATCTGAAGATGTGCACCTGCAATTTTTTTTAAGATCAGACAAGATTTAATGATTTTATGACAGTTTTCATTTTCCTTATTCTATATATTGTACACTGATGTTGAAAAGTAAGGGAGGTAATCCTTACAGATTTTATTAATTAATTAATAGTATTAAAACACTCTAAAATATATTTATATAAATACATCCAGATGGAGGTTTTTGTCTTTATTTCTTAACTAAATTTATTTTTTTATAAGTATTCTATCAACTGACAATGCAAAATTTTTGTTTGTCAATGATAAATTCTTAGGAGCTAATAAGAACATCAAAGACAAGTGTGGCTGAATTCATTTGTCCCAAGGGGGCCATTATCTGAGCCATGGTTTAGATGGAGCATGTGTTTAGGGAAAATTGATAATCTGTAAAATGGGCGGTATTTTTGGGGCTATTTTAAAACTGTTTCATGGAAACCAAAAGTTTCTATCATTATAAGGAAATAAATAATATCATTATTAATAAAGAAGTTAACTATTTTTAAAAGTTGTTTAAATTTATTAGTCAAGTAAATTGATTAAGTGATCCTATAGGGCATTAATTTAAATGAAATTCAAAATTACTGATATGATTGTAGTGTTTTGGCAATTTTAAAATTGTTTGTAATGTTAAATGTTCTTTTTTTACATAATTTTACATAGTATGGTAATTATGGTAATGTTTTGGGAGTTTATTAAATTTAACAAGCTCATCAAAGAAAATCATAGTCCTATGGGATCAATTTTCTGATATGGAGTTGCATTGTACCATAGGAGAAAGTGAGGAAAATTTGAAACAACTAACTGCATCTGTCAAGACTCTTTTTAGAGAAATATTCAAAGTTTTATCAACAGAAGAGCATTGCTTGGCTACCGGTATTTCCATTTACTGCAAAGGGAGGGGTTATTGTCATTTTGTTGGTTTTTCTTTAGCATGTTTAAAACAATTAAAAAAAAAAAAATATTCATCAGATAAATTTTGTAAATGTATTACTGTTATACATATGTATTTACAGTGAAGTTCTAACAATTTTGATTTTAATTTTTTTTTTGTTAACTACCAGTAATTTTTGTTTTACAATTCTAGAATTTATTTTATTTATATGTGTTGCAAACCTTTAGTTTTCAATTCAATTATTTGTCCCATTTGAAATTAGCCTTGCGGGGGTATTAGTCCCATTCGGACAGTTCTAGTTTCCCATTGGCTTAATCTTGCTCAGATTGAACAAAAATGCCTGTATGTAAGGGGTAATGAGATTGAATTCGAAGTTCTATGCCAGCTGGAAAGTTTCAAAGTTATAGGTCAAGGTCAAAGCAAAACTGAAATTCTTTTCATCCTATTGTCCATTATTTAAGCGGGACCCTTTGAGATGGTCACCATCTCAATGTTGTCTAGTTTTATTTAGTCTCCAAGTAATTTTAAAAATATGCATGTTTGTAGAATTTTGGTTTTGTAAACAAATGTCTTCCAACCCCCAGTGAAACAACAATGCCTTTGGCTTGAATTTGCTGATTGTAATGTAATATGTAATTTCTAATATATGTTCAAAGATTATTTTTTCAATGTTAGGAACATTTTTTTTAAAGAGTTTTTCATAAAATTGCATTCATGGTATTGGTTGTTTGAATCCAAATTGCACAAACATCTGTCTTTGTTTAAAAGATCATTCATAATTTATACAATTATATTCACTGATTACAAAAAAATGTTCTTCAGAATTAGATAAATTTTGAAAAATGACTTTAGGTTGAGAGTGGAGACGAGACAAAATCATTGTTCACACTCATTTACTGAGCATTCAAATTCCTCTATGTGCTAAGGGACCATACTGTGAGGATGGATTTTAACAGAGTTTTATTATTATTTTGTCAGAAATTATACCAGTATTCTATGCATATACTGTAGTTCTCATATAAATACATGTGTATTAACATTACCCCTGTGTATTGCTTGACCTACAGATGACAGTGAGTCAGCGGATCTCTGGCTCCTCAACAGCTGTACAGTCAAAAACCCTGCAGAGGACCACTTCAGGAACGAGATCAAGAAAGCGAGAGAGAAACAGAAGAAAATTGTGGTGGCAGGGTGTGTGCCCCAGGGACAACCAAGGACGGACTATTTACAGGTGAGACCTGCTGATTCATGATGTAACCACATACATGTAGCTTATATATGTATCTCAAGAAGTATTTTTTTTTCATTCTGTACAAACTTTGATTTAATTCTTTTGACCAAGCTCTTGTCATTAAAACTACCTGCAAATAACCCCTTTTTTTAACTCTGAAAATATAGAAGTTAATTTACATTTACCTGGTAATTTTGATTGAAATTTCTGTGAAATTTTCCCCTGGTTCTCTTGAATATTTGCATTAAATTCAGTTCAGGTAGTGTTTTTAAATCTTCTTTTAATTTTTTTTATGTTTTACTCCTTTAAAATTACTCAACCTTTAAATCCCAGTAGCATATTCAGTGCTGCAACCCTCTTAAAGAATTACTGGTTGTGGAAGCTATCTTATTGAATTATTCAGATAGTGATATGGTGGTCTGCCAAGTGAAAGCCTACCTCATTTGAAAAACACCTTTCTATTTTTGATTTCCAATGCCAATTTCATTATTTTAAGCTCTCATGCGCTGTTCTGTTCATTATATGTATGGCATCCATTATCTTCAATCGCTTAGTTTTTACATGTTTGACTTCTTTCCAAGAAACATTAATAAATCAATTTCATCCATACATGTAAAAAAAATCTTTCAATGAAGAAGAAGGAAACCACACATTATGAAATTAGTTTAGAACCAAGTTAGCATGAAGAAGTTTCTAACATCATTCTGTAACATCATTTCAGAAAGAGTTTTGATTAAACAATGTACAGGTGAATCTCGATAACTCGAACTTCAGGGGACCATGGCTAAACTTCGAGAGATCAAGAGTTCGAGAGATCGAAAGTTTGAAAAAATCCGAAAATTTTTGTTCCGGTCATTTTGATTCTAAAATTATAGTAGCCGGAAGTTTATATTTATAACATGGAAAGATAGTCTAACATGGTTTCATTCATATTTTCTGCTACAATACTCCAATTTAAACAGTACAGAACTTAGTTATGTGTTTATTAAGTGTTCTTTTTCACTTTAAAAAAACTTTGAAGTACTTTATGTTTTCTTAATCACAGAATACTTTAAATAAAGAGCGGTTTAATTTACCGTAATTTTCACAAGTTGTTAAAATAAATAGATTACTAGCAAATTACCTATCTAACTTTTGATGGAAGCAAGGGGTAGTGTCACTTACGTAATCAACCAATTAACACTACCGCGCTAGCCACAGGCGTTAAGATGACCATCCAGGTAAGGTATATGTGGAGCTATAATTACACGCTTGATCGGTCGCGTGTGTACACAGCAACCACTTCGAGTTATCAAGAGTGAAAAACAATGAAATATGTATAACGGGACCCAGGTTTTACTTCGAGAGATCAAGAACTTCGAGAGATCGGAGTTCGAGAGATCAAGAGTAAATTTGCTTACTTATATAGAGAAAAAAATCGGGACCATGATTTCACTTCGAGAGATCAAGAACTTCGAGAGATCGAAGTTCGAGCCATCGAGTATCACCTGTATATATGAATATAAAAAAGTTCATTTTGATTCTTGAGGATAGAAGACCACCAGTATTTGAATTAATACCAAATATTTAATTGTTTTATAAAATTCTAAAAAATAATCTCTTGATTATTGAGTATTTGAATTCATACAAAATTTTTAATTGTTTTATAAAATTCTAAAAAATAATCTCTTGAACATATCATAAAATTTGATTTTGTTATCTTGATGTTAAAATCAATAAATAATGTGTCATATGAAAATGCATGGGCTTTAAAAATAATGGTGTTTGTACCCCGGTATATCTTGTGTATAGTTTAGAATGCTAGTGTATTTATGTAGCAGACTTAGCTTGACGTATTAAGTCAACTATGATCTTCATACAATTTGCTTATATTGACACATTTTATCATTATCCATGGTGTTTTACATTTATTTGTAGGGCCTCAGTGTTATAGGAGTACAACAGATTGACCGGGTCACAGAGGTCGTAGAGGAGACACTGAAAGGTCAGGGTCACTGGTCAAGTTATGATGAATTAAAGGTCACCATTTTATAATTTGTCAAAAGAGAGCCTAATTTGTATGTGTTATTATTCAGTATCAGATCACAAGAACATAGAGATTGATAGACTGTTATCTAAAGCCGTCTTCTGATCTAGAATTCATTAATAATGACTGTTAAAGTGTAGGAGGAAGTTCACCTACCGACTTATAAATATTGAATTACAGTCTATTTCAGTACCGATATATTGTGACAAATACAGCTCTCTTGAATTATTAATTAACACAATGCAAAAACGAGTTAGTCTTTTGTCTAGCAGTAAAAAAAAGCTTGTTCAACAAATTTGGTTTTTCAAGGTTGCATGACCTTTTTAGCTCATCTGAGCTGAAAGCTCAAGTGAGCTTTTCTAATCACTTTTTGTCTGGCGTCCGTCTGTCTGTCTGTCCGTCTGTAAACTTTTTACATTTTCGACGTTTTGTTTTTCAACCAAACCTGGCACAAAGCATTATTGGGTGAAGGGAATGATAGTTTGCTAAAATGAAGGGCCACGCTCCCTTTTAAGGGGAGATAAGTAAGAATTAATGAAAATTTGTCGGTATTTTTCAAAAATCTTCTTCTCAAAAACCAATGGGCCAGAAAAGCTGTAACTTGTGTGGAAGCATCCTCAGGTAGTATTGATTCAAGTTTGTTCAAATCATGATCCCTGGGGTAGGGTGGGGCCACAATGGGGGTCAAATTTTTACATAGAAAGATATAGAGAAAAATCTTAAAAAATCTTCTTCTTAAAAACCAATTGGCCAGACAAGCTGTAACTTGTATGAAAGCATCCTTAGGTAGCGTAGATTCAAGTTTGTTTAAATCATGATTCCTGGGGATAGGATGATGCCACAAAGGGGGGGGGGGGGGGGGGTTGTATTTTTACATAGGAAATAAAGAATGAATCCTCTAAACACTGCGATCTCACCCTTTTAAATACCGAAATCTACCCGTTCAAACAAAACTATTGTGATATTTTAGCTAAAAGCTCCAAGCATGGTCTGTATGGATACATTTTAAAAAAAATTTGTCAGGAAGACTCTCATTATAAAGAATATCAATTAAATAAAATTGTATACTTCAGTGCGAAATCCCAACATCGCTGTTACGGCTACGTAGGTCATTGTATTATTTGAATAAGAAGGCGGAGCGTCAATCAAGCATGCAAATAGTATGCATGAGTATTATTAGTGTGTGTTTGAGGTGTTAGTAAGTTTTTTGTTAGTGAAAGCAAAGAAAGCAAATGTTAAAAAAAACCTTACTTTTTTCGGGCTTGAGACTGACAAAATATAATTGAAAATTTAGATTTTGGCAATTTTTCGTTTTTGTTTTTATAGTGCTTGACTTACAAGATATCTTTGAAATTATTTTATGGAAATTAAATCAATGCTTTAAATACAAAATGGAATCTGTAAACAAAACGCCTAACAAAGGAAACAGTATTTTCTATAATTAACAGAACCCTTTTTATGCCCCCCTTCGAAGAAGGGAGGGCATATTGCTTTGCTTCTGTCTGTCTGTCGGTCGGTCGGTCCACTAACAGTTTTCCATTCATTTTCTTCGCAGAAGTTGCACATACTGAAATGAAATTTGGTATACAGATTTATCATAAGATATGTAGGTCAAGTTCAATTTTGGGTATGATCAAACAATTTTTAACAGAGTTATGCCCCTTGGACTTAGAAAAATTTCAGTTTCCATTCATTTTCTCTGCAGAGGTTGCAGATACTGAAATGAAATTTGGTATACAGATTTATCATAAAAATATCAAGGTAAAAATATGGGTACGAATGATCAATTGTTTGACAGAGTCATGCCCCTTGGACTTACAAAAATTCCAATTTTTTGCAGTTTCCGTTTATTTTCTTTGCAGAGGTCTCCAAGAGAGGGGGGCATAAGTGTTTCACAAACATCTCTTGTTTTCTTAAGAGATAATTAATTCATTAGATCTTATACATTACCATGTATTTTTAGAATTTATTTTATTTAGCATAAAATTTAGAAAAATCCGAGTGTTCCGACAAATATGCAGTCGAATTGAACAACATTCTTTGTATAAGGAATAAATCTTTTAAAAAAATTGTAATTAAATGTCAGTATCATCACTAATGGAAACACCAGTGTCTTTTGCACAGTCCAGAACACCATCGGCATAATTTGATTCTGAAGTACTTTGTCTGCGTGTCCCTGAAGTCCTATGTAACACAGTACTGATACAACTTGCGCACAGCTGCCCACTAAGCGTGCTTTAGACTTGCACTGACAGTACCAATATTTGATGGGGTCTTTCTTGTCCGATGCATTGAACTGTACCCACAATTAGTAGGATTTTAATGAGACATGACGTGATTTGATTTTTGATCACGATGTCGCAGAGGTGTGCTTAAATCGTAAATGTAAATAGATTTGAGTCACATGTTCAGTGCTTTGTTATTCATGAGGTCAAGATGGGTTGAAATTTGTAAACAACCTACCTTTACTATAGAGACAAGGACACAAGATTTTGCACTTTTTAAATAAAAACATGCGAAAGCACGACTGTTTCAATTTCTTTCATGGATGTGAATGATTAATATATAAACTGTTTTCATTGACCATATTTACGACAACTTGAAACATTAATGCGCTCATATAGAAAACATGCTCTTGAAATGAGGGTGTGGTCTTAAACCTATGAGAAATCGATGTAAACAACATACCCCTGCTATATTAATCGAGACAATGCCTAATTACAGTGTAAGAAAGAAAAAAGTGAAATTGAAATTAATAAACCTCAATGTTTGAAAGAAAGGATGAGGCAATAATATGCAGAAAATCTTTGTTTTCATTCTTTTGCAAATTTTTGGGGGGCTGATTTTTGATGTTTAGAGGATTCATTCTTTGATTATTCTCAAAATCTCATATCTTATAATATATGGTATAACTTATATGCAAGCATCTTGACATTTTTTGATTCTCAATTGTTTAGACTGTGGCCCCTGTACATTTCTTAGGCCACACAAGGGGTTCAAAGTCTGATGTAGGTTTATATTTATAAGAACAGTTGTTTAAAATATTCTTGAGAACTGCAATGACTAATATGTGATATGACTATGAAATCATCCGGTTACAAAAGTGGCTGAATGTTTAACAAAAGAATATCTGGAGAAAATTTTGAAAATCTTTTTATACAAGATCTATTTTACTACTTTGTCCAGATATTTTGTATATGACTCCATAAAGCTGATTTTATTATGGCTATTGTTGCTCAGGTGAATGATGTGGCCCATGGGCCTCTTGTTTTGTTTTGTAATACATGACAAGACAGTCAAGTCCTAGCTGTTAGAAAACTAGTTGGTATATTTGGTCTGATTAAAATGGTTTTGCCACTACATTTGTTCTTGATTTGTTTTATCATTTTCTCAAGTATAAATTGATGTACTCTGAAAATATTTTTTATTGAAATAAACATACATGTATTACTGAAACATTCAACTTGATAACTGTAATTCAAAAGAAAAACTCTTTTCCCCTCATTTTGTGTGGAAATAGTTTTTCTGGGGTATGTGTTCCTTTAATCTTTTTAGTATTTTGTATTACAAAATTTTCATATCAGGTCATTCTGTCAGACTATATGGTCAGAAAAAACTAGAAGGGAAGAAAGTGGGAGGAGCAGCCCTAAGCCTGCCCAAGATCCGAAAGAACCCACTTATAGAAATCATTGCAATCAACACTGGGTAAGATTGTCCATGTCACAGGGGCAAATTAATCAAATTTTTATCAACCATAACTTAAATACCAGAATGCTTGTGTGCATGAGGGAATCCAGTTAAAATGAAAGCAAAATAAATGAGGGAAGTTTTTTGCACACAAAGAAACCGTTTGACTGCTCTAAATGTTTTTCCGTTGACTAAGTGCAAACTATTTTTTCAGGTGTCTTAATCAGTGTACCTATTGCAAGACCAAACACGCACGTGGAGAGTTGGGTAGTTACCCCCCGGATGAGATTGTGGCTAGAGCCAAACAGTCGTTTGAGGGTAAGTATCAACGAAGCATGTCTGTCCAGTCAAAATATGGGTAGGAAAAACAGATTCAGACAATTCACCCAATACAATAAAATTCCAATAAGAAGGTTATGAAAAGGTAGTTGTGTTTAGCTTCAACTTTTAATACTAGTATATAAGCCTACATGTAAATATTAGAATAGTGCTTTCAGTAAATGTTTGAAATGTTTGTAATTTTTAGAGGGTGTCGTTGAAATATGGCTGACTTCTGAAGATCTGGGTGCTTATGGCCATGACATTGGAGTGACCTTACCCCAGTTACTATGGAAACTGGTGGAGGTTATTCCAGAAGGTGCCAGAATGAGGCTGGGAATGACAAATCCACCTTACATCCTAGAGCACCTTGAGGTCTCCCTTTTATTGTTGTCTCAGCATATTCAGAACTGATATATTATATCTTATTATGAATTCTCTTTTGTTAAATGATTTTTCTTCAAATTATTAATTTAAAGAAAAATCATTTAACAAAAGAGAATCCATGTACCAAACCTATCAATTCATTACAACAACATTTACTTTGTTAATTGAGTTTTTAGTAATAGTATTCAATACACAGTTTGTGTAATGACCATATTTACAATGTTTACAGGAGATGGCCAAGATTCTGCAGCACCCGAGAGTCTACTCCTTCCTCCACGTCCCTGTACAATCTGCGTCTGACAGCGTACTTATGGACATGAAGCGGGAGTATTGCCAGGCGGATTTCAGACATGTAGCAGACTTTCTGAAGGAAAGGTACATGCTACTAGTTAATTTTTATTGTTTTAGTTTTTGGGTTTTTTTTAATATTACTGTTGTGAATTGTCTGATAAAAAATATCTACAAAAATTCCGTTTTTCATAGAGTGCCAGGAGTTACCATAGCAACAGATGTAATATGTGGATTTCCCACAGAAACTGAAGAAGTGAGTTATTCTAGCATATCAAGAATATAAAAATATAAATCATATTTTATGTGTTTGATAATTTTCTTGCAAATAAACTCAGTAATATTAGCTACATTACTGGTAATTAATTTTATTTAACTACACACAAATTTTGAATTTGATTCCAATCAAGTTCTTAAGAGAATTCAAAATTATAAGATACTGTACTATGCTCTGTCCCAGGTTATTGTTTCTGTCACATTTTGTCGATTTTATATAAATACAAATAAATACACGTACCTGTGAAAAACAATTGAGATCATAATATTGCAAAAATTCAAAGGTTTCTTCTTTCCCTCACTATACATGAAAATGCATTTCTTACAGGATTTATAATGGGAAAATCTGACATCTTTCATCCATTTGGAAGTTCTTGGGACTCCTTGCACACTTTTTCAACATTATCATCTGGGTCCTTTTCATGTCGTTTGCAATGCAAACCGTAGATTTCTCATTTTTGGCTGTGTGGTGAAATTGAAGCAATAGAGGGTGTGTTTCAAAACAGAAAAACTTATCTTTTTTTATTCTAGTGGATGAATGTAGTTTTGGCACAAAGGTATTCATTATTATCAAAATATCAAGCAAAAAGTGGTGGAAGCAGAAACTTGGGACAAAGTAAAGTTTAATGAATAATACAAAACATATTGATTTAGTAGCTAGTTTTCTCAACAAAATTTAAATTATATTCTGAATAATGCATACTTTTTAACTTTTAAAGGTATATATGGTGTATTTATTTAATGAAAAAAATATTTGAAAAAGATTAATTTACATGAGCAAATTTTCACTTTATTTCCCTTACCTAAAGAAAAAAATTGTTTGATGCAATAAATATCTGCAAGCAAAGAATGCATCTGAAACCCTTGAACAGTTTTTAGCACTGCACTTGTATATAATCATGATTAATATAAAACATGACCTGATTTATAGACATTTGAATTCTACATGAACTTTTTATGGCTGGTAAGCTGTTGTGTGATAATGTAGAATGTGTTTAATTGTCGGGAACCTCATATTCCCCACAGATCTACTTACAGTGAAACTCGGTTATAGCGAAGTCCTAGGGACCAATTGATTTACTTTGTTATATCCTTATTCGTTATAACCGTATAACGAATTCATAATAATAATTATAGCGAATTTGCTATATAGATGTTTTCCTCTATAAGACTACATTATTTGCTAATTGAGACTAAGAATGAAAATACATTCTTTTGAAAACTATCATAACCGGATTGTAAATTGAAGAATTTATGTGAAAATAAATTCATTCAAACTATTAGGTAAAATGGCAGTGCCAACTTTTTATACTATAAAGAAATTCATTATAAAAGTCTTAAATTTTGTCATTTTTCACCTCTACAAGACTCAAAATCAGTTGGCTATATCCGTAAATTCGTTATATTCGAGTTCGTTATAACTCTAAAATTTTGCAAAGATTTGTAAAGAATTCTGCCGGTGACTTCAAAAAACTTCACTATATCAGAGAATCCGCTTTATCCGTGTTCGTACTATATGAGTTTTACTGTATATCTATTGTTATAATCAGAAAGTGAAATACCTTTTGTCCTACATTATTTAAAAATGTGATTTTTTTTTTTTCAATTGGCACGTAGAAGTACTTTCTACAAGGAATTGGATACTTTAATCAATTCATTTTACTTTTTCATTACTTTGCATAAACTTGTATTGATTTTACGAAAAAACTAAATAATTTACTGGTAACAGTTTTCCTTTAATATCTAATTTAAATTCAATTCAATGAGAAGAAAATATTGATTTCATAGGAAGTTTACAATTGTCACTTTTATTTCAATAGGATTTTGAAGAAACCATGAAACTTGTAGAAGAATATAAATTTCCCAGCCTGTTTATTAATCAATTCTTCCCAAGACCAGGGACACCAGCTGCAAAGATGCCAAGAATACCTGCTCAATTAGTAAGCTTTATCATGGAGGTCTTTTAATTGTTTTAAATGTTAAAAGAACTCAGCCATTCCCATGCAACAGAGAATGTTACAGATACATGTATTCATCTGTCATGCTCACATTATTGAGTATGAAAATGTTGGAACAATTATTTAATTCATGAAATTTCTTAGTCTTTTTTATTCAAATTTGACACACACAAAATCAAGATTGTGATTTATTTTTGTAGTTTAAATGCCTTTCTTGGGTTTTTGAGAGTTTTAAATATAAGTGTATCAGGTATTTCCTTGTATTTATTATTCCCTTGTGGAGAAAATGAATAGAAATTGTGAAAATCTATTGTCAAAGTATTCTTAGGGCTAATCTACAAATACTGGGTTTAATTTCTTAAGTTTTGACATGTATTTATTTTTAGGTCAAACAAAGAACAAAAAAAATTTCAGAGCTGTTCCATTCATATAGACCTTATGATCACAAGGTACTGTGAAATCGCCTTTACAAGGTTATGTATGAATATTACATTCATTTCTGTCTGTATGGTAACTTGGCTTTAAGAATCCTTATATACCTTTAATGGAGCTTAAATTTAACAGATTTAACCTTGACCATGTAACATCTAATCAAGGTTAAGAGTCAATTCTATTTTCCATCTAAAATTCAAAAGCATTTACTTTTTATACAAATGAATATTAATATTAATGAATATTAGTAGTGACAGCAAGTAAGTCAATAAAGTGTGAAAAAATGTTGTAAATATTAGTGTGATGAATTGTGTTGTTTGTTCAGATGAATGAGATACAGCAGGTGCTGGTCACTGAGACGTCACATGACCAGCAGTATTATGTAGGTCACAACAAGTTCTATGATCAGGTCAGTAGTTCTACCCTACAACAATCAAGGAGCAGAGAAAATTGATAGGCAATCATTTCATTGATGTTGATAAGACTTGAAGAGTAAAGTTGGAATGTATCAGCATTCGTTATTACATCAAATTTGATCTTATTGAAGGTCCTAGTTCCGAAGAATGAGAATTTGATGGGTAAGATGGTGACAGTTCGAATAGTGGAGACGGGTAAACATTTTCTGAAAGGACAACTTCTGTCAGATAAAGACATTGTTCAACCCAAAGTTCCTCTTCCATTAAAGAAAGGCCAAGTATCTGGGGCATCAGGGCTAGTTCAGGTTTGTAGGCAGTGGTGTAAATTACTCAAAAATAAAGCACATCGAAATGACAAGGAAAACAATAATGCACACATTTTCTATTTTTTTGCAAATAAAAGATTTTATTACCAGAATTTAGCGTGGCGTGTAGATGTTCCCTTGAATCTCAAAGCATTCAATTGTGCTGATCTTTACATATTTCATGCACCTTGCAATAAATGGATGACTCCTATTAATTTTCAAGTTCAAAAGGTCAAAGGTCACCAGATTTAATGATCTCCCGGCCTATGCCTGGTATTGTTCAATAAATATGATGGGGAAGGGGACATATATGCTTCATATATTGTCTGTTACACTGTGAATGTCTCAAACATTTTTTTCATTTTTTTACAGATTGAAAAAAACTCAAACCACAATATCTTGATGGCGTTGTCGTTGTTTGCAGTGCTGATTGCAGTAGTGTGGAGATTTTACAGTCTATTTCTGGGAACCACATGATAAACTGAGATTGAAGAAATAACTGTTGATCTTCAGTGGTTGGCTGTGATAGAACTGAAAACAGTGATCTAAATCCTGTATCTAAGAAACCTGAATCTTGTGTGGTGAAAGCATGGTGTATAATCTGGGATTGTTCTATTTTAAAAAATTAAAAGAATCTTAATTCATAGATACATTAGACTGGATATTTTGGAACATTCATGTCAACTATATACATGCGTTGCAAGAAGTTATGGTTTGTCCATATTACTTATCTTTTACTTCCAAACTTCTCATCATTTTCTATTTCAAATATTTTAAATTTGAATGAAATTAGTCAATATTGTACATTTGTGGTGAAAGAAAATTTGTTATTAATAGTGAGGTCAAGGTCAAATTGAATGGTAACAATACATTATATTGAGGCTATATCTCTCACATAGTTTCTTCATTTTGTTCCTTGATAATAGACTAAAAGGTAAAATTATCAAGGTCAGGTATTAATTCAGGTTTCATTTAAATCTGAGAATGTTCTGTAGAATGTGTTTGTAGTTTGAGGTCAAAAGGACAGCTCACATGTTCATGTTCAAAATCCAAAATTTCACTCTTTGTCTGTTTCTAGTATACATGTTATTACTTTAGCTGCATTTATTTAGGCTAGAGAAAATGACTTCATTTTGTGTGTGTGTTGGGGGGGGGGGGGGGGGGGGGGATGTAGCATACTTCAATCCCAGTACATGCATATACCATTAATAAGATAAGAGTACATCCCATGCAGAATTTATATGGAAGTTTAATTTTAAAACATGATAAAAGATACCCAAGGCAGATTAAGTAATTCACAGACGAAATTTCAATAAGGTTGAACCAGACTCTTAGTAGGATATCTGAATGAATGATGTGAAGTCAATAAAGCCAAATTACCGGAAACACTTCCAGTTGATTTCTAAGACTACAATATTTATTGCAAAGATGGAAGATAATGTTCATGAAGATGATGTTCATGTCCAGAGAGTGGTTGAGAGAGATTAGAAGGTTAAGAAAACTGTATAAATGTAAGGATATGAAAGTTCAAAGTCCTCACTGTGTGTACTTAAGTGTAGGATAATAGGGAGATTGAAGGTCATTAACTCAACATTGTGTCCAGTCACCGTCTCAGAAGAAAACGGTTGCTATGCGATGGATTGTTGATACAACTTATAACAAACCAGCATATATATTACCAAAAGTAACAGTTTTATTTGTTTGAAATTTTCTTCAATAACATGGTTGGTAGCAGTGTACGGGGCAAGATTGTTCATTCAAGAAACTTGAGTAAACAAACTAAGTGGAGCATCCTTACATAGGACCGTTTCAGCGGTCTAAATTGGTCCTTTTCCTGAAGAACTGAGCCTGCTCTGCGGTATATGGGTTAATGGCGCTTTAAGGTGCGTGGTAATTGTTTTAAGTACACAATTATTTACGTCCGTTGCACAGCGAGCGAAACTTTACGACTTGGCTGCCGCCATTTATTTTGTGTTAATGACGATGACTGGGTACAGTTGAGCCGACTTATCAATATCTTCAATACTCTATACTCTTTCATGTAGATACTTTTTCCTTTGATTTACTCTTTCTACGAGTTTGCTGGGCGGGTAGGGGGAGTTGTGATGGGAACCCTGTGATTTTGTGACCCCGGGGCCGTTTGCTCCTCCTCCTAGTCAATCAAATTCAGCATCCGGGAAATCGTCGCTACATTAACGCGGTACGTCTCAACGAAGCCTCGCCGCCGGATACTCTGGCTTATGACTTCTCTCACTGATGAGTACAAACAAGACGGTATAATTAGTGGAGGGCATCCGGTGGTACAGACCTCTAGCTGATGCTGACTGGAGCCATAGATAAGTGCTCGAAGCAAGTGTATAGAATATTGATTCTGAAGTGAATTAATAAAGATTTTTCATTAAAAATCAATTTATTGAACTCCTATTCCAAGAACACCTTATTCCATTCGGTTTCTGTACTTTTCTCCGTCATTGGTGTTTTGGACTTTGTCATATAGCTATGCTAACTTTAATGAGACAGTTTCCACCGTCCTATTTTTTTATACAAATAATAAAGAATTAATTATTTATTGCGAATACATGTGATAACTTCATTATGATCTTGCATCCTGGCCCTGTTAAATAATTGTAAAGATGCATGTAAAAACTTTTTAAAAATCTAAGTTCAAGTATATTTATGAGAACAATAATTTATTTCAATAAAAAGCATAATTTGCTCATAAGTCGGAAGTTATTTTGAAAAATGTTACCGGTATAAGGCTGTCCAAAGTTAATTCTATGTCCAACGTAACCCGCGCGCGTAGGTTTAAGAAAAATTGTATTTAAAAAAAAACCCCAAAACCTTATTTTGATTTGAATTTTTCTAGTTAGATTTTACTAAAATACTGCAAGCTGTAGAAATTCGAAATGTTTAGAGCACATTATGGACTCTATATCAGATACTCAATGGGGTTGTAAGGAAAGATCATAATTAAAGAGGTAGCCTACATGTAGCTTGAATGCACAATGTATTTTTACTGATGTAAATTAAAGAAAATCATTTGTTTGAAAAAAATAGTTTGTTTTAATTTTATCGCCCTCCCTCGTAGGTTTTATATTTTTAAGTGACGTTAAACGTAGAATTAACTTTCGGGCGGCCTAATCAGCTACGGGGTGTTCCAGCTTAAAACCAGTAGAATAATTTACTGTAATAATTAAAAAATGTAATTGAACTACTGATTGAATAAATATAATTTGGAATAAATAGTTTTGAATTTTGCACAGTCAGAATCAGTCCTTGAGATACAAAACGTTGTAAAACACAGTTTATACTGTAAATTGTCATTCTGCTTTTGACCTCTCGATGATACCGGTACCTTTATGAAACTTTAAAGATACAACACAAGACTAATTGAAGAGTTTCGGTAATTTTATTACTATAACAGCTTCATTGACTCCGAAGTTTATAGTATTTCAACGCTGTGTCTGCAACTTCTGTATTGCCATGCTATCCTTGCCAAGTTGACCAACGTAATACTAGTACATTTGCAATGCTGGAAATGGACCACGATCAATATTTACATGTACTTCTATGTGGATTTTGCCGACTATAGATATAAATACTGTATGGACAACATCAGTCACATTTGCCTAAAATAACTCTACAAATATTTCTGTTAACGCCAGACCTCGACAGGAAACAAAATCGATGATCCTATGCACCCGAATTAAGGACATGGAGTCGATCAGTTTGTGTATTGAATCGTAACGTAGAAAAGTTACACGTACGGAAAAAAACTAAACTTTTATTGAAAAGCCCAGATCAATGGGTAATTGCACAAGAAATGACGTCTGCTAACCTACGCTATGGCAATATTCCCGAAACTACCCCGCCATCCGCGAGCTCTTAAAATTCATTGAACTCAATATGATTGCTTTTGTTATTGACCCTTCTTCCTCTTTCATTTAAAAATTGATCAGGTTGGAAGATGAAGTTGGAATTTTTTTTTAAGACTGTTAATTCTGTTTTAACCGAGCATCACCGATTAGGATCAATGGTTTAACGGAAATATCAAGGCTACGTATCGATTGCGGGCCAACCTTAGAAGATACAATGTACAAAAATCTGATATATTAAAAAAGCAGAAAGAAAATCAATTTCAATATATATTTTTCAGGCGAATTATTTAGCAATCGATGTCGTGCTATTTGATAGCTATCAAAGTTTTCATGGGATGACTGGGTAACTTTCCATGCCAAACAAAACTTTTATCTTGGTTTCAGTATTTGCTGGATACAGTTTCCTCTGGTTTTCCTCCCGAAATTGCCTTTAAAGGCGGCAGATAGATAGAGGTTGAATTAGAGGAGGCGTTCCGTATCCCAGGGAGGGGTTCCCCGAAAGTGGACCACGGGTCTCTGAAGGCCGACTGCAGGACCGCCGGGCTCGTGGCGGATCTATGAGTGGCGGTCTGCTCACGACTGTGTAAATGAAGCGACTCCCCTTTCGAAAACATAGTGTCGACGGAAAGTTCTCGAAAATCTGCACTATGTTTTGTGGCGGAGTTGTGTCGTTTACTTTTCCGTTTGGAAACAATGGCACTGTCGGATAATACTGGGGTATCACGTGATGCAATGTCTTTATCCTGGACTTCCAGATGTGGAACTCTGGGAGACAGGGTTTGGTTAGAATTTTTAACCCGGTCGTTTCCCTTTTTCGTTGACCTCGGCAATTCTGTGACTTCTAATTTTTCTGAATCTTGGTGTCTTTTGTCTTGACCCCCAGTGTCAGAGTGAATTTCAATTCTTGGTGTGTTCAGCGTTTTGTTTTCAATCTTCGGTCTGTCCGTTTTACGAGATTTTGTCGTTTTAGATTGTCTTTTATTGTCATAAGAAATATTCTGATCGTAGCACAGTTGTTTCACTTCCGCTGCACACTCGCGCATCGTGCGGACAAGTTTACCGAAATCCTCCAAATCGTCCTCAGTGTCAGAGCCCGCCAAAACCGTTGAAGCGGATGTCTGCTTTTGTCTCGCTCTCTCCCCCTGTTTCTTGTGTCGCGCTGATGGCTCTCGTCTTGCTTTTAAAATGGTGGGTTTAAATCTGCTCCCGATGCTTATAGAATATTTAGAAAATACTTTCAAAATTTTTTCCCTATGCATTCTTTGTGCGCAGTCCATGGCCGTCTGACCTCTGCAATTGGAGAGGTCAAAAATGATATTGATGCTCTTCCGGTGATGCGCTTCCAACAAAACCTCGACCACTTGTTCGTTGCCTATCGAGCACGCATACATTAACCCGGTGTTTCCGTCTCGTTCCTGAATGTTCACGTTGAGATCGGGCTGCAAAGAAAAGAAATAAAAAAGTGAAGGTTCCGTAAAGCAGTTAACAGAGATGTTTTAAATTAGATTGTAATAATCGTCAAAAGTAACGTTTTTTTTTTTATTTTTACGTCAAACATTGTTGCTGACATCGATTGTTGGGATATATTTAGGTCCTAAATGGCGAATAGCCCGATGAATGTTGAGAATTTACAATATTTAAGGAACATTGATCGTATCAGCTTCCGTTTTAGTTACTGACTGCAAACATCTAAAATTAAAGAACCTTGTGATGACGAACGTGCCACTGTACCGGTTATCTGCCACCTGGTTCCAGGTAGCACACTGTTCGTGTTTTTTATCCTCTCTACAACTTTGATTCTCAAAATTAAACAATACTTGTTCACCTGGTATATGAATATTGATTGGCATCTCAATCGAACAAACCTCTATCTCTTGGCCATTTCATCCCACCGTCGGATTTCTTGGCAATTTTTAACTTTACCTAATTTTGAAGTTCGGGTAGCCAGGAGGGGCAATTCGACAATCACTCAAAACTGTGATCAATAAAATAGACCTGGCACTTTATTGTGTTGACAGATAAGGTTAATCAAACATATTTAGCTGCAGTAATTACAGGTGGGTTTTATTCCAAAGTACGCTGTTCTATAAACTATATTTAGGACTTTTTCCTTCCACAGCATAACTAGCATTCGTGCAGACCGTACATATAGCTCAAAGGTTGACCAATTGGGTCTCATTAAAAATACTAATTAATCACCGACACGGGTAGGCAGGTTGATTGACTTACAAGTCCATGACACAAAGACACAGGTACTTTACAGCGATAAATCCATGACAGAATCAAACGCAGTGTTCAGATGCAAAAGGTTATGAGAACACAAACAAGTTAATGTACGTACATTCTTGACTTTTTTCGTTCTTGTTATTTTTTTCTACAACAATAGAATGTGAATGAATTAGAGTGTGATAGACGTAGTTGTGATGTACAGAATTGTTTGTTGAATTGTTTCCGTATATAGTTTGCAATGCATGTTTTAACGAAGGACGTATATTACGTTTTGATCTCCTTGATAGTAATGTTGTAAGAAAAAGTGTGGGTATCGTCGATGTGTCCAATGAAAGAATGGCACGTGTTCGTCATAGTTAATCTTAAAGTTGCAGTAACTGTAATTAGTTGATTTTTGTCTGTTGGTGGTGAAGGTAATTTTGGGTTGTTGTTGGTTTTATTGAGTTGTTTTTTTTCACAAATGGGGGGGGGGGGGGGGGGTGGTTTTCGGAATTTATACAGAATTCTTCGAGATTGTGTTTGTATGTATTTCCACGGTTCTTACCTCTTCTAAAAGGACTTTGAGCGGTTTAACTTGGTTCATGATGCACGCGTACATGAACGTGGTCTGTCCCTTGGCGTTCCTAGCGTTGACGTCAGCACCCCGCTGTAAAAGTACCCGGATGAGCTCTGCCCTCCTTTCCCCGGGAGCGCGGGAATTGGCCATAGTAAACATGAGGAGGGACTCCTTGTCCTCATTGGAAATGTTGACGTCACACCCATTCTCCGTGACCAACTGTAACTGTTGAAAATGTAAATGAACATTACCGGTATAATGGTATATCTGCTAGTTAGAATAATCTGCAAAACACCAATTCTATATTGTATTTAAATATCTATAATGCATAACTTGGGTTTTTTATGATGTCTAACCAAAATATAAACAAGGCTTGTGTTCTGTTTTTTGTTTATATACTATAGTAGGTTTTATATTGGTAAAACTGTTATTTGGACCATACATTTATCTTTTGTAATTTAATTTCCACCACATTTAAAAGTTAGGTGTGTTTGTCTCCTTTTCTATCGTTTTCTTTCAAAAGAATGTGTAATTTTCTTTTCAGAAATTCATTGTAAACAAAACATGCCAGGAACCTTGTTTGCAAAGAATTGTGAGCTAGGAATCTCCCCTGTGACTCCAATTGATATTCAAATTTTGGATAAACATTATAAAGAAATAATTGTTCTTAAGTAAGCATCATTAATATTAAAAATGAAAAGAAAACTTAAATTTTCAGCTCAATTCGTGAACATATACCGTTAATCGCCATTTACTTCATCTTGTAATTGATCAACAACTAAAAATAAATAGCAAGCAATTATCATGTAAAAAAAAGAATGTAAACCTAACGTAAATATATATATGGATTTGAAATTTTAAAAAGGGGCAGTAAATCTGAAAAAGTGGCAAAACACGTATCCGTTTGGCAAGAGGTACCATTGTTGGATCATATTTACCTATAATTCATACCTTGGCGATATTTGTACACTTGCAGTCATTAGAACAGGGCCCGGTCTATGGAAATAATGGATCTATGAAATTCATGGATTTGTCAGAATCGTAATTTGTCCTATGACTTTTTTTAATAAAGAATAATCTTGATGAACCGATAACGTCGAGTTTTGTTTTTCTCAGGTGATATAATTATGTATACCCTGGTGTCTTTTGTAAAAAAAAATCCTCACAATCAAATAATGTCATACTTAATAACAATCAAACAAAACGCTAATGCAACCTGGTAAATAAATTGCATTCTTTCATCGTGTTCCGCGGCAAATAGGTTAAGGCTACACAATGTATTCCCTGTGAATTTTGTAATTATGGGTTCATCTACCGCTCATCCACTGGGAATGAAAGACGAAGGCTAAAGGGTCCTATTGGTAGATAGCAAAACGTAATTATTATGATTAATAATTCCACCCATCTTTTGAAAATTGTTTAACGAAAGCATTTATAAATCTATTATTTACAGTGTTAAATTAAGTAATTTCCACCGTGGAATTGGAGAAACTAAAAGTACTCATAGATGCAAGGATCTGAAATTTTGATATTCTGCGTTCTGAAACTGTTGATAAGTGTACGGATTCTGTTTACTGGAGAAATTTGGAGAGTTTGCTTTAAAAAGGTTGTTGAAAATGCTTAAAACGATATCTATCATTGTGCTGCATCGGACAGTGGTCTCTTGGTCTCCGTCCATAATTTACATCGCCAAAGAGAATTTTAACACTAAAATGAAATACTCTTGCTGTTTGTCTAAATTACTAAATTGAAAGTTGAAATAAAGTTGAGAAGTTTACATACCCAATCCCCGCCCAAAAAATGCTTTTTGATTGAATTGCATAAACGTACATGTATAAAAGAAAAAAATGTCATAAGGGTCATTTATCCTACCTGGCGGGCAGTACATCCATTTTGAACAAGTTGAAATAAATCCACCGCCATTCTAAGTCTCTCAACGCATCCCGTTATGGAGGCAATTGGTCATCTGCTAAAACAGCCTTCAACAGGCGCTCGTCTGCTTGTAACATTGACGTCATAAATCCAAACACAGCAGCAGATCTATGGATGGCAGACGAAAGACTGCGCTTTAATTTCTATGGATTTCAATAACGATTTAATGAATATTGGCCGAAGACATGAAAAAAAACATGGTTTTATTTGGAGGAAGAGCGGAGTGATGATTTTGTTACAACTTTTGTTTTAGCCCATTGTATATTATTTCTATGATGTATATATACATACATCGATTTTAGAGTGCTTTGAATTTCAAATATCTTTCATCTTTTGTCGTGGATACATATACCGATATATTGCCGGGGTTTCTCAAACTCAATATTTTATTAGCAAACAATTTTTACACGCGTTTTTTGGTTATTATTTTTTAGCATTTAATTTAGTTTTCTCTTTACAAGTTCTCGATATATCAGTTGTACCAGAAATAGATGCGTCTGTGTGTTCTTTTTTTTTTTTAATTGTTGTTAATATTCACGAAATAGGGTATTTGAAATCTACAAGAATATTTAGTATTTTAGAAATCCCTCTCTCTCCCTATCGATGATATAATGATGATAAAACGAATTTAAAAACTAAAAAAATTAATTAGAAAAAAGAAAAAGTCTTTCAAAATATGTACCAGATAAAGATCAGAATTAAAAACCCGCCATTCATTGAGATGCAGATTGGCCCCAGTGGAGTTTGTGTTGCGCATTATCTCTCCTTCGATATAGTTACACATAAAGTTTCCCAAATTAGTCGATTCTTCAACGTACCTGTTTTTGCTGTAAACAATGCAAATAATATGCTTAAAATTCGGTGTTTGTTGAGGGTAAATATGGGTACGAAGTCGTGCTGACTTTTTTTTAAACTTTGCTAATAAATATGCATGTCAAAATTTCTGAATATGCATAAGGTTTTCTGGATGTTTACAAGCATGTTGATATAAATTAATAAATTATTCAAAACTTCCATTGTCTGCATGCACGTCGTTTGATCACAAAGTCTAAAGCCGGTGGCGTAAACATTGATATTTTGTAAACATGCGTATTTAGTAAGCATTGGCAATTAGAAACTCCTTTTTATTTTATTTAAACATTTGTATATTGAACGTTCGATTCCACGTTTTATCAATAACCTGGAGGTGTACTCTATAGAAAATTGGAAATGTTTCAAACTCTAATTTGGTACACGAGTACAAGTCGACAACTAACACTCAATATTTTTTTTACATATTAAAAATTTGAATTTTATCGCAAAATTCTATTATACGCGACAGAATATAAGTTTAATAATAATGAATTATTTTATCTTATATTAATTTTTAAAATTTTTGTTTAAGTATGTACCAGTACTCATGTATTTATTCAAAGTTAAATTGTGAAAACATTTCAATTTATAAACAATGCACTTGCGTTTTATCATCCCACTCCCCTTCCCCAATAGTATTCCCTATAGTGAAAGTATAATTATTCTACCTTCACCCGCAAACTTTATTTAAGCACTGAACAAAATGGAACTTGGCTAATAACAATGAATGAAATCTACTGAGGTGTGTGTGTGTGTGTGTGTGTGTGTGTGTGTGTGTGTGTGTGTGTCTTTTGTTTTGTTTTGTTGGGTTTTTTTTTTTGTTTTTTTTGGGGGGGGGGGGGGGGGGGGGGGGTACGTTTTTATAATAATATAGTGGTCAGCAAATCTCCGATTTCTCAATACTTATGCCCTTAGTTTCCATATTTAGGTTTAATGAGGCAAATCCTTTGTAAAGACGGGAATATGTGATGATGAGCACTTTTAAATTGCTACCAGTCCTAGTTCTTAACCCCCTTGAATGAAGAATTTAATCATTATATTACAATTAGCTGTAATGTTGATAAGCCTGGTATTGCAGCATGCTGAAGCGACACTGAATCGTCTATCTAGCTCTTTGATCGTGTCATTACAGTATCAACAAATGGATTAAATTGTACAGAAGAACCGGAGGGATAAGACGGAGCAATGCCGAGATATTGGTTTGGTCGTAGAAAAAAAAATCAAATTAAAAAAAAAAACAAAACAAAAAATGCTTTGATTGAACTGTTTTTAACACATTAACACATGCACAGGATGCATATTTCTCCAAAAAAAAAAAATATATATATATAGTCAATGAGTATCATAAAAAAATGTTCACATATAAAATCATAATAATCGAAAGTTTGTTGATAGGATTGTATATCAGCTTAATTTTTTCATTTATTTAACCCTTGTTCGTCAACCACCGATCCAAGCTATACAATACTAGTAAAATGTACACGGTTGAACATTTCTCTGAAAAAAAAAGAAAAGAAAATGTGTGTTGCAAACAAATATATATCTCATATGGGGTCATTGCTCCATTATACCGATACTTTTTCATACTTGAAAGTTGATGTAGACCTTGACAAAATTATGAAACTTAAATGGCATTAAAGATCATTAAAGTGACTCAGAAGATTACAAGATTACACCAGTTCGCATCAATACTCAATGTAAAAATTCGGATGGACGACCTGGGAACTTTTTCAGACCAGGGACTACAGAACTGCAGCTATACTCAAGACAAGCATTTTTTCAGAAAACACATATATCATGGCGCTTAATATCGATATTTTGACGAATTTACTTAGAAGGCACTTCTGAAATAATATTAATTTATTTTTCACTTTTCTTTTCCCTTCTGACTTCATATGCTTATTTCGTCAGCTTAAGTTACACCTTTATAACAGCTGTAGATCCAGTTCGTTTGCGCGGCGAGATGAACAAATACAGCGGAAAAAAAATAAAATTTTTATTTTTCTCTCGAATAAAAGAACATATCTACAATTTAAAAGTATTGATTGCAAAAATTAAAATGTTGTTTAAAACGAATAGCACCTTTTCTGTGAAAAAGAAGTACATTAACAAAGTGACATTTCTGATACGAGCGTATTCACTTCAGTATTGTTTATAGGCCGGAGGACCACAGCGGAGCATCCGGAATGGTCTGTTCATATAGAGGGCCATTGCGCAGCATCCGGAATATGTTGTCCGGGGGTGAAGAACTTTGCGTACATCGCTGTTGTACAGGCGGGGTTGCCATTCATTTGGTAGGCGCTGTTCTCGTGAGCGTTCTGTGGGAATGTAAAGGCAGGAAACGGACAGCCCGAGCCGAAACCCTGACCGTGCGGCCAGAATCCTGGGAACCCATTACTGTGACCGTAGCTAGGGAGAGGCCCTCGGGGGGTGTCCGGTGATGCGCTGTTCCCAGAAGAATTCAAGTGTCCGTCCACATTGGAAACGGGTGATGTCGATTCCAGACTCGTGTTGGCGTATGATGGCGGGCTTTTGATATCTGGGTACGGGGGCGGGGGAGACCTCTCTACAAAGGGGTTCCATAGAGGGGTGACCACCGGGTTTGGTTTGATCTCATTCAACTGGTTGTAAGGTTTGGGCTGGAATTGTTGGATGTATCCGGATCGGTTGGGAAAGTGGTCCTGGTTGTTCATGTAATCCACGGGAGGTAACGGTGTGTTCAGTGTTCCCGGAGTCGCTCCGAGTCGGGACTTCTTCCGTGATCCGTCCTTGAATCTGTACCGACGCCGAAGAAAGCTTCCATGGTCAAACATATCCTCATAATCCGTGTTGATGGCCCAGTCGTGCCCCTTCATCCCGCTACGGCGGGGGAGCTTGATAAAACACTCGTTGAGGGCAAGGTTGTGACGAATAGAACCTTTCCAGCCTTTGGCATTGGGATGATCTCTGTAGTAAGGGAACTTCTCCATGATGAATTTGTAGATGTCATGTAGTGTCATTTTTCGGTCCTCGGCATTGCATATGGCCATGCTGATGAGTGCGATGTAACTGTACGGGGGCTTTCCTTTAGGGATAGGGCGCTTTCTTCGCCTAGAACCAGACTTTTTACCGTTATCACAGAAATTGTTCGAGTCTATCTGTTCACGCATGTTATTGGTCGTCATACCTTGTGAATCGTCGCATTCAAAGCCATCTTCCAGCGACATGCTCGCTTCATTCATTACTGGCATTTCCTCCTTTATATCCTGAGGGAATATGTACATCTGTCCTCCCGGAATGTCTCTATGAATGTCTGTTGCTGTATCGCCATTTTGTGAACCAACGTAGTTTTCATTGTAGTCGGAAAACGTGTTCGAATACAGTTCTCGTGAATAGTTTCCTTCCATTATTAAAAGCAAAACAAACTACGTCTATGCACCTCAGCTCCCGAATAGATATAGTTTAGATAGCACTATGTCTTTTGAAGCACTTTTTCCAGTTGTAAATCCGACATGAGTAACTCACCTACCACCAAGCTCAGAAAAATGGCTTTATAAAACAGTAATTGAAAAGGCCAGTCTGAGGGGTTCCGAAAGGGGTAGACAATTTAGGCACTTCTCGCTCCATTAACTTTTGATGTCGGAGTAAAGGTGTGAAAATGACCATCATTAAAAAAGCTTAATCCAATTAAGAAGTTACAATACCGTTATCAAAACAACCGGATTAAAACAGCATTGTTTGTGAATTCCTTTACAAATATTCCGTCACTCTCTTCACGTGTGCTCGACAAAGACTCCCCCCCCCCCACCCACCCCGACTCAAATCTCACAAACGTTGATTATGAGTAAATAATTAAAAAAAACCCAAAAACAACCCCCCCCCCCAAAAAAAAACACTAAAAAAAAAACCAACAACAACAATATAGCTCTTACATAATCGACTTTTAAATATTTTCTTACGGTATTTTTTGTTATATCCAGTTTAAAAAGTGCATTTCATACCATGTTATCATATACTATTTTAGGGGGTCAGGGAGTTGAGTTAAAATGAGGATATAAATAGTGATGAGAGTTAAGTATTTAATCTTTTAACAAAAGTCATTAAATATTACAATTCTTATTTCGAATAAGTCATATAGGAATATCCATGTTCCATTTTCTCTATGAGTTTAAATTGACTCTTTAAACCATCGGTTTTGGGGTTTTTTCAAAAAAAATAAATATACCATCATTGTAGATGAATTCAATACATGTATATGATTTTATTTAGACAACGTTTTATTTTGAATTGACATTCTACAGTATTAGGATTTGACAACAGGCTCTTTGCTATAGCCCTTTCCCTATAGAAGGTATACAAGATAAAACAATTGATATAAAATACACGTGATTTTTTTTTGGTACCGATTTTAATGGTAAAAATTAATTATGGATTTCTTAGAAGGATAATAACAGGCTACATCAAATTTAAATGCTATAGTGACACAAACAGAATTGTTTAAAACACCAGACTAAGTAAAAATATGCGTCTTTAGATTAAATATAAATGAGTGTGATAGATTTGCTTAAAACTAAGCATAATTAACCACTGTTAACTTTTTGAATGTAAGATATTTAGAGAAATTTTTATTTTGATAGAAAAAAATAGTTTCTTTTAAAAAACTATTTTAAATTTTGAAACTTGAAAACTTGAATTTAATATAATGAATAACTGACTTTTAAGGTTTACTCAAAAGGCAATGTAATTTTTTTAAAACATCTCTCCCTGTGAATGTGTATTTTCAGTTTATTTAATGGAAACAAAAATGTACCTAATGTTAATTCCTACTAAATCACATTTGATTATTGGATTATATTCTAGATTGCTCTTCTATTTTTATCTATAAGATAAATTTTCATTTGGAAAAAAAGTTAGTGTGTAGGCCTATTTTCACATCCCTAATATAGTGAATTTCCCCCCCCCCCCCATTTTTATAAAATCCCTAACATTATGTGGAAAATACATTGTAATATATGGTAACTATTCTCGAACTACCCTCACTTCCAAATAAGACTTTTCCGGGAGAGATATATACAATATTATAATATTATTTATGAATACAATATTATTATATTATTTATGAATACAATATTATAATTATTATAATATAATGAATACAATATCCTTTGAATGTCGCACGTAGGCCTACTCCAGCAGATTTTCTGCAAAATCTAAATTAGGGTGTCACTGAGTTAACCATGCATCGGACACATACCTTGGATCGGACAACTTTGGTTTAAAATATACAAATAAATGTGCATGCGCTCATGAGTTGTTTCGTATATCCCTGAATTAGAAATAATGAACTTCATCATTATTAAGAATTTGGCAGTCACATTGTCAAAGAAATAGCAATATAGGCATCGTATAATGACGTCAAAAACGCCATCATTAAAAATATAGTTGCGAAGATTTTACACAAAAGCATTATTTGAATGTTGTGCATTTGATTGTGAATTAATGAAAATGCAACCTCTACCTAAAACAATTAGAAAGAAGTAAGTTTTGAAACAATATTTGATGAAAATAAGTCTTAGAAATTTGAACAATTAATGTCAGGGTCATTTTTGCTCTATATATTCATTTCACCATGGATCGGACACAAATTTATCATGCATCGGACAGTTTTCAATGCATGATTTTTTCTAATTATTGACATGTTCAGTGCACATTTCTTGTGATATACTTCAAATGTATAGTAAACTAAAAATTTTAAAAAATAATTGATACAAACATTTTCTCTAGACCACTTAAAATTCGAGTTTTATGGAGACTGCCTTTTTAATCCAAAGTTCCTGTAGTAGGTGCTGGCACGATAAAGAACCCCTCATGATAAATATTCTATTACTCTTACTCTATTCAGAATCACTGGTCTAAGTTCCTGACTGTAGATTCGAGGATTTACATTAAAAGAAATCTAAATAGCAATTGAATAAATTTATTTTTCCGAACCTCTGTATTTTCGCATTAAAACCAGAAAAATTTGTCATTTTTAATCTCTACTGTATAGCTGTCCGATGCTTGGTAAACATTGTCCGATCCATGGTGAAATAGTTCAACACTTCATTAATTTGCTTTATTTTCTACATTTTTAACAATTTCACTATTTTGTCTCCAATAATTAAGCAAGGGGAAAACCTGTAGATTTTAAAACAGGTTTTATTTCAGGCACGTAGCATCGTTTTTGATAGTGGGGGGGCCAGACTCATCCAAAAAATCTTGACAAGCAAAAAAAAAAACCAGGTACCTTCTCAAAATCGTGAAAATCCTAATCCGGGGGGGGGGGGGGGGGGGGGGGGGGGGCGACCGTTTTCCTAAAAAATTCATTCAATTTCACTGTTCATTTCCTTATTTTATATTCAATTTTTT
>WFKH01007768.1:6730724-6757420 GCA_016163765.1 Magallana hongkongensis | reverse complement strand
TTTCACAGAGATAGACACCCAAAATAGGTGATGTAAACAGTTTCACAATGGATTGAAATCGCCATATTGTGACGTTCTGTCATAAAAAGTCAGTCATGGGGTGTTAAGGACCCTTAAATGAACATCTCTAAACAGACCAAAAAAAAGAAAAGAAAGACGAGTCCTTCGTAGTTGGGATTTTAAAAATTTTTATTAAAAAATATACAAATTTTTAACAGTTGTAACAAAGGAAGAAAAACAAGCACCAAAATTATTACTTAGCATCTAAATAGGGATTATCTCCCTTGAAACACCAGCTACCTTGCATAGCTCTGCTTAAGCTTTAAATATCATACAGCAAAAACATGTTTCTGTAAATGATCCATTAACAATGGTTCTTTCTATTTGATGGTATTTAATTTCACTCACTTATCGGCAGTCTAAGTGCCATAAAGCATTTGAAAGAATGTTGAAGACAAGATATATTGCAGGATCATGTCTGCTTACAAGTGCAAGGTAGCTGTGAAATGTAAACAACTAGGAAAATGATGTAAGAATTTAGGAGCTGGCATTATACACAATAACCTGTCAACAGTGTTCACCAAAAAGGAACAAAATAAAGCAGTAAAACGAAATCATAACAATTCCATGTACTATGACTGAGTCTTGAAAAGCATGACTAAGTACTCTTCATTTAAATACTGTTTGATTCGATACTGTTTTGGTACATAGTATATTCAAGCTGATTAATAGCTATTGATGAGATTTAACTGTACACAAATGTACATAGTATATTCCAACTGATTAATAGCCATTGATGAGATTTAACTGTACACAAATGTACATAGTATATTCCAACTGATTAATAGCCATTGATGAGATTAACTGTACACAAATGTACATAGTATATTTCAAGCTGATTAATAGCTATTGATGAGATTTAACTGTACCCAAATGTACCAAGGTTATGTATTATTAATATGTTTCAAATATTAAGACTTATAAAGTCAATAATACCACTTTCAAATTCTTAATACCATTATAAAGTATATGACGAGGTAAAACAAAGTGCTCTTTTAAAAAGCTCTAAAAAACAAATTGAATGAAAAAATAAAGATTTATAAAAGAAAGAAAAAAAAATTTACAACAGTGTTGAGAAAAATCAAGTAACATCATTTGATCAAGTTTTTAACAATTTGTCCAGATGAAAGAAAATTGTTGAGAATTACATTACAGATCTTGGGACTTGCATTAAATACAACATAAATAGTAAGGTAAATATACTGATAATGAACAAGGTTTACTTATTCATATGACATAAAAGTATTTCACTAGAAACGTATAAAAATTAAGAAAAGCACAACCACAAAAATCAATAGGTATCAACTCCATTGTACTACTATCATGAACTGATACTCAGTGAGTGTAAATGTTTAATTACCATGATTTCAAAATCTTACAGTGAAAATATGAGAATGATCTATACATTTATGAGGAAGCATTAGTTTTGGCAAGGGCTGTCCATTACAAAATACAAGTAAACATTTCATACCTGTTCAAGACAAGGAAAATGTCAAGCCACTTGGCCTTAATGAAAACAGCAAGATCTATGATTTAAAATACCTTTATATACAGTTTATTCTTCCAGTCAAAAAAGTTGGAGGGATGTTTTAGTCTATCAAAATAAATTGATTAATCATAGCACATTACAGTGAGATATACTTCATTATATGAATCTGACTGAGGGAAAACGTCCCTGAAGAGACCTATAAAACAGTGCTGATCAAGACCTATAAAACATAGCTGTGGTCTGAATCTATCGACAGCTTGACAGTGGAATGTTTTAGAACAGAGAAGGGGGAAACAGTGCTTTTATATATAACATTTATATTACCAACAATAACCAAAACTCAACAACTAAATAATGTATAATGTGAATTATGTATCACACAGGGAACTCTTCTCTCTCTCTCTCTCTCTCTCTCTCTCTTACATGTTTCTGTTCTTTTGATTTAATGATTTTCCATATGGGTTTTCCTCCAAGTGTAAGATTAAAAAAAAAATTGCTCAAAATATTTTTTTTCACAGTAACATATATGTTACATATTACATGAACCCAAAAATTGATGCATCAGGATTCAATGTTTTTGATGATTTGTATGAGATCTATACACAACCAAATTCAATTCCTTAATATCCAGTCTCCCAACTCCTGGTTAATCCTAGAACAGTTCTTGAATAATACATCTCTTTTACTACCTCATTCATCACACTGCATAATTACATCACTCCCTTTGGACTTCTTCATATCACAGTTGGTTAATAGTTCTCTCTCACAGTCCAGCTTTCTATGCGTATTGCTTCAACAGTATATATATTGCCTACACCTACTTTTTTAACAACTCAACCAATTGTTTCACACTTTATCTTCATGGTTACACTAGCCAACTATTTTTTTTTATCTGCATAAAATCAATTGAAATATTATTACCCCATTACCACAGGAGAAGATTTACTCTAACTTGATCAATTTTCTATGCTCTTATTTTAGTATATTGATGTAATGTTGGAAGCTCTCTATTATTACCGTCCCACTTCCTGCAAGTGCTCTTTGGAGCTATTTTTATATTTAGAAGTGAAAATGAATAAAAGATCACTTGCTAGAATTTGCCATGTAATTACAGGAATGAATATTTCAACATGTAAAGTTCTTGTACTGGTAGATCCCTGAACTGGATAAAAGACAAGTATGTGGCAACAGATTCTGTAGTGTTCAGTGTTACAGACGATATAACATGTATGTCACTGATGGAACGTCTCTTCAAAGTAGAGGTCTTTAGCGACCATTTCTGGGAGATAAAGCATTCACTCTTCCTTATTTTGTTCTGTTGTACAAACCCAGCTGAAATGCGGTGAATCTTTTGTGTGTTTCTGAAACAACTCTAGAGTCTATGCTATGACAACATACAAATAATTCAGTTGAAGTTCAACTAGTTAATGCCCTCTCAGTAAATCTTCAATGGATTTTTTCTCCAGAGATAACTGGAGGTCTCTAGGAATCTACTTGTGTGACATATCATTATATACTCCTCATACAACATTGCAGAAAAAACGAATCAACTTATGGCGAGGGGGTCACTTGGGCTGTCACGAGACTAAGTCTTGTTCTCTCTTCAGGAGATCTAGGTAGCTGACTTGTACTGGCTTGTGGGACAACCTCTGGGCTGCTTCCTCTACTGTGAACCACTGTCGCGTACGACCTATAAAAAACAAACCAATCACAGCTCAAATCAGTCAGACTTTCCATTGCAACTAAAACATTACTGTAGATTCCTTATTAAATGCGAGAATTAATATTTGCGTAACTTCGCAAGAGAACCTCTTGCTGATTTTGAATTTTCTGACAGTTCTGATCTCTATGAAATCTTAATAAAAGTTTGGTTTCAAGATTTTATATTCTTGCGATTTGATACAAAACAATAAAATCGCAGAATTCGGTACTTGCACAAAATAAGAAATCTATTAGTACAGAATAAATAAATGATTTAAAATGGGTTGGATATGAATTATGGCCAGTACATGTAAATACATGTATACATGTATAGTTAACTAAGTTTATCAGCAGTACAGTAATGTATTTATATTTCACTAATGAATGGTTTTCAATAGAAGGTACTCATATTCAATTAATTCTGGGATGCTATTCACACCATCATGACTGTGTACCATTTTGGCAAAAACAAATCAAGGACATATGGTATGTTTTATGGAACATTGTTAAAAATAACAAACATATTTTGATATTACGGCCATACTATCCAAATATAATTCGCTCAAGTACAGTAAATGTAAATATTAGATAATCTTTCGAGAGCCAGAGGTTTTAAAGAGTATAGTATCAGTAAAAATAAAAAAAACCCATTAAACCTTATGGATCACTGTATCAATTATACTTTGTATCAATAAAGGGTGATATGTTAAATGGGCTACAAAGTAAGCATTTGGCTCCAGGCTCCAGGACTCAATGATCACTGCACAGGGTTCCCTGCAGAAAAGGATGCATGTCAGACTCCTTTTTTTGCCTCTAAAGAGCATTTTTTCTCTCCTTTCCTTCTTTTCCTCTGTCATCTTCTGATACAATTTTTCTTTCTTCTGACACCTAGATTATGTGTGTGTTTTATTAAGCAGAACCTCCTGTATATTGCCCAAAGTTTGAGAAGTATAGAAATATGGAATTTGTTTTCCCTTGAGACTCTAAAGCCTATGGCATGTTTGAGGGTCTACAGGAAAAGGTTTGTATGTTAACAACAGATGTATTACAACCCTTCTGATGATCCATACCAAATATATCATGATACCCTCCCCTGGGGCCCAATAATGCTTGCCATTATTCTTTTTTATGATACATTATGGAAATAATAAACAATTTATCCATTCACACTTAATCCTTTTGTGTCCCCTCTATTCTAGAACAAACTGGTTTCCATCTTAGCATCCCTCACCCGAATTCCAATCAAAGTACAGCTGATGATATATATCTTTCTAATTCTATTTTGTATATGGACCAAAGAAATCAATATTTCTGATGGGTTTTTTTTTTTTAAATAGATATACTGATCAATATAATGTATATTTCTTTATCTTTTAGATGCATTCATAACTCATTCATCTCAATTTTCATACCGAAAAAATGCATTTGATTAAATAAAAGTTTGATAAAATAAAAGAGAATTTACTTCTGAGTGCATGGGTTTTTTTGTTTGCTCCTGCAAAAATCAATGCATAAAATGTAACACGTTAATATTTAATAATTCCACACATCTCTAAGCATTCACTTTGATTCTTCATGCCACAAAACAGGGAGCCATACTTTGTGATATAGATGGAACTAAATATGCAGAGATCAAATAAAAAAACGCTGGATAATTCACTTTGATGATGAGAGAGCTATGAACAGACAGTAGAAATTAAATTTGGGGAGGCATTGGCTCTCTAATATTTTGTTCCGAACAAACAGAAAACAACCTATCCATCATATTAAGACCTCATTGAGACTGCTACACAGCACTTTGTATATGGTGTATATATAGACTGATAAACTGGTTATGAGAGTAGAAGTCTCTGCTAATGATAATTTTGTAATGTAACCCAATCAATTCTGGGAGCACAGAAAATCTAGATAGTTAATTAATATAGGGACAAGTTTCTAAAACTTAGTGCAGACTCCAGGACAACATCTACTGGTACAGGAAACCGACAAAAGCTTATCTGCTGTAGGAAAAGCTTGTCTATGATCTAGCAATAATCTGCCACAGAGGATTCCGCTGTTCTTGTTCCTAATACAATTTATTTCAATGCATATTTGGAGTAATGCATCGCTAAGTTGAGTACACATATAACTGATACAGAGCTTCAATCCAGATATAACAGAGCTGTCCAAGAATTAGGACTACGGTAAATTATGAGTCAGATCCGAGATATTTAGATTTTCAGAGCATAAGATATCAGAAGTGCAGCAGAAAGGGTTGCTTTTTTTAAACCAATTGTATGAAAGAAGTTGATTAAAATCATAAGAAAAAATATCTTCTACTTGATCAGAAACACATGTAAGTATATTAGTACATGTATATACAGTACAGCACTGATCTGATAATACGAAATCAATGTGTTTTAAGGTTCTCCGATCCCAGCATTAAAGTATTTTTTTCATCCTAAAATTGTTATTCATCCTTCAACTTTTATAAATGAAATAAAATAAAAAGAAATTTTTTTATGGTATCCATGCATTTTACAAAGTTTCGGCAATTTTGGCCACGGTGAATATAATGGAATAAATAACGTATACAAGTTGAGATCAAATTAGAAAAAAAAAGGTTGTACTGGTGCAACTGTGACTCGAACCCCTTTACCTCAAGGTAGTAGGTCTGCGTGGAGCCAGTAAGCCAAGCAGTTCGCTGAATGGCATAGCGTAATATTAACACTTCAAGACTAATTAAATTTGTTTATATAAAAGGTAGACTTATGGTCAAGATAAAAAAATTCCGGATAATTTAGAGTTATCGAACATTGCTGAGGATTGGAGATTGTTAAAACAAAACCTTATATAAATGTTTAATTAGGTGTGAATGTGTACATGTATATTTGTTTGAATGTGCAAAAAATTCAACATGACAGTTAAGAATGGATTGTAAGCGGTTCAATCACTTAATACTGATCTTTTCTCCCAATAGATTGACTGTAGGGGTTACAAGGGATTCCTCAAGACTGATGAATTCCATTACTGGGGTGACACAGTCGAGGAATGACACAAACAAGTCACTAACTCAGTGACCTTTCATTGAAGTAGAGTACCCTGAACTACCCCCAGCACAGAAAGTAGGCTTCATCTCAGAAAATAGGTTACATACCTCTAACATAAAAGTTCAATGACCAAACTAAACAATACCTGGTCTAGGGACAAGATAATAACTGGGGTAACTTGACCCATACCAGGTAATAACATACAAAGAATGTTTTACTATACAATATATCAAAATTATGAGTAAAATACTGAATTGAAAATCATTACAATAAGAAAGAGCCTGGCATCCATAGAGTATGTTATAATGTTATGGTTTCGAATTTGAAAGCCGAGTTCACAGTCTAGCCCCATTTATAATACTTTGTATCGGTGATATGCTGCCTATTCCACCCCTACACTTAAGCT
The DNA here is from genome assembly GCA_016163765.1 of Magallana hongkongensis. Taxonomy (NCBI): domain Eukaryota; kingdom Metazoa; phylum Mollusca; class Bivalvia; order Ostreida; family Ostreidae; genus Magallana; species Magallana hongkongensis. Next base: position 6,750,735 of record WFKH01007768.1, on the reverse strand, counting down.
CCTAGTTGCGTTCCTCCTCGCCAGTGTCCGTCACTCACCCATTGACTTCTTATCCTCCCAGTCATCCAGAAGCTCGGTCACAATAAACACATACAGCCAGGTCCTGTGCTTCTTCTCTTTGTTCTACAGGGGAAAATTATAAGTTTGAATCCAGAAAAATTCTTACCAATGCATTCAATCATTTAGACAAAAAACCCATTTTCTTATAGCTTTCTATATTTGATATTGATCTGAAAACTCCTATACAGTTGTTGATGGACGTTTTGTGATATCAGGCATTGACCTTGATGAAGATATCGTAATGTTTCTCCAGATAGAAGGGCAAAGAACAGAACATTTAAAGCATCACTGAGAGATTCCAAAGCCTTCAATGTGCCTATGAAAAACCATTTCTGCAGAGGGTTTCTAATGGCTTTATATCAATGGAAAGAACATAGGTACAAGATAATGCCGTTAAGACCATTGACAGATCATTGAATGGGGTATCACCACAGCTTCTGAACAGCCTGGCATTGGAGAGGATATGTGACTGTACGATGGGCTAGTGCCCTGTGTCTCTGGTGTTGCTCGTTTTTTTGTGTGGAAAACATTTAGCTGCCAAATACCCATTTAACAATCTTTCTAAACAATTTAAAAAACATCTGTACAATGCATTAATTAAGCATCACATATTCAACTGATTGCTATTAATAATTATTCTTAAGAGTACTGTTGTGTTAATGAAATCAATGAGCATAAAGTTTCAGTCAATGACAAGTAATTCTGTGAAAAACAATCTTGATGTTAGAATACAACAGAGATTCTTAATCAGGTGTGCATAATGAGAACCGAGTGTTGGGGACCTGGCCAGCAGCACAGATTCCTGGGGGAGCCGAACAGTGCAAGTGTTGGCACACATCAACTTAAATTCACTTACTTCTGCCTGAATATGACAAAATACTGGGTTATCAGAGAAACCGATTTACAGACATCACTTGGTAGAGGATGTTTATTTATTTATCAAGTTCTTCTATGGTGTCTCTCCTAAGTATAGACTTGGTGAAGAATGTAAACTTTTTATACTGATGAAGTCCATAAACTTACGGATGAAAGGGTGGTTCAGAATGATGGTGGCATGTAATTTTCTGGGGAAAAAAGATCTCTGCAAGTGATAGAACGAGCTGAAAAATCAATAACGTTATTTCTATTTGACTGGGTCCTCTTATTGTGTTTACACTTCTGTTGTCTTTACCGGTCATAATAAAAGCTTCAAGGATATCATATCTTATCAGTTCAGGTTCATTGAGCTTTCCAATATTGAACAAGAGTTTCAAAACAATCCTATACAATAAACTGATACTTTGTATTTAAATTCAACATACTTCATAGATACAAAGATTCTGAATTTAGAATTCACCAGAGCGTTGTGATTAATATGCGGTGAAACAATTGAAACACGTTAGTATAGTGTCCTGTATATGTAATCATGTCAATCGAGCTTGCACTCACTTATACAACCTATCAAGTCACCATTCCCCACAATCAGTAACTTTGGTCTTATAGTAAAAGATAAATATCAACATGTATAAATCATATTAATTCAAATTGACTAGATATTAGAATACTGGTATTAACGAAATAGTTTACTCTGAATGTAATAAGTTCACACTGAATGTGCAAGGTATATTAAAAAAAAAGGAACAGGAGGCATTGATTCTTGCTCTCTTCTTGACAAGTGGTGTTACATGTTTTGCTTTTACAATGAATCTCATTATACAAATTACTATAGCCCTGCTGAGCTGCATTAAAAGAGGTGTCTGGTTTAGTTAACTTCAGCCAGCAACAGGGGAGATAACTAAGGGAGCAAGGAGAGATAACTGGGGTCTACCAGTGCAACAATGTTTCACCATTTCCGAAAAAATTATAGAGTGCATTTTCCACCACATCATTTTTTAAGATTTCCTGGAAGAGTTCAACAATGAATCATAATGAACAATAACACCTGGACTGCTTATTAATTCCAGTTTGGATAGAAAATTAGAATTCTTGGTGAGCAGAACTTTCAATGATTGGAGCAACTATTTTGATATTTTACATTGTTCTGACTTTTTATGTGACCGTACCTCAAACATGCCCAGGTATCTCCCTAGAATGCCTCTGACCCCCGCTTCCTCCAAGGCCTCCCTCTCCGCCGTCGTGTGGGACTCCTCTGTGGGCTCCATTCCTCCCCCCGGCACTACCCACTTCTCTCTGTCTTTACTGCTGGTCACAAGCAACAACTGAAAGGAGAAAAATAGTCAAACCACTTAGATCAAAACACATCTACACTATTTGAAGAGCTAATTCATGATCTGGCAAATACTGGTAGTTGATCAATATGGAAGTAGAGGAGCAAAATATTGTACTTTTGCATCCATTTTTTATTTTGATGTCATGAACAGATTATACAACAAAGGAATATGTATGATAAGGGTCTAAAATGGCCCTCTAAAATGAAGCTCTCAAATTTACTTTACACATGCAGACTTATCACAGATATTCGATTTGATGTCCCTTTACAAATATATTTTAGCAGTGTTTTTCCAAGAAATGCTAAATTTTCTTCCAGGAAACAATTGAGCTCAGGCCTGACCAAGCATTATACTTTGAATTCATAGAAGATGTTTTTTTTGGGGTTTCTTTCAAAGAAAAAATTGAAAAAAGTTTGTTTGTTCAAGCTCTCTCTCTCTCTCTCTCTCTCTCTCTCTCTCTCTCTTTCTCTCTGTGCCACTCCCATGAAAAAACATAAAAAAAATGATTATTCATGTATCATTTTGATTGAAATGCAAAAACTGCATTATTTCTAACCTGTTCAACTGCTCACAAAGAATATATTATATCTTGTGTCCACTCTTAATCAAAAAATTCTAAGTTAATATTTGAAACACTATAAAATACAGTAAACAGAATAAAGTTAATATCATTACATAAAAGGAAAAAAGGAGAAACCTTTGTGTAATGTGCAGTTACCAGGGTGTTGAACACTAAAAATATCATTCATCAAAAGAAATGACTTCCAGTGTCATTTTGATCTTTTTTCAAGACTCACTACCAGTAGGTCTTTCTTAGCTGCAAGTCTGTAGTTCTGATGGACGACCTGGGAGCTACAGTTATGTACGTGTTAAAAAGTTGCAATTTACGGCACACAAAATCTTGCTCTATTTTTTGACAGATTAATCTTGTATCCCAGGTTGTCCATCCAAATTTTTTCAGACCGGTAGATACAGACCTGCAGCTAGGTCTATCTGTGCATAGATATATTAATGTAATATGGATATGTCACTCAATGTTGACCTGACAGAGAAATAAATGACTTACTTTTCATTTCCTCATGTACTGTCATCCATGAGCATTTACCTGACACATTAATTCATACTCTACATGAAGTTTATATTTCATGCTGGCTATATGTATATATATTAAATAATCATATAATAATGTATACATATGAGTTTGTTTTTTCCAAATTTAGAGTAAAATTTTGAGTTATAATTTTCTTTTTTAAGTTAATCACATAAACCTCAACAATATACCTCAACAATATACCAATTGGCATCTTGGTTCACATTTGTTTTCCTTTTACACCCTAACATGTGTTTTGCTAAAATTAGCTTTTTATTCATAAATCTAGTTTGTGATTGGTTAGGAACAAATCGGTCACACCAATGTCAATTTAAATATAAACTACACCTGATCATAAGTGAAGAAACCCATTCTTTCATTTCATTTCTAAAACTTTGTGGAAAACCTTGGGGTTTATTTTTTGATGTTGTTTCACATTAATTTGTTACGTTTAAACAATCAGAACAAATTAATATGGTCTGAACATGCTGAATTCCTTGATCCAACTTGGGCTCAATGTCATTAACCTATCAATCACACGAATCATTGGATTAAAAATTTATTATAATGACGTTGTATTAAAAAAATTCTTGTAAATTCATCGATAAAACATGCTTAATTTATTATCGATTTTACTCCAGTTATACTGTTTACATGTTAATTTCCACACTGACTGTTAATGAATGAAAAAATAAATGTTATAAGGATAACCGGATTATGATTAATGGTTTCAATGGAGGATAGAGAGTATTTATACATTCTGTAAAGTGGCGTTATTATAAAGATGAAAAAAAAAAATATTTTAAAAACCCCGTTACAAACCTCCTCCTCTTTTTGATCTCTGAAACACAGGCATGCTGCCCGACGTCTGAATCCGTCCTTGTCATATGTTCTTATTGAATTAGGCTTCTCTTTCACCATGTCACCAATAATCCCGAACTGATGAAATAACACTACAATAACTTTTGTTTACATTTCCAGTGCTCCTGTTAACATTCCCACTCAAAACAAGTCATATGTGTTGCAACTAACGACATGCAATGAAACGTTTCCCAGATATCGTATTGTATACATCCGGTTCCAAATAGACGTCTGCGTGAAGGGACCATATAAAAACACGTAAAGCTAAAAAGTGACAAAATTGGTTACTTTTCTAATGCTGGCTAATATTCACTTTAAATTAACTATTATTTTGTAGTACTAGTATGACACCTCTCTCTCCCTCTCTTCTCGCTCTCTCTCTCTCTCTCTCTCTCTCTCTCTCTCTCTCTCTCTCTCTGGAACAGAGAAAAAGAAAAAAATGCCGATTTTAGAGATTTTGTTGGATTTTTTTTTAATTGAATGTTTGCTTAATAAGCAATGATTTTGCATATATGAATTGTTCAGGAAAAAATAGGATGGGGTCTGAAAAATAATAGTATATGTGAGATACAGAAATAAATATTCATTAAAATATGTCTAATTGTTTGTATAAATGGCTTAAATTACAAGTTATTCTTTATATATTATCCCCGTGTACCACTATGTTTGGTTATAGTGAATTAAATCTAAACTGAATTTGAATTTGATATCGTTCATTCATTTGCTGAATCGGTGCTATGAACTGTTGGACTGTTGCGTGCAATAATTAAATTGAGGCGCAGTGAGAGTAATTTATTTAGTCATACAAGTAGTTCGAAGCTGCTCAATTTTAAGATGGCATATAAACTGAATTAAATTGGAAATAACGTTATTCGATGCCTGATACTACATGAACGGATCCAGAAAATTTCCAGGTGAGGGGGGATTTCGAGGGATAATTTTTTTTCAGGGGAGTCCGAGGCTTATTTTCGGTATTTAAATTACTATGTGAAATTATTAATTAGTATGTAAGAATTTTCAAGGGGGTCTGGAACCCCATCCCCTCTAGATCCATGTGATAGTACTTGAATGAACTTCATGGGTTAAATTTACACACCTTAGTGCACATGAACGCATAACATCCCACCCCATCCCAACCCTCACAAAACAATAAATTTATAATTTGCTTGAAGATTGACACTGATATGAATGAGACTTAGTATGACTACTATGGCATAGATACAAGGTCGAAAAGTACATTCATGCTGACCTTCATGGTCATTAACTGGTTCTGGTTAGTTATTTACTGTTGACACAGATGACCAGTCCTGGGTCAGTGACATACAAATACACATACAAAACCTGCACGCGTTTCTCTGGACAAGGTGCTACAGTTCATGCACTTGGAGTCTGACGAAAGATGACAGTACACGTCACAGCGATCGAGGGGGCGGGTACACCACTGTACAGATGGGGTTCCATCAAGGATTCGAACATTGGACAACCTGGTCCACAACCGTCCGTACAGCCAGCAGACTGTTGCTCGAAGTTCTGCGTGCTTTGAAACGCAATTTAACAAAAAGAAAATGATTTGTGTATTGGCCATTACGTTGTTTCAGGGCGCGTTTACCATTCGAACAAACCTTTATCTATATATGCAGGTATAAGCTACCGTACTAATGGAGTGAATCTTCCTTTGCTGGGGGCATTGACCTGAGGGGAGATTGCTACCAGCAATCGATTTCTCTGAGCATCCCAGGTTGAAGTTTTTATATCTTCGCGTATTTAAAAAGTCATTCAGCACCGTTCATTGATTTCAAACGATCTTCGAGTTCTCTTTAAAATAGGAATTTCAATGTCATTTCTAATTAAAATTCGTTAAAATACGTGTATACAGTTGTTTATCAATCCATATCAATTTTTGTTTGTTTGTAGAATGCTCCCTAAAATAGACGTTTTTCTCCGAAAATCACACCAGAAGGAGAATAACAAGTGTTGATTGGTGACTTTATAAGGCTTACTTACAAACGTTATTTGATATGTAAAATTACATGCAAATATAATGATGTCATAACGTTTTTCTCAGCAGAACTGAATTTCCTTCAGCTGGAACTAATTTAAAGTAGCTAAGTTAATTAGAAAATGGAGTCAACCATAATAACTACTCCCTCCTTTGACATTAGATGCGCTTTTTCAGGAGATTCCAAATAACCAGGCATATTTTTATCATTCTTGGTTTTGCGTCAATCTTGAGTTTAAGCACATTATTCAAAAGTTCAACTCGACCACTAAATCAAATAATTTCACAAGCACTTTAGGGCAGAACTTTTACATAATTTGTGGATCACCGATTTTGAGTCATTGATAAAAACCCAGGATACCTGCACTAATTCTCGATTTTACCGGCAAAGCCTAACGTTTATTGGTTGTTCACTAATATATATAACTTCTATTGTTCATGTATGATACAAACGCAAACGGAAGGAGGTGAAAATCCAAATCTAGCAAGTTGGGGGTGGGGGGTGGGGGGACTGGCTCACTATTGTTAGATGGTGGGGAGTCCCTTTATAGCCAATCTCTTGAAGGAAGTCTCATTACACCAGAACAACACTAGCCAAGAATTTGAAAAAATGTTAAAATATACGGAAGAGATAAGGGAAGCAAGTCAATATACATGTAGTGCTAGTAATTCAACCATCACTGCTTCTTATTCCACTGAAAATGTGTACCGTGGAACTTCAGACCCCATATAAAACCAGACAATTACGTGTGTATGTATTATCAATAGCACATGAACAAAATGTGCAACAAACTAAATTACATGTACCATGCAGGTAATGTACCAATATATTGAGGCTGAAGTTAGTGGAAACACAAGTCCTTGACAAATGCTGATCTTTAGATTATAAAAGAATCAAGTCAAGGTCCTGTCTGTCATGTGTACACATTTTTTATTCAATATACTTATATATCTTTATTCTTCAACCACATCAATAATTTGCTGATTACCGGAACAGATTTATGCACTATAACAAAATGAAATGAAAAAAAGAGTGTATTTGGATGTCATGATATTGCAATTCAGGACATGATATATGTAAGGATAAAATGACAAAGCAAGCCCAGCCTTCAACTCACTTACTCACTATATGATCTGTCACCCATTCACACCAATGTACAAACTTGCTCAGAGGAAATTAATTGTAAAACTCTTGGACAAAATTTCTTTATAATCTCTGAAAGTCACTCTCCACTTTTCCAACCTGTCATATTCTTATATGATAATAAATATCTTTATAGCATTAAAGAGAGAAACAGACATCAGATCGTTGACTAAAAGAAAAGTAATTCAGAGACTGCTGTTAACAACCATGAGCCTCAAAAAGATGGTTTTTTGTGTTAAATATAACACGTACAAAGACATCATCATCAACATAACGATAAAACACTTTTTAAAAACAAATAATTTACAACTGTTGTGGCAGTGTCGGTCCACTGACATTGAGATAGACTCTAGAGCTCAGTCATTTCTTCTACTTCTCTTTCTTGGCCTTCTTTTCATCAGTCTTTTCATCCGTTTTTTCTGGATGGTCTTCAAAGCTACAATACAAGTAAAAATTAATCATAAATAAGACTTTCAAAAGAATTTCTATATCATTCTTCATTTAAAAGTATAAATATAGTATGAACATGGATCTACAGAATTCCCAGATATAATGGAGTGTTTTAGGTGCCCCAGCAAATTTTCTTAGAAATATCTTGAAGAATGATGTCCAGCATTATCTTACAATGTGATGACCATAAAACTTTACAGCCAAGCAGTGGAAGAACTCTGATAAGATTTTCATACCTGAACATTTCTTTGAGCTCTCCCTTTATCAAAGCTGTAAGGAGAGGGAAGCTAGTACAGGCTGGCACCAGGTATAGCAAGGCAGGCTGAAACATCACAAACTCTTCAAATTAGTCAAATGTACTGTTTATGCCCTCATCACATTACCCTTTTCAACTCAACCAATATTTTTATAAACACCATGGCATATTATGACATGATCTACAAATCTATATATATTGCATCAAAGGTAAAATGTACTGGTATATACCTGAGCATGTTTGAACACATGCATGACTAGAATGGTGGCCCCAAGACCAAGACAGTAGGCTATAAAACTGGCATAAAAGTAGGTTTTGGAGTTTTTCTTTTGGCTGAAAAGTAAAACGTTTCAAATGTTATTTCAATCAAGTTAAACATTCTCAACTCCTATTTCATACAGTGAAATTTAAGATTAATGGCACACATGTACATTTGTATATTTGTTGTTTGTGTATTTTGGAAAAAGGACATGTTTAAATTGGGAAGTATGAAACACCAACCTGACATCAAATCTGAGCAGGAGGGCAATGAAGATTCCTGGAATGACTATGTCACCTAAACCTAGCATGGCAAAGTTGTTGGCAGCAAGCCCCTTCTCCAACAAATCTTGTGGGAACACCACTGTAAGCAGATAAGCCAGTTTACTTCACAATCTTAGTGATGGCATGTCAATGGTATTGACCAAAATAAAACAAAGCACAGAGTCCATTGAAAACCAGTTAACTGATTCTATTTTAACATGTTCAGCTGGACTGTGTTAAACCTGCATTGAAACAAAACTTACGTTTGATTGGAGCATCAAATGATTTGGCAACAGTGACCATGACATTAGTCCCAAATACCTAGTATGAAAAAGAGAGGATAAGAGTTATACTCTTGTCTTAAAAACACATAATCTGGGAAAATGATCAATTTGTTTTAATGTTAAAATTTATTTTGGAGAAAAAGGAAAACAAACCCAGAATATATCATAGACAAAGAGTCCTCCCAGGAGAATGAGGCCGGTGCTGATTCTGTTGAGGGACAGGATTTCTACCCCACTGATAGCAAAGGCCAGACCAAACAGGTTGTTGGCGATCCAGTGCTGAAAGCAAAGGAAAAGGTCTCATCAAGGTCAATAATGGGAATGAACACATGTGCGCCCTAGTTTGAGCACAGGTTCTGAAAACTTAGAATATCATCTCCTTGTTTTAAGAAATGAATTTAATAATTTTTCTATTGATCGACGTATCAAAGGAAAATTTGACCAGAAAACTTCATCAGTCAATTTTTGCTTTGATACATCAATCAATAGAAAAATTGTTAAATTCATTTCTTATCATTTAATAAAACATTTTCAAATCATAAAACGCGAAGTGTCATTGATCAAAAATGTAAATAATGTAACTGAAGCGGCGCGTATGAATACAAAACAATAACAGCAACAATATTCAAAATGGATGCGCCTTCAGCTAATGCAGAGCTATTGAGCTGAATTTAATGGATTAAACACAAATAGAAAGTTTAAATCTGAACCGGCTGAATTGAAAACGAAAGGGAAATACATACAATGGCTTGTGATATTATTCACTGTGCAGCAAGATTCGTTAAAACTGGTTTTAATGTGCGTTAGATCGCCGGAATATGCAACTGGGCATAACCATAATGCAAGGAGACGCGATTGTGGACAAAAATAGTTGATAAACTTGATATGTCGACAAAGAATGGTATGTATGTGCGACTTTTGTAAATGTTGTGGTAACTAGATAGCCAGTGAGGTACTTAAATGGTATATCTGCCGCTTGGAATACGCTGAAGGAGTTGATGCACTACTCATAGCTTTGCTTCACGATGTTTATTCTGATGACAGATTATGTGTGTGTTAATTTAAAACTCGCCATTAGCAAATTTGAACAGCAGTGTTACTGTGAAAGTGTATAGGCCTATATGTTCATTATAATTATTCCTGGAATGGGAACAGCCAGCCTCGCCATAAATGTTGATCGTCGCCTCAAGCAGACGAGGTCGTGATAAGACACTTAATTTTCTATTTAGTGAATTAAATAATGTGTATTGTTTATTTTTCAAGGTTAAACTTTTAATTCTCTATATTTATAAAGTTGTATTTTGTTTGCTTACAACTTTACATTTTGTTGGCAGTGTTTATTTTGGAAATTCCCATTCTATAAATAGTGTTAAATCAGAACAGTAGAGAAAAGTAGATCCGGCAAAAATTTTATTGATGCAGGTATCAAAGAAATTTTTCGACCAATCAGAAGCACCAATATCTCGTCAAACTAATAAATATTAAATGATATTAAAATCAACTAGATTATTTTTTTTTTTTTAAACAACTCTTACCTTTTTCAAAAGATACCACACACCGATCACTGCACACACTGCATGACATAGAATATCTTTTCTATCAAACTCATAATTCATCAGCTCTGCAAACAAATAGAGGAGAAAATATAGTTTACTAAAGACATGATCTAAACCAAAATATGAAGAACAAAAACAGTTAGGTTATCAGTTAAGTCAAAACCATTATTTCTATGCTTGAAGGTGATGTTTTAGCATCAAAAGAGTTGATTACATTCAACTTGAATAATATGTTTGAAATCAATTTAATAATCTAATTATGTATGTTCGTGTGCATCGAAAATATCAGCCAAAACTTGTCATTTAGATTGCGTTCTTTTGTGGTAGACACTGCATTATCAATGATTTGTGAGATCTAAGAGCTGCAAAATGTAACTCTTTGATTGAAAAAAAAAAGATGAAAAGATTTAGTGGGTCTCAACAAAAGAAGATATGCATGTTAATAATAAAGTATTAATAGATAGTCTCTACTCCTATCAATACTATGTTACACTCCCCCCCCCCCCCCCCTCCACACACACACTGCCACCAATAATCAATAAAGGTAAATATCTTCTTTTTTTTAAATTGGTATTACTATAGGATATAGGATACACATATTAAGGTTTACATGAAGATATCAAAATTATAAATCTAATTTTTTTATCATTCTACCCAAGGGCCAAGTAGCAAATTTGTTAAAGTCAAAGAATGATAACTCTGACACAAACTTAAAATTGATACAGGTGTCATATTAGTATTTGACTAATCAAAATGGACTTAAAAGTATCACACTGGTTGAGCTTAGAAGTACCACACTGATAATGACCGATCAAAATGAAATAATTTATTTACAGTTGCATGTATTTTTAGAATATTTTTCTTTCATAAATTTTTACATTTTTGAGAATCAATCTTCTTTGCTTCAGTTTTAAAAAACATGTATTGTTTACATCTGACAATGATTATCAATGCATTGGAATTGTCTTGGATGGGATGACAAAAATGGGATTTTTAAAAAAAGGCAACATTTAACCCCCCCCCCCTTTAAAAAAACCCCCAAAAAACTATACCTTCTTTTTTCTCCTTTCCTTGAGTAAATATCAGATGATACTCCATGTTGGGGAATGCTGCTGGAATATACCTCGAGAACAGAGGGCTACAGAGAAAAAAATCCAACTTGATATAGATAATGAAAAGTTCTAGATGCTGTAGAATTCAATCAGCGTTCAGTATTGCTTCCTTACCCAACAAGATTGGCTAAAGCAAAGACTCCTAGGAAGAAGAAATACACAGCCAGCAGGAGGTTAATGTACTCTTTGGAGAAAATCTGCAAATAATACACTGCAATTTATTACATGTCAAAATCATTCTTCGATATTTAACATCAACTTCAAACAAATCTATATTCGATCATAAACAAAATTATTTATAGTGAATAATTGGGTGGGCTTGATTAGTATGTCTAAACATTTAGTACAGTGGAAACTCGGTTATCTGGACGCTTCAGTTCCCAGTCCAATTGTCCGGATATGTGAAGTGTCCGGATATAAGATATCTGTATATACTATAAAAGTTGAGTTTTACACAGACAATTTTCAATGATTTATCAAACCTAAGTATATTTTTATGTCAGATTTTACTATTTTTTTCACCAGGTTGAAGATGTTTTAATTTATCAAGATTATTATTACAATTAAGAAACAAATTGAAGACATCATGATTAAGAAAGTAAATAAAAAGTAGATGGAAACCTGAAGGACAAACCTGGAAAATTAAATAAATTCCAAAAAGTGTTCCACTGGCAATAATGGGAAACATGGCTGCATCTTTGTGAGACATTGTTTCAGGTTTATCACCAGACTCCTAAATCCAGAAAACAGAACAATACTGTACAGATGTAAAGAACAAAAGACAATTCTATATAAACATTAAAATGAATAAATCATAACAATATTAATTAAATAATGCACATCAAATGAGAATGATCAACATTATTTTTCACCTTATTTTTAAACATTAGATTTTATAATACAACATGGTCAGAATTCAAGCACCACAGGATGAACTCCACACTTAACATGAAAATTTATACACTTTTTCATGACTTTTTGCTGTTGATACATTTCCAAGCACTATTCAAGGACTTACTTAAAAAAGCAAGAATTTTCCACAATCTGTACGATATTACAAAACCTGCTAAAAACTCTCATGCTTTTTACAATTTTTATCTAATGCCTTCAGTTTTAGACTTGTTCCCTGGTAACTGTCAAAGTCAGAGAGAGAAGGGCCCATGTACATTAGATTAAGACTAAATTAAGCTATGATCTATGACAATCTGGGGTTTCTTAATCACTGGTTAATGCAGTTAATTTAATAAATATCTTATATTTATAATATCTTTTTATTCTTAAACTACAAACTCAAATCAATCCAATATCAACATAACCTTTTTATTAAAATAAAAACAAGGTTGTTTCATGAGTCATAACTTAGATAGCTTTTCTTGCACAGGAAATTAATTTTTCAATACATATTCTGTGTACTCTATACAACAAATATATTTAAATACCAATTTTCATGGAATTTGATGTTGAGCTGATCCACGAAACTAAATGTTCATTAAAGTGCAATATATTTAATAATAACTGTATTTATAAGATCACTGTGGACAAATCTAAGTATCCTTGAAACAGAGATATTTCTAAATTAAAAAAATCAAAGATTATGAAATTAGGTATATGTCAACTCCTCTGTATTTTTGAGCAAACTATGAGCCAAAGTTGAACTGAAAAGCACCATGATGTAAAATACGCTACTTCAATGTACACTTTTAATATAATTGAGATTAAAAATGAACTATAGTCCGTTCCTGGTTACCATTTCTGTCACTTTTTGACGAATTTAATACATGTCAAAGAATTGATACAAGAGAAAAAAAACCCCATGATTTCTTTATTGACACATCATCATCCCAGACAGATTAACAATAACATATACAAATTTTCTTATGGAGATTAATGTGAAATGTTTACATATTTTTCCCATTTGGAAGTACTCAGGACACCTTGCAAAATTTTCAATGTTATCATCCAGGTGCTTTCTTGTCTGCTGCAATGCAACATCTCTGCACACTTTTTATTCTAAATGTGTATTGACAGAGGTTACTTTGTAAAGGGGAAATCTTGGAATTTTTTCATGTTATTGAATGAACATCGTATTTATAAACATTGAATAATTAAGCAAATCTGAATCGAGGATGTCTTGGGACAGACTATAGAGTGTAATTTATTAAAACCTCATAAAACTATTTTCTGAAATAAGAAGTATGAAAAACTGGGGGCAGCTACTATAAGTAAATATTAATTTGGACACTCAAAACTGCAATGTTAAGATACAAAAATTTTAAATAAGTTTAAAACCGTACTACGTACTCTCTATGTAAAAAAAAAAATAAAAAATTTATAATAGTTTTCCACAACATTACCACTTATCAAACAAACATCATTCTGTTTCCAAATTTTAAGTTTCACAGGATTCATTCCACTTTTTATGATTGAACAATTTAAAATACGGACTTTGTTTAGTTCTATGTTTAGTTGTAAATTCAAGTTAACTAATTTGCCGTTTGATTAGAACAGAGCAGACCATATGGCCAATCTGTTTCCGCATCATCCAAACGAAACGGAGTATTTGTGATATATAAAACATCAAATTTCCCTTAGCTATAAATTTTTTTTATAAATTATTCAAAATCATACAATGACATACACATAGACGACATGAAAAAATACAAAATCACACGGGCACATGGATTCTTATGGAGATGCTTACCCTCTGATCCGTATGGTACTTCACGGAGCGCACAGCGCCGTAGAAAATCGGAAGAACTGCCATCAGACATAAACTACCATATGCAATTGCCATTCCCTCTGGAGTGGCAGGGATTTTAGTCGTGGCATTAGCTGCTGTTTCGTTCATAGTAGCATTGACAGCCGGTGCTTCTGTCACAGTGTCTGCCATGTTGACTGCAAGATGCGTGTATCGTCACAATCTCGCGAGAAACTGACGAGCGCCACCTTGCCTGAATCGGAACTCGCGCAGATTGAAGAAGACAACTGATAAATTCCGATTGGCTTAAGGTCTCACAACACTATTTTTCCGAAGGTTCACGTCAAAACATGGCTGAGGCAAAATAATTCCCGAATTCCCCTTCGTTTTTAGGGGTTTTCCGCCAGCGACAGGGACTGTAATTTTTTATGAGATGAAAAACTACGTGTTAGATGCCTGATTTTCCCACTTTTGTAAAAATACGAGGTCACTTGAATTTTTGATGCCAGTTGTTTCGGCAGGGGGGTGAAAAGGCTCGGACATGATTTTCAAGCACATGTGTAACTTTGATGTAAACAAACTCTCGTGCCTTTGTGGATGGCTGTGTGTTTTTTGCTATTAGATTGTTTAGGAACTATTGTTTAAAAAGTTGTAAAAAGGGATTTTCCCAGAAGTTTGTTTTAAACTCGCTACCCGTGTCTAAAGCTGCGTAATTTTGGTAAGAATATATAGTAAAAATTAATAGTGGTGTGCAACCTTAATGCCTACGGCGAAGCATTAGTGAAATAAAATAATATTAATGTTACATAATATTTTGTACATATCATGTAATAACCATAGTAAGTTGGGTTATTGTGGCGGAAGTAAAAAAGAAAAGATAGAAAAAAAGAAATTGTATAATTTAAATATTGCAATGTAGAAATAAAAATCCTGAAAACAAAACTACAATATATATAGTTTTAAAATGTCATATTCTAATTTTGTGAAACTGTGAGCATATTTGAGCCAGTTAACACTTCTTCATAACACACTTCAAAATTCTTATTATATGAAGCTAAAAATTTAGGTCACTTCATGTTAAAAACAAATCTGCATTTTATTTTTATGTGTAACGCGACTGGGGGTAATGATGTTAATGATTATGTCTAACTCCACTTTAACATCAGACGTCACAAAAATTACTTGTGGCCTGTGCTATCCACAACACATGCGTCGGATCTGCGATCTTTATAGATCAATGAAGAACAACGCCGTGCTTTTGTATAACAAATTGTATTGAACACCAATTACAGTGAGTAAAATAAGAATAAAGGAGAAGTGCCTCTACGCATTCTCTCACCCTTTATTGATACTTAGCAACAGCCTAACGTAGTTAGGCTTCTATTAGGCATCTATAAGGCTCCAAATAATAGGGCCTCCTGCTACCTAACAAGATTAGGCCACCATTAGGCGTTAGGCACCAAGCAATAGGGCCTCTTATCACCTAACATAATTAGGCCTCTGCCCAAGACACCCAATGTTATTAGGATGCCATTAGGCTACCTAGTGATAAATGACAAATAAAACAAAACATGTTTATTATGCAATAAAACGAACACATACAAATAAAAAAAACCCACTATATATGTATATATATAATTTTATATATATATTATATATTAATAGAATAGGATCAGTTCTCACTTCGTTTTACGTTTACATTTTATAGTTTAGATAACTTATCTTCTAAAGCACCAATGACTCTATACCCCGCGCGTTCTGAGCAATCTGTAGTTGCAAAAGCTTACTCAATATGTTTCCCACTTTATATACATGTGAAGTTGAGTAATCCAAACTTTTGCGATGTTATCGTTTGGTTATTTGATATATAGTAGAAAATTCTTTACAAACAATGGAATATTCAGCGACCGCTGATTAGATAAAATAGGGAGCTATTTTCTAATTTAACATAAAATCAACATATCATAATTGAACACCACCAAACACAAATCGATGTCATGACTTTTAGTCTGTGTACATGCAGCATGAAACTGCAGGTACATGAATCATTCATGAATCATTCATGCATCTACATGTCCACGTAATGTCAGAATGACCCTTTTTTTCTCTCAAAGGTTCTCTCCATTACATTGCTTCAATCTAAACCATAATTAGGCCTACAGTGCGTTATTTGAAAACTACTACTAATGATTCAAGAATCGCATCAAAGATTCCTGATTGTTTAGATACATGAGTGATCATGACATACCAAAAGATATTGATATTGTACTGCATGGTTATGTTTGTCTATCTCTCTCAGAAAATATGTCATTTTTTTACCAAGTTCGTAAATTTATAAAAACAGTAAAAGATTCTAGAATGTAAATTAACAATGAGTAACACTGTGCTAAATGTACTTTACATAGACTAATTATTGAGCCTATTATATTATAACTACTATAAATGTATTTAATATTTCTATTTTCTCTTTTGTTTTTTCTTTCTATCATTATCTTGTAATTTAACTAAATCCTTTATTACTATATTCTCTGTAAGTTAGTAAAATGACCATGTAAAGCTTGGAAAAGTATACACTATTCGTAATATGAATATTTATACCTTGATCTCAGATGGAGAGAACTAATATAGGCTATTTTTGCCTGCTGTTCAATCCACATTCACTTACCGGTATATACTTATATGTATATTTTTTAATAAAATATTTCTTAAACTAAACTAAAGATTCCTGAACCAATAAAAGTTTGTATCTAGAGTTTAAGACGGAACAACCAAAATTATGTGACATCAGCGTGTACTTGCCTCCGTTTCAAATGTTATACACCTATAGTCTAGAAACCACTCGATGTCTTTAATGTCCTAGACCTTTTGAGTGCAACATGAATATTTTGTTTGATCGGCCGTTCTGCACTTATATTTCAAATTTCTTTTGCTTAAAGCTCTGGCTTAAAAGTGAGCGCCGTCGCGCTAACACAATTTTGCACAACACGCCGTCGCGCTAACACAACTTTGCAAGTTTCACAGTCTAGTAGGAAGTCGTGTCCGGAAATATCGGACTGCGCATGCTGAAATTTGTACATGTGGGCCTGCATGCAAGCATGGATGAAAAATAAATGAAATGTTCTTTGAAATATTTATAGTATTTTTATTTATTATCAATACATATGAATAAAAATACAGTTACTAGTATGTCACTGTATACGGATATGCTAGCATGCATATAAATTTTAAAAAAATCTATCAATTGATAAATTTACCTTAAATATTTAATATAATTCATTAATTCAACAAAAATATATTTATAACATGTACATGTCACAAATTCATATAAGGTGCTCTGTATATTACCAAAGCAAAGAAATTTTTAAATGTAAAATTACAGGTATTTAACATGTCATTAATATATTTTTGTTGAATTAATGAATTAAATTAAATATTTAAAGTAAATTTATCAATTGGTATTTTTTTTATAATTTATATGCATGCTCGCATATCCTTATACAGTGACATACTAGTGACTATATTTTTATTCATATGTATTGATAATAAATGAAAATAATATATAGATTTCAAAGTACATTTTATTTATTTTTCATCAATGCTTGCGTGCAGGCCTACATATTTCAGCATGCGCAGTCTGATATTTCCGAACACGACTTCCTACTAGACTGTGAAACTTGCAAAGTTGCGTTAGCGCGACGGCGTGTTCTGTGTTAGCGCGACGGCGTGTTGTGCAAAGTTGCGTTAGCGCGACGGCGTGTTGTGTGTTAGCGCGACGGCGTGTTGTGCAAAGTTGCGTTAGCGCGACGGCGTGTTGTGTGTTAGCGCGATGTCTCGTTTATCTGAACGCGATGTCGCGCTAACGCAAATGGCCCTATCCGGACACCATAAAAACAGATACTATTGATAATAATCACTAACCTCTTATCTGCTTGATGGATAATAATACGGTATATCGAACAAATAGATGTTCAGCATTTTTACTGGTCGATCGCTCGGCTTTAAATTATATTTGCATTATGCGTCATAATGAATTACTACTATCAAACCAATGAAAAGATTGGTGTGCACCCAAGACTAAAATGAGCTACTCTCCGCCAATTTTAGATTTCATTTATATCGATCAAAATTGGAATCCATCATAAATTATTGATACGTGTTCATTTCATGTCACGACATTGACAACACGTACAGTCGACAATACATGTATATAGATTCTGTTGGCATATATTCTGCAACTCAAATCGGTTTAGAATTCGAAGTTGAAAAGAATCACATTCATATATCAAATTTTATTTGGATTTACATGTATCTACATCGCATTTCGATGACTTCACAGAGATCAGTGATTTCGTTGGTTCAGATTTCGGTTTTTATTGTTAAGTGTTCTGTACTCTCAGCGATCGTCACACGTTCAACGCTTACACAGTAACGTCTTGCAGCGCTTCAACAATTCTTCGGAGGGGTTGTTTAGTAGAGAACACGTGACACAAAAGATCCTCTGGCCGGGGGATAGAAGACGTTTCTCCTTATTGAACAGGGATCCTGACAAAATAGAATTCAGTGATTTAGACATTGTTTGTTCACTATCTGAGAGAGAGAGAGAGAGAGAGAGAGAGAGAGAGAGAGCACATTACCTGATTTATTTTCTCACACTTTTACTTACGTGGGGAGATATAAAAATCTTTTTCACGTAAGATAAAACCAAAATACACCCTCCCTCCCGAAATGAAAATCTTTTTCCCCTCAGATAAAACCAAAATACACCCCCCTCCCCATAAACTTGCAACCCCATCACTCACAACTCCCCAAAATACAACCCCATCTCTTATGCCATAAGTTGAATACAAGAGAAATGTACCTTCCACACTTTCTTGGATGATGAGAGAGAACATCGTTAAACAAAGCAAGCGCACTGAGATCTTCATTGTTCCACAATAGAGAATCCAAGGTCTTAACACGGCTCAGAAAATGCACGATGTATTTATTGCAACTTTATTTCACCCGAAGGGATGTACGTTTATCAAAAATGGTTGGATCTTTATCCAACATCTGTTGTTTATCAAAATTAATAAATTTATCAATACCGTTTATTAGGATTTTGTAAAACAGCGTCATATTGGTAGGAGCTGAATGATGCAGTACCATATTGATTATCCCCAAGCCTTCAAGTTGACGATAGCACCAGATGACGTCACCCTGACGTGGTATTGAAGACCAAATCAAGAAAGAGGGATCTTGAAGACCAAATCAAGTAAGAGGGATCTCTTGACTTTAGAAAATCTTATTCATTGAGAGAGAGAGATTGACACCTGACCAAATGTCAAGATAAGGATGATATTTTTCTACGAGCATTTGGCATTATTTCTTCCATCTTTCAAACATCAACTTACGAATTGAATATTCAATGGCATTATATATACTTAATGAATATTAAATTTCATATCTATTCTTAATCTGCTTATAATCTTAAATATAAAAAATCTTTCGGGTGATAGTACCTTCTACATAATAATCATGTCATGAATAACCCCGGTACTTACTGCAATAAATGATCTAACTTTTTTTTAACATTGAATGTTACACCAATATTTTATCTTTAAACTATCTCCATATATATTCAACGTTTTACTGATACAAGCTTCCATACAGATATACAGAAACAAATTTAAATAATCATGTGGTCATGCTGACGTCAATTGACGAGGTAAAAGAAATTCATTAAGAAAGTCATTTCATATTTAAATTTCTGTTTAAAATTTAATTGCCTTT
>WFKH01007768.1:6651735-6688001 GCA_016163765.1 Magallana hongkongensis | reverse complement strand
TATTCCTTATTGAAATAGTTCTATACTAATGGCCCCTTTATAGTGCAGACGATGATCATGATTGATTAGATTGATATATCGAAGGATCTCAATTGCCATGGAAACAGAGATTTAAGACGAAAAAGGGGCGAAATTCCTGGAAGAATAAAGGAATAATTCTGCGCAGCGGTTTAAGAGAAGTCACACAGACAAAAAAATAAAATTGACGGAAGGAAGGGTAGGATTTTATAATTTTAAACTCAGTATCTTGGTTGTAACTCGACTAATTACAATTAAAATTTTAGTGAAGCATTAGAAATGCCCAAAGTATTATTCTAAGCATTGAAAATGGAATAATTTTAAGTTAAAAGCGTGTATATGCACACATGTCAAACGATTGCTTTTGTTGCCTACATTAAGTCAATTCAGAAATAATTTTTGTGATCATTGCAAAATAAAAACCCCTAAAAAATCAATGACGCGAGTTAGAAATATTTTCTGCTTCGTCCAAAGGCGTTATAACTATAAGAAAAAAAAAACAAACCTGAAAAGAACATTCATTGTATGTCTTAAATAAAAATTAATAATAAATGTTTGAATTCTGTCATTTTAGTCAAATCTTTAAATATAGTGCCCCGTAATTGTCGATTCGTTACTACCGAATGCAGATTTGTGAATACTAAACCAAACCACGTGACCTAAAAATGAAGCGTATCTTAGCACCTTGTCTTGCTTTTTCATCAACAACATGAAACTAATACGGATCGACGGCATTTTAAGTTTAGAAGATTTATTTAAAATAAGTTTTAAATATACTATTGACTTCAGATATACGAGAATTTATCAACAGCAAAGAAATGTTATCATTCATGTACATGTATTACAGAAGTTTTGATGTTTTCCAACTAAAAACTGACAAAAGGACAGTTGCTCCTAAATTGAATAGACATGCATGTCATACCGTGCCTTTTTTTCTTCGAAGCAGTCATTGTGTGTGGACGTTATTGGGTTTTCTATGAAAAAACCATTGTTAACGATTTGAGGAGTGCTGAGTGCTTCGATCCCTGGGATCGAGATACGACCTGTAGCGGCTGTGGCAGGGACGGAAACAAATTGCCTCCGACCAGCTCTACAAGTGGTCCTCGTCATGCGATGTCTTCAGGGAACCAACGATGTTCCAATTAATCTTCCGTACAAATAAAACAATTAGACAAAAAATATTATATAACAACGCATAGTGATCACGTGAGAGGGTCAGAGATCAGGAGAATGGGGAAATAAATGTGCCAAGCTGACACACATTTGTCACATATTGCAATCTTTTCCCGAAAATCCAACCTGTATGAGGCGATCATACGTCATCTATAGTAACAATCTCTGTTTAATCCACAAAGACATTATTAAAATAAATAACGAAACAATTTTTTTTAATATTTATTTGCAAATTTAATGAAATTTCCCCTGATGATATATATAAAATATCAAAGTATTAACAAAAGCGGCTGTATTTCATCATATTGCATCATTTATAAACATGCATATCATTCTATCGAACTTCTTTTAATAAAGGAAAGCATTAATGGGGAGGGGGTATAGATGCAGTATGAAACGTCTTCTTTATCCAACAACAATTAAAAGGGTCAGTTGATATGATATGAGTATTTCCCGATCCCAATTAAAAAAATGCAGAATTTGGAAAAGCAATCAAAATTCAAAAACAGAGATCCTTTCCCAACGGATTTCTGACAGTATTGCAGCTTGAGAAAAATCAATATATTATAACATGATCTGAAACAACACGTTGGCAATGAACAAAGTCATTAACCATAAAATAAAATACTATATGTAAGTTGTCAATCTTTGGTAAATCACACAGATAAGGACACAAAACTGTTGTATTGTGCTATGTTCCTCTTAAGAATGTCAGAACAAGGTCCCAGGACCCGCTCAAACCGGGCTCTGTCCAGCTTGACACACTTTAACGGGCCGCGGGCCACAACAGTTGCTGCGCGAGGTCTGTCCAACAATAAAGCTATCTCACCTGAAACGGAGTAAAAACACTGAATCAAACTCAATGCACTAGTACAAAATGAAATGAGAAAACAGCAGCGTGATAAACAAGATGCCAGTCGCTGAGAGCACTTATATACCTATTCAACTTACGCATCATAAACTTTGACATTTATCTATTTATTTATTTTTCAGCTTACCGAAGTAGTCGGAGACCCCTAGCCGGCCAACTTCCACAGGCTCATCATTTTCTGACCTCCTCTGTAACACAGCAGCTGAGCCCTGTCAACAACAGAACAGACCAATCAGAAGTGTCCATCATTCAGTATAGAGACCATTGTTAATTCAATCTGCGTACATGACACGATAAAGATCATCAATGTGGGAGGGTTACCATGTTAAAGAATGAGAAAGTTCATTAAGAAGACTAAGAAGACATGAAAAATAGTCTTATCATGGAATAAAAACATTTGCTGATAAAAAAACATTTGAATCTATTCTTTTTTTTCAAAATGAATGTATAAACACAAGCATCATTCTGATATTCTTGGCAATTATTTAAGCATTGAATAATTAATTTTTTAAAGATATAGTCTCATAACTGCAACAGTGTGTACACGTAAATTGAGTAATGCGCGTTAGCATGTTATGAAAAGTTTGCGCATACCTATCAGTTATGAGACTTTATCTTTTAAAAAATAATGATTTAATGTTTATATTTACAATTTTTTTAACTTTCTGAAATGTCTGCAAGTGTAATAAATATCTCTAAATCTCTGTTTTATCCTATGGGTATGTTCAAATTAATGGAAGAGCCACTATAAGAGCCACAACCATGAAATTTGATTTTCGCTTGTGATGTTGCACCTTAAGAGCATTAAACATTTGTGACGTCAAAATAAAACTAATAATTTAAACTTTTGAGCACCCTGTCTGTGTTATGGTATTGTAAATGTTGTAGCTTTCCACACACTTTACACACAAAAAATATGTGGAATATAAATATGATATAATGTCTATGTGTTTGTCTGACCTCTGTTATGATACCGGTATAATGTCTGTGTGTTTGTCTGACCATGTCTGTGTGTTTGTCTCACCTCTGTTATGATGAAGAAGTCATCGCCTGGTTCACCCTGTCGCACAATCTCCTGGCCATCCTCAAACTGGACAGGCTCCAAGGCATCAGCCACTGTCAACCTCTCCCACTTGTCTAAGTTATCTGTAAAACACCCAACAGAGACACTGAGGAATGGTATGGGTTCAATTTCAATTTCAGTAAAGTCCAGTAAAATCTTTGAATTGATATGTTTGAAAATACATGTACATGTAGGTTAACTTTTGCCAATTTTCATGGCAAATAGCAAATTTCAAAATCATTTTTACCTAATATTGAAACCTTTCCTAAGAATTCTTCATACATCTTCCTCTTTCTGATTGTGCTACCCTGAAATCAGACAAGTGAATGCACAGAGTCTGTATATATAGATCCAATACAATATTAAAGTTGGAAAATATATCATTGCTGTCTTTTGTTGGTTTCTATTGACCTACCATTAGAATTCTTCTGTAGCTATCTCGATCAATACCCCACAACTTCACATCTCCTTTAGCCTGCCAATTAAAAGAGCACATTGCTTAAGAACTTACAAAATCATATTGGTCATTCCAAAGTAGATACCTTTAACAAGAACCTAATATTTTTTGCACCATTGAGATGGTACATGTAGTTTGATTGAAGGGTCTACACTGATTTCCCTTATAGCTGTATGATTTTCACAGATTTTATGATGTGCTTATCAACATTCATTAGGCTTTGAGGTACCACCATGAGACTGGACAGTGATCTACTCACCTTGACCGTCGCTGCCCTTGGGGTGCCGTAAATGAGAGCCAGCTCTCCAAAACTTCCTCCTTCTCCGATGGTTGTTACATGTTCATCATTCACGAAAATCTGTTAAAAAGGGACAAATTTAGAAGTAACAAACATTTAAAAAAAACTGTGAAAAAGGTGTTTCCTAATTTTATTTTGAGCATAGTTGAAACTATTGTTCTGTATTTTACTGTTCAAATGTTGGTTGAAATTAAAGAACATGCAATGTTAAATGACAAGTTGTGAAATATAGGAAGAGTATGTGTGAAAAACAGTTAAAATGATTCTTCTTGACTTGATGCTTTTGATGTTACTTTGCTCTGTTGTGGCAATTCAGTAGATTTTAAAATCAAGTAACAAATTTATTTCTCATCAAATAGAATTAAACTTTGTTGCACATCAATATAATAAATGTTAGTTCACAAAATAATACATTGGTCTTGAAAAAATATGACAGCAATATTGACTACATATTTTGTAATTACTATCATAAATATAACATCAGAACTGCACAATTTCCCATAACTTTTTAGCACAATTTATAAAAAATATAAAAAAGAGTTTTCTCATTAAATTATTAAGAAATCAAGACAAAAATATTGATCTTTATGGTCTACTAAAGGAGTAGAATACATTAAGGAATCCGGATGACAGGAAGGCGCGGCAAAATCCGGAAATTCAAGTCTGGATGTCAAGCTGTGTGATTGTAAAAAATATCAGCCTCCTCCGTAATCAGGAAAAAATGAAACAGACCTTTTGCAGCAAGACCCACCAATCATACCAAACTTGGCCAATTACAAGTGCAAACTGAAAATGTTAACGAGCAAGCATGGGGAGTAGCTCCAACTGTTGGAATAGCAATCATCATTTGTTCCTGGGGATTCAGGAAGTGCTAATAAGCAGGCTTTTATGTCACATCTTAGCAGTAACAAAGATTGGCTGGATCTTCCATCTTCCGCCAGTAAAAATGGACAGAATGCCAATACTTGTCAGTGTTTATATTCCCTGTCAGCTTTAATTCACCTATACTTACATCAACTTCCCCTTGGTCTATCACATAGAAATTGTCTCCTTCATCTCCTACAAGAAAAAGCCAATAAAATGAACTCAATATAATCAATTATTGAACTGTTACATAACATCACGTGCATTATCTCATCATAAGCTAGCATAAGAATTATAGAAACTGCAATATTAATTTCAAGCCACATTGTGCACTACCACGAGAATTATATCTGCCCAGAGTAATAGAATTTAGCACATTCTGTCAAAGGCAGTACATTGCGTGACAGCATTATTATCATTGTTATGTAATGTAATCAAATGCAGGGGAAACAACGCTATGGTCATTTCTGATCAAAAATGACATGTCTTTGGAAGTGACAAATGATGGTTGTCAGAATACATTGGGGAGAGAGAGCCATCAGACTTGGAATTCCACGCACATTGTTCATGAACTGTTTCCTGGGTTCTTTTGTTGGGGAAACTAATCACTCTTAGTAAAATGCCACAGATCTAGTGTACCAGTACTATGAAATCTGTCAAGAAATGCGCCTTGGAAAAGTAGGTCTTGGAAACTAACACATTCTCCTCTTTATATACATCCTGTTTATTTAGAAAGTGAATTGTTCATATACTAATTAGGACTGAAATACAAGCAGGTTCATCAATCTCTGTATAACTGTCATTATCATTGTAAACACTGCAGAGAGAACAAAAATTTCTCATGTTTCTATTTACTTGTATTTTCTTTGTCATAGGCCTTTTGAAGCTTATCGTTAATTCTATTGAAAGGGCTCAAAGAAACACTGGATTTTTTAACCTTTCATCATTCAAACAGGTGCTCATACATCTCTTCAAACAAGCTGCCAATTGAATACCTAAGTCCAGTCATGACTTTGAACACCTACAATCAATTCATAGTTATGAACATCAAAGTCCAATAAAATTTCTTAAAACTTGACAATTCTGAAGCACAGCTCTAAGCTCTGTCTGACAAAACACAGACCCATCTGAACCCCAACAGTGAAACACACTTTGGAACAACAGTTCTATACACCAACAATCAAAACTCAGTCGTAAACACTAGCTCTGAACACCATCAATCAAATTACAGCTACCATCCTAAATCAAGCCACATCCTTTAAATCTGCATTTATTTCATATTTTATTATCATACATTGCCATTTGATAAATATTTTAATGATGCGCAATTCATCTTTACACCATTACGGATCTAAGATACAAATGCTTTTGATCAAATCACAGATCTGAATAACTAGATTCCCTTCCTTACATTTAATCCTTACAATCAAATCTCAACTCTAAACAACCTGCAATCAAAAAAGAAATCTAAATCCCTAAAACCAAATCATAAATTTGAACAGCACAAATTAGAGCTCTGAACACCATCAATCAAACCATAACTCTTAGTCAAATTGTGTGAACTTCATGTGCAAAGAACATTCTCATTTTCACATAATTCACCTCATCGTGAATTTTGTGTGTGTGCTAGATACAGTGTATCACATAATCATATGGGCACCATTGATATTCACATGAATTTCATATGAAATTTTCTCATTTGAAATTCATGCAAGTGTTCTTTTCATTCATGTGAATTTCATGTGAAATTGATGACAGTTGCCATTTTACACCTATGATTTAATTCACAGATCTGAATACTACAACTTAAACACTACTAATTCACATCTCTAACACCAGAAGCCAACTCACAGCTCTTAAAATACAAAAAATGTACATTATCTAATTCTTATCTCTGAGTATTCCAATTCAATAAACATCTGCACTGGGTACTTTGCTAGGCAATGCACGAGTGTGATCATGAACTCTGAAAACAAAGTGAATCCACACTTTTCAACACTTTGCACACATTTGGACATAAAACAGGTCTTTATAACACCCTGTTATTTACACATCTTACTAATTTCAGCTAACCATCATCAATGTCAATCATGTCTATATGGCAGTATGGTAGAAAGACAAAAACCAATATGAATAAAATAATGTTGACCGATTGTTATGAACCTTTTATCAGTTGACCTTAGAGAAAAACAGTATTTTACAATAGTCTACTTTTGAAACATTGTTTATTTCATGTAAATTTCTAAATTATGCATACATATTAAGACAGGTGTCATCTTTTTCTTCATTAACTGACATTTTATTCCACATTGTAAAAAAAGTTATGTATGTATCCTGTTTCATACATTTTAATAACAAATAAATTACTGTCCAGGACAATTGGTTTTAAATAATAATATTAATAATAAAGTTTTCATCATACATATATATAGAAACTGTTCACCCAATCATCAATGTTGGTGTGAGGTTAAGTGAATCACACATCTGTATTACCGAGTGTTACACTGCTTGATTCTGGCCGACAGAGTCACCTGTGGATTACCTGAATTGTGGGTTACCTGAGGTGATGGAACTATGTTATAATGTATAAGTGGCTCACAGTGGTGAATAAAATAAATTTTGTGAACCAATAACAATTTACTTGGTGAATTCAAATAGAACACAGAGGGGAAACATTTTATGTTAAAGTAAGGTTTGCTGCAGCAGGACCAAAGCAATCAGCGAATTCATACTATTAATAGAATATGAATTTACATCGACTAAGTACATGTATCGGCAACTATGAACTATAACTGTCATATTGGGACCACACACACCATAAGTTGTGGAAGAATGCATAGAATCTATAGGCATTGGGTGCAATACAAAATTTCATGAAAATTTTTTATCCACATGTACTGGTATGTACTTTTATTAAGTATAAAATATGGCCAAAAGAGCATGGGCTGTCCTTTACCTGATTTTACTGTAAACATGCAGTAGAATGTTTCAATCTTTTCAGTAACATCTAATTATTTAACTAAAATAAAAATAATTCATGTTTCACAATATTTGACCTTTAATTGATAGCTAGATTGAATGCTGACATCCAAGTACTGTATTATCACCTTGTGAATACTGTGTCTAAATAACTGTGGAGTAGCTTAGCCATGCAAGTGTCCACTCTGAATACTGTTCATCAGTTGATGCAGTGCTAGAGGAGATCTTAAGATATTGTTATTCAAGGCATCTTAGTGCTGACAATATTGACAGACTCTTATTTTTATTTGATTGCTTTTAAATTATATCTATAAAGAGAATACCAGCACTTTATGATCAATTTAATGGTAAGCTGATTTTTAGTACACAATATTGTTTGTAAAATAAGCTTTGTAAATTTTGAGACAAAACTAACCAGCAGAGCACAAAAAAAGGGAGATTACTCCATCCAATATTGCTAATTTTTAAATGTAAACTGTCTATATGTGTCTGGTTTTGGACTTTGTTGGTACTTTTTTCTTCTCCATTGAGGGCCTGAATTTAACTTGGTTGAATATTTTAATTCTATTCTGCACTCCATAACTGCTGAACTATATGTCTGTGCCACATCTTGTTTTATTCATTACATATCTGACGAACTCAGTATCTCAGTCATCATATTACAAATCTGATTATCACGATTTTCAGCCCTGAAATGCTTTTTGATACGTATCTTGTGTTTTTTCCTGAATAGTTGATCACGTACCAGTACCGGTATTTTTTTTGTCAAAATCATTGAATTGAACTAGTTGTTTTCATATGTGCAAAGATGCTTTTTTTTAAAATCAAGACTTCTTATTTGAAAATGAAATCTTCTGAAAAAAGATTCTTGTTTCTGTACCTAGCCTCAGTAATAAACTCAGAATGGTCAGGATGTTTTGTTCATCCCTCATCAATAAGTCACTTACTTGCTTTTCCAAAATGTGATTGCAATTTGGATTATTTCTCTTTTTTACAATTAGAAGTACTTTACTGTGTGGAAAGAGTTGGCTACAGAAAACAAGACCACTTTTTATTCAATAAAGAAATTACAGTTGTTACAAGGAAAGAGTTGGGTGTTCCTGTTTTACTTTGTGTGTTATTGACTCTATGAACTATCCTGCTTTACAATTTCATTTGTTAATGAGATATAATCACCCATTTTTCTGAATTAAAGCAAACATGGGGGGATATTCCCTAGAAACTAGACCAATTTCATTGATTGCAAACTTCTCCCTGAAAGGTTTTTATTATACCCAGCTAGGCTCAATATGTTCTTTGTGAAGACATTTATGTTGAAATGCTGTAATTACAGCGTATAGTTTATCAACCCTCTACCTAACTATTCAGACCACTTACAGATTCTTTTCAGAGATCGGGCAGTGAAATGAACAAATAAAAAATCATATTAGGTCACCACAGACATTTAGGACACACAGTGCTGGCTCAAACTAGATACCCCATCGACATGCCTTTAATGCATATACTGCAATCATTTATCCAGCAATAGGTTGGCCGGACTCGCATACATTTCTCTTCTCCTGTCAAAAAATAAACTAATCAAGCTGCGGTCACTTCCCAATGCAACGGAGAGTAACGGCGTCCCTCTGACTGCGGTTAACTGAAGTGTGCAGTGGGTATTAGTTGGCAGCATGGTTATGTCAGTAAGTGGCGGTGTTGTTGGCAAGCACTCTGCTCTGATATTTAACCCTTGGTTGGCCGAGATACAGACTGGTGACAACAATATCTACTGAGGCCCAGCTGTCTACTTAACACCCTTGTGCATGGAAACAATTGTTAAAGCACACAGACCAGAATAATTGGGGATACAAAATATCTACCATCATCATACAGAGTTCCTGGAATATGGTATAGAGGTCATGTGATAAATCATGTGATCAAACTAGATACACCAAATGACATGTGATATACAAAGTTATCAAGAAAAACAGAAAAATATGAGTTAAATCATTCCAAGCAATGAAAGTCAAAATGTTACACATGTATTACCAATCCTCAAATTGAAATTTTCCAAGTTTTGAGCACACTAAAATCTATAACCTCGGTATACCTTCTTTGTTTTAACAATTTAACTTCAGTAGTCGAGTTTATTAAAGTAGCAATTCTGAAAAACCCACAAAGCTCACCTGTTAAGATGACATGCAGTTACCTACGATATTGACCAGTATGCTAGAACAATATTCTGTAATTTGATACATTTACCTTTAATATTGACCAGTATGCTAAAAGAAAATTCTGTAATCAGATACATTTACCTATAATATTGACTATTATGCTAAAAAATATTCTGTAATTTGATACATTTACCTATAATATTGACTAGTATGCTAGAAGAATATTCTGTAATGTACATGCAGGTAAAGAATTTTCATGTCTCAAATGAAAAAGGGAGAAAATCAAACACAAGCATTTAATACTGGCACTGTGAGCAACATACTTTCTATATTTTAATCTTATGTGCTCTCTAGCTTACACGACCACTAAATGGGCATATTTCTAATGTTTTGTCTAATTCATGTAACTTTTATTAAAATTAAATTCATCAAAGTTTGAACTCATTAACACATGAGAAAAATAACATAGTTTTCAGCAATGCATGCATGTACTTTTTTGTAAATCATTTTATGTTATGGAAAATGATACTGTTAATATTGTCAAAGTTAGCCAAAAGGAGCATTAATTGTAGTTTACAGGGTATTTTAGATACTGGTGCCCAATCTTTATTTACAACAAATAATAGTGGTGTAGCCTCATGCACTTCAATTATAAAACCATAAAGAAATTGCTAATGACAATAATTTTTTTTCTTTTAAAAAAAACCCCCATTGATTTATTCTAAAGTATCTTAATATCACCTGCTATGAAGACATTACTTTCACTTAAATAACACTCTAACCATCAAATGACACAACAAATTTTAATCAGAAATGTAAGAAGCTTGTAATTTTTGGGGCAAACAAAAACATAAGCATGCTGAGTTGCCTACCTTGCTGAATAATTACTTCCCCTGCATGGCGGTGAACGGGAAACATGGCATCAAAAATATCACTGCGAGAAGATAAACAATGCATGAATAAGTAAAATAAAACTTCACAAAATAGAGATAACAGAGGGTTTTTCATTTATTTCATCAAATTTCAAAGCAAAACTTAAGTTTTGAACAAATAATATTAGGATTTTTATTATCTGTCTTACCTTCGTTCATTATCATCTAAGTGTGAGAATAAAACATTTCTTGAGATTGCCTTAGAGAGAGCTGCCATTGTCTTGTAATCTTTTGGCACTACCTGTAAAAAAACAAAGTTAATTTTAAATTGTTTTAAAAACTTTCCTCATACAACTAAATGTTGACATTTTTACCTCCGGCATGACAAAATTCTGCAGTTCTTCCTCAGTGTATCTCAACAGATTTTTTTGCAAAGCAACACTCATGTAAGCCATTGTGCGTTGTTTGACAGTATCAGAAAACAGGATTCTTTCTTATGCTCACTTCTTTTATAAAGTTCTGCTAATTATAAAGAAGTCCCTCCTCTTGCCCTACATAACATGTCATACAGTCCTCATATTTCTTGCATAACTTTAGAGAGAGAAATTGGTGCTCAGAAAAAATCAATCCATATCGTAATGCGGCATAATCTGCCCCTTGCCATGTCTAACAGATCTCCGTAATCCTTAATTTCTTGGTTTTTACATAGAAATAATTACTGTTACAGCTCCATTGTGAGTATGAGAAAAACAGCAGCTAAAACCATCAAAGCCTGGACCTAATTCTGCAGAGGAAAAGGGCACATTTCCATTATTTTTAAGGTCTAGAGAGAAAGCAAGCAACCGGTGCCATCAGTTCCATTAGGTGTTTAGCTTTTCATTTTCAACATCTTTGGGGGTTCATTTGTGACATTGCAGAGTACATGTATACAATTAAAGCCTTCTTAGTTAATATTGATGCATAATCAAAACATTTAAGCCATAACAAATTACTGTAGTAGATTGATAAAAATGTTTTTCACAACATTTTGTTTAGAGGGAAATACAGTATTTTAATGTCAACAATAAATTAGAATTTTATCTTTGGATATGTAAAAATCCAGCACGCTTCTAAATTTCTACTTCAGTGCATTATGTGATTCTAGCACCCATCACAAGTAGAATATTCAAAAATTCAATTGGTTTAAATAGTAAAATGTTTTTTAATGTTTTGAAAGAAGATTGCTTGACACATCTTCAATTCTAAATTTTGCAAATGAATTTGCCACAAATGCCAACAATTTAGTTGAGGCTTGCAAATACATAACCAATTTTACTAGCTGCTAAGATTAGTGCTTTCCTATGGCATACTGTAAATGTATTATATTAGTGTGTGCAATATTAATTGGCAGAAGTCCATTTTTCAACATGTTAGCATGGATTGGAATTAGTGTTTTTCTAAATGTAACTATCATTATGCATGGTATTTAGCAATTTACTTTATTTAACGGAAGCTGCATTTCGCCAAGAAAGCTACCGGTAGATAGAATACACAGCCAAATGTAATACGTTTACGGTATTCCCAATGGATTTTTCATCGTTTTAGACATAAGTAAAGCTCCTCTTGTCTTAATCTGCTATAATTAACTATACTTACTTATCTAATATGATACATTTCCACTGGTTTTAGATTGGGTATGGAAGGCAATCATAATTTTTCAAATTCAGTGAAGCAATGATATGACCTTTTGTAACATACACATGTAGAGATGTTTTAACAAAAACTTGGACTTTGGTCAATAAGTGCCAAACTCAGATTTAATGAAGGTGAGGTCTACTAGTGGTAAACCGTCCAGTCATTGGCTAATAGATATGACATTGAATGCAATGACACTTGTCCAACTTTATTCAGGGCTGTATATTTCAGTTGAAACAGCATCAATTTCACACAACAGAGCAGATCTTGGCAAAAACCTTTCCGGTTTTGACAGTCTATGAATATTAATGAGCTTCTTTTAATGGGACTTGGACACGATTTGAGCTCAATTTTTTCAAAATTTATTTTTTCATTTTTAATGTCTAGAATGGTCAATATGGATGTTTTCAATCCTTTGTCCAAATTTGAAAGTCAAATACTGAGTTACAAGCGAGTTACAGAGGTTAAAAATCTTTGTTTTGTAAACAAAGCTCGAGTCCTGTTATTGTTTACGTATGTCTGGTATTGGTAAAAGTTTCAAATGAATGTTTCTTTTTGTTGTTGATAAAATTATTTATGAACACATTCAATGAATTTATCTTGTTTCCACAAGTTATTTTATCAAAGAAATGGTAATTTCTTTACTTTACATTATTTGTAAACAAATATAAGACTCGAGCTTTGTTTACATAACAACGACTTCTTTCCTCTGTATCTCGCTTGTAACATGACTTCTAACATTCAAATTTTGGTAAATCATTTAAAATACACAAGTAAACTATTTTATACATAGAAATCAAAAATAAAATTTTCATCTGAAATCGTGTCTAGGTCCCTTTAACAAATAAGAAGAAAGGAGGTCAGTATTTGACAGCTTGTTTTGATGAGCAACATCCCACCGAAAGTCCAAGCTCTTGTTAAAACGGCTCTACTTCCCCATGAATTAAAGATTTTGTGGATTTAAAAAAAATAAAAAAATTCTGGTGTGTTGAATCCCCAGCTGCATAACTGTGGCTCAATGGGAAATTTCTGGTAGAAAAACTACATAGCTTTAGTTCTGTGCATGCAAACAAAAATGTGCAATGACTTTGAATTATTTCTATAATTTGCTAACTTAGCCTGTGAAAATATTTTATGCCAAACAATTCTGAAATTTGTACTCAGTATATTCATTAGCAAGTTTTTTGCATGTACGATACTAAAGCTCTTTAGTCTTTCAACCCCAATTCCCTATGGAGCAACAGTTCTGCAGCCAGAACCCCCATGAAGATGGAATACCAATTTATCTGACACATAGGTTGATGCTTTCACCATTGTTGCTCTTTATAACATATTTTAAGCTCATTGATATTGTGTTTCACTTACAGTGCAAAGACATTAGCAGATAAGATCTTCTAGATAAGACCTAACTTGCTCTGTTTAATCAAATAAGAGAAATGAAATCAAATTAAATGATAAGGAAGATTAAGCTTATTGATATACATGTACAATGTATGTATATGCATCGAGAGGGAGGCGTTTTTGATAGATATCTACCTTGATTTGGTTGAATTACCTTTTTGACGTATTGGGCGGCATCCTCCTCTTTATACACCTCGGCACTGACCGCCCCCCGCCGGTTCCTGACGATGTTCTTCAGGGGGAACTGGGAGCTGGAGATCTCGTCCGCCACGTCATCACTGGGAGGTGTGGCCGACTTGCTTTTTGTCTTCTGTTCCTGAAAAGATAATTACAGGAAATGATATTTTTTAAAATCATTAAAAAGTTCTAATCTTAACTATTAAAATATGTTACAACCCTGTATGTACATTACATAACAACTTCAGTAAACATCTCAAACCTATTACTTCAAGGAACACCCTAACAAGCAAAAGACAATATCTGATTGAATATTTCAATAAGCTTTACCTCACTGAACCTCCTAAATAGCATTAACTCGGTGAATGACCATAGAAGCCTTATCTTACTGAACACCTTTCCAAGCTTTCTCCGAGTGAACACTTTCATAAGCATACCCTCAGTGTCCATTAATAAGCATTATTTATCAGAACCCCCTCACATGAATTATCCAAGTGAACATCCTCATCAGCATTATAATCTCGTTATACACCCTCACAAGTATTATCTGTGAACACCCTCACGAGCATCGTCTCTCTGAACACCCTCACATTCATTTTCACAGTGAACATTTGTATATTTTCCAACATTCAATATCTCAATTAACACACTCTTCATAAGAATCATTTCCTTTGAACTGCATTTTAATGAAGATGTAATAAAGTTTTACTTTGTATCAAAATGGAGGACTTAATAATAAAATTTATTTTGCTTAACACAATGTTTTGTTATGATGAGTTGGACATTGTTGCTTCCCTTATCAAGACAAAATAACTGTTTTGTAGCAGAATTTGAACTCAACCAAATACAACTGCACAAACCATTTAAATGTCATACAATCTTAAAAACAATATTATTTCAAAAGTTTGATAAGACTCAAAGTAAATAGTCATCCAATGCCACATTTACTACTTCTTTTTTTCATTTCAACCTTCTCTACTGAACATTTTTATGCTGAATGGAACAGTTTAAATAACATCAAAATACAGTTTGATACTGTTTGATCTGAAAGTCCATTTGTCAGATGAAAATTTATCAGATCAACCAAACATCAGATAAAACAATTGGTTTGTATTTTCTATGGCATTTTGACTGAAACAACCAATTTTTGCTGCACATCATCTGCAATGCTGCTCTCAATAATTTCTGCTCAATGTAAATTCTCTCTACTTGTTGCTTACCTCCAATTGGCTCATAATTTCAAATGTGAATCCTAAAACAAACAGTTTTCACAATCACAGACTATGTGTATACACTGATGTGTATATTTCCCTTTGTAAGATCACAAGTACATGTGTAGTTAAATTTGCCTGCTAGAAAAGGCCAAAATTGCTGTGAAACATCACAGATTTGGAACTAACACTTTAAAACCTTTCATACTTAGATTCCGCTCTACTTCTACTATTGATCTCACAGTACTCATCCAAAATGAAAACACATCTGGCATAAGGCTTTATTTCCCAATCATTAAATATGGTCCTATTTTGTTATTCATAGCAAGCAGATAAATTCTCCAAAAGCCAACTTTGCAAGTATCCCAATTTTCTCTGGCAATTTAATCAATCTCCAAAATATGGTATTTCTTATTCCTAATCTGTGTTTTTCAGCACACAAAAATACCACAGATGGTCTTTTCTTAGCATCCCCTACAAGATGTTGATGCTGGCATACAGTTCAGCTTAGAATCTTGAGCTCTGGTCAATCTAATTTGTTTGCAGTGTTGCCCTATTCCATTCATTAATTCCGTCATGATTGCTTTCTCTCTACCATATGATTTCCCCCCCTTGATTCATGAATACAGACTTGGGAATAGCTTCCACTCCATATCAAAGGCAGCCTATAGCTAGTATCTGTAGACACTTCAGCAAGTGAGATATCAGATATGGTTTGATTAGAAACCCATGTGGAAAGTTCTGTCATTAAAATATGAAATTCTGGTTGATTATGTTCCACTGCTAAGTCAATATCAACGTGCACATGATTAGTTATACAACTGCAAAAAGTGTAGAATGAATCTAAAAATTGCAGACTTCGTGACTTCCTTTGCACTTTATTCAATTCTTCTTCTAAAAGAGATAGCAATAGTTCGTCATTCAAGATCAACCATATCAGAATAATGAGATTAACAAACTGTTGTTCTACTTTGTAAAAACATAATTGCAGCCCTGATGGTGAACAGAAGAATTGTCTGATATGTGTAAGCTCAATCACAATGTTACTGCTTGTAACTTAGTTTACTTTGTAATATTTTGGTCACTAGTACATGTATAGTGTATTGTGATGTCATCAGTGTCAACTGAGGGCTTAAAAGTTAATCCTTTGTTAATCCACTAATGAAATTTAGTGTGATACTTGACCTACAAACATTAGACCCTTTTATGGTCTTGTACATAGATTTGATTCAAACCCACGGCACTTTGATCATTTCCACAAATTTTGATGAAAATTTTCAGTAGTACAGTTTCACCAAGTGTTTCTCCAGAATAACAGCTATAAACTCTGCTTTCACAATGTATCTGTGGTGATGACTTAACACTGACAGTAACTTCCACACAGAAATAGAGGACATATAAAATATCATATTTTAGCTGGGGCGTCATTTTGTAACTGTCAAAAAGGAGAAATCCATTATTTTATGCACTATCATATTACCTTTTACACATATTACCAGGATAATGTCATGCTACAGAGTGCTATTTTATCAGTATGCAACATTTTAAAGTGTCAATTTATCAGTAAGCAATATTTTAACATGCACATTGTACTGTGTTATTCTATCAATAAACATAATTAAAATTTTAAACATTTTTTGCCAATGATCCAGGTGATGTATTTACAGAAATATTACATGGTATAATGTTTTTAAAGAATTGTAAAAAAAAAAATAATAAATGCTGATTTCGGGTTGTTATTTTTTGTTCTCAGAAAGGTAACAACAATTTGCTGAAACATGGAGCATTGTGATTAGCTCCTAGTGATGTGTTTTTATTTTATGAAACATGATAATTATTTAGAATTATATTTGATTTCAAAACTCAACTAGTATTTACTGTCTAAAATACATGTTTACTCATTTGTTACATGTAGCAACAATTCCAAAAAACACTATTAATATTAAACCCAGATAAATGTTTTATGAAGAACTACACTGCTAATCTTTATTTTTCGTCAGGTTTTTAAATAATAATGACATATCTTTCTTTCATCAACACAGTGAATTAGAGCCAAATGGAAGAGGCAGGATAAAAACATGTTGCTCAAGTTTATTTTACCAGTAGTTAAAAATCAGTAAAATTGAAAAGTTTATCAAGCAAACAAATTTGATTGCAGTGAAGTTTGAGAGTAGGAAGATTTTACTGCAAGTATTACCACATTGATATCACTGTATGTGCTGTGTGTCTTTACACTATCAACAGCTACAGATTTCACACGATCATCTTTGGCAATCAAGTATAACCTTCCACCATTCTGGTACATTGATCACAAGAATCATTTCATATTTTATTCAGTCTTCCCAACATGGGAAGCACCTGGACCCTTCCTGGACCCCTTTGTTATTTTGTGCAGTGACAATTGTCTGTGTTGAGGATTGTTCTGGCAAGCTGAGATTGATCCAGCTTGTACAAGATACAGTGGAATGGACAGTACTTTGTCTCCAGACAATGAACAGTTCCAGCACAGATCCGGCTCTACAAGATACAGTGGAGTGGACAGTATCTCGCCTCCAGATAATGAACAGCCCCAGCATAAATCCCCAGGCTGATTAATGTGCACAATGCACTGGTCTGTCCTTTGGAATACATTGTATTCCTTCTTATTACCAATGCAAAGAAACCAACTGCTCCTTTTGATGCTTTTTATCTCAACAATGACCCATCTTCATTCTCTACTCCATGTAGAGTGGCAAAGCCAGCAAACTTGTAATGAATGGTAATGTTTGTCCTGTCAGTATGAATGTATCATTCATATTTCATAGTTAAAAAAAAAAAACAAAATTCATAGATGAATTAAATTATTCAGCAACAATCTGAATCACGATGGATGAAAAAGGAAAACTGGATACAATTCAATTTTAAGTTAAAAAAATCTTCCCTTGGCAATTCCGTACGAACATGTTATGAGAAAGAACTGAGAGAATGGCATACACACATGCAACTGTTGTAAAATATGTCCTTCCTATCTCGTGGTGAAATTGGTTAGATGCCAATTAATATGCCAACCACATAATTTATGTACTGATACTTATGTTGCATGAGAAATCCTTCCTCTTCATTATCTGAACAAATTGTTATGTCTATATTTTTTTAGATTTGATTTGCTTCCATATCACATCTGTATAATGCTCAATATTGGATTATTTGCAATCAATGAAAACTAAGGATTTTTATCAGGGACAGGATGTAGGCCCATAGAAACAACTGAGCAGGTATCCAACATTCCCCTGCCTACGCCTCTACTCCAGTACATCACTAGCCATTACAGTCAGGAATAACTCTCCTTCCTGAATGCTGACCACTGCTCATGGAGTATAAGTAATGAATTGCATTTAAAAGACTGCACAGTATATGATATGTTCTAATGAAGTTCATCAAATATTTACAAAAAAAGGTTCAAAATTTCTTCCACATCGAGAAATAATGCCTATGTTTAATTAATAGATAATATAGCTTTATATTCATTGCTATCAGGTTTGTTATTTACAACTCTGTATGCTCACGTAGGAATTAGATAGTTGGTTTTTCTATGTGCATGTACGTGTATGTGTGTGGGTGAGGTGCAGAGGATAGAGACATCATGGTAGAACTGAATCCAAGGGAATGGTGAGAATATATAAATCTATAGGGAAATGGATTTATTTATCGAATCCCAACAGAAATAAAATACCAATGAAAAGAGAACAGCCAAAATCAACAATATTGGAAGGTATCCAGTCTTAAACAAATAAAGTGGGGCCCACGTTCTGTCCAACAACTAGAAAGCCTTCTTTTTTGTTTTGAAATGAATTCCTATTAATTTTCCAGCTTCCTCTCCCTTACATTACATAAAAACAAGAACCATGACATTCTGCAGTGCACCATTAGATCTGCACACAGCAGTTAACAGCACACATATTAAAAGGGAAGCATTTCTAGCTGTTCTCATGAGTATACTATGTTTGTTGATAAGATTGAAAATTCAGTATAATAAATATTACAAAGTTTTTAGTGTAGCAAATTGATTACTATTCAGCATTAAATATCGTATGAATTGATCCTGATTCTTGACGGATGAGGCTCCTATGTGACTATTTGACAGACTAGAGATAGCCATCAATAGTAATGACATAATCTCGCTTCCTTCAGAAACAGAGGAAACTTGATCAATAGACCAGAGTAATTGGAGCATGTGGTTACAACATAAAAACCCATGCATTCTTTTTGTAAAAGACTTAGATATACCCTACGGCCCAATAGCATACAGGGAGAATGGATGTAAACCTTGACAATTTTTACACTTGCAAACCCATCTAATTTTGTTTTTCATACTTCGATTATTGTCTACATTAAAGGACATTAAATCATACTCTTATACAAACCACAAAGCCTCTAAGCCAAACAGAATTGTAGAAGTACCAATCCAATCTTATTTTTAGAAGTACCCTGCCTCTAACTCTAAGCAAGTCTTACTTGTATAAGTACTGAATTTAGCTTCTAAATAATCCAACCTAACTTGTTAAAGTACCGGTACCAATCCTCTAATCCAATCTTACAAGTACAGTAGTTGTACTTGTAAAAGTACACAGCCTCAAAGCCAATCTTATTGTAGAAGTACTCAGCCTAAAAGCCAATATTACTTGTAGAAGTACTCAGTCTCTTAATAATCTATGGTAGTCTTCCTTGTAAAAGCATCCAGCCTCTAAACCAGTCTTACTTGCAGACATAGGTAGTCTTCAATGGACCACCCCCGCTCACCTGTTGATCTTCAGATGCTTCTCCCCCATCCCCTGCATTTGACGGGGGTGGGGATCCTGAGGTCTCGGACTTCACACCAGCAGTACAATCCGAGTTCTTTGACATTTTGCCCGAGTTATTCTCATTTTGAGGTTTGGTTTGACTGGTTCCTGTTTCCTGCGGTGTATCCACTTCATGCTTTTCTGTGTAAGTTCCTTCCTTTCCAGTAACAGACTCATCTTCTGTACCTCGACCAGGAAGCAGTTTCCTCAACTTATTTCCCATAATGTCACAGAGAACTGGTTAACTAAATGTAATCCTGTGGTTAAACACAATCTGGAATATGTAAATAGCAGCAAGCTTTCTAAATTCCAATACAATATTTGCTGTCTCTCCGTTTTCCCGACTGTTTATTAGACAATGCCTAAAGAACACTTTCTACAACTACTACAGTATTCCTCCCTGG
Organism: Magallana hongkongensis; assembly: GCA_016163765.1. Lineage (NCBI taxonomy): Eukaryota > Metazoa > Mollusca > Bivalvia > Ostreida > Ostreidae > Magallana > Magallana hongkongensis. Next base: position 6,667,566 of record WFKH01007768.1, on the reverse strand, counting down.
ACAAGCATCATATAGGATAACATTCTGTGTTCACATCAAACTTACTTCTTGTCAGTGTAGAACAACAACATACACTCTTACTGGAGCTCAACGAGTAGTCTGAATCTCTGAGCCGCCGAAAGCAGGGAATAGCACAGAGATTAGATCTCCAAGCTATGTCACCGGTAGGCTTGATACAAATCAGGCTTCCACATTAGATAATAATTAATTGTTTCTGTAACATTGAGTTGTTATAGTAGTAATTGCTTGATTCTGTCACTCGGATAAAGCGGGTCAATATAAGAACATCAAATAAATCCCTGAATCCAACACAATTCACAAAAAATCAATTTCTTTGGCCAAGAACATGAAGAATGCTGGTATTATTCTATAATTGCAAAATGAGCCTATCTTCAATTTGTAAACTATTAGTCCGTTAATTATTGCTGCATAATATTCTCCTCAACTGATGCAGAAGAGATCTGGACCTGACTGCTCATGAATGTTAATTTGTAAGCTGAATATTCCCCAACTAATCACGTTTGAAATGAGCTGAACAGTGAGAGTCCTTGAATCCACGAGCCTTCACCTGCTGTCCTCTCCGAGCTCGCTGTTTTTATTTCTCTTTCACTGACACATTGCCTCAGGTAACACCACATTTGTACCTACTTGGAACAAGCTAATTCTGAATCAATTGTTCATGGTTCAGATGTACCAGTGGTATGCTAGTTAAAGTACCTACTCCACCTTATCTTTGTGAAACACTTTCTCTCACCTTCACAGTCCTGCTAGTATCCCCTTTTGCTATAAACATGTATGATTGCTTGTGGTAAATGTGTTGGATTCTACACAATTCAATTGTGACAAGGTAAAATGATCCAATTCAACAGGGTCTGAATTATTAATAAGACAGCTAGGGCCTGTAAGCTGTTTATATCCTGGGCTATCTCCCACGGTTGATCCAGGTCCACTTTCTTTGACCTGACATTCTGATGGAGAGTACTCAGAGGGCCTGATCTGGGGAGCTAGCAGGCCTGGTGATGAAACATTAGCAGAAGTAGACCGGAGAGACTGACATCATTTTTCACTTCTGATTGCACGGCCAGGCTATTAGAAGGCAATGAATTTACTGTCAGGACTCAGGACTGCAGTCAGCAGATGATTTAGCTGCAAAACTGTAGCTCTCTGGTTAGAAAAAATTCAGATAGTCGCTCATCAGAATTTTTTCCAACCTAGAGCTACAGTTCTGCAGCTACATATGTCTATGCCTCAGAGTCTCTATCAACATAACTAACTAATGTGATTCATGCTCCAAATTTCAAGATGGTGATGATTTCTCTACCTCAGCTTAGTCAGCAATGCTTATCTCCATTCAATTCTTTATAAAAGAATTTTAATTCTGATAATGTTTACATTCAAATTTCACCTTTATGAATTTTAAAGATCTCATGAATTTGAAAGGTTTTGATTCTGATACAAATCAATGTAAAAATTTTAATAAACTTGAGCAATGCTGCTTATTACATCTCATCCTTCCAGTTACTAGCGCTTTACCTTGGCTATTAAGATGGAATTTGATGAACATTATTATTTTTGTTTTTTTCAGATGTCCATGAGCAAGTCCTTTAAATGTTAAGCTTTAACAGTAATACTGTATATTTTTAGAAGCAATTGTAAGAGCTAGGACAAACAAGAGAGAATTATGATTGCAGCATTATCTCCTAGCATACTCTTATTCCTCATATCCATGTTTAATGCATGTCCCATACAAAATTATCTGTCTCCTCTGGGATGGTGAGCATAAGACAAATGCCAATGGTTTACATACTTAACATGAGATAATTGTCACAGATTTCAATGATCTCTGACATTAACATATCAAGAATACTATGAAAATGTAATTTATGGTACATTCCCAGGTCCATTACATGTCAACCCAAAAGTCAAGTAGAGCATCACCCTGACGTGTAACACAGAAAGCCCAGGGGAATACTGTAATTTGTGAAGGTATTCTGTGTGCATTATTCATTTCACACTTGAAAAGATACTGTACATTCTATGGATACATTCTGTGCACAAGTACCTTTAAGTTTCTTGTTAATTTCTCCCTCTAATTAGCTCTACTGAGTTTCATGTTTCAGAAAACATAATACAAAATGCCAGTGCCATTAAGCCTAGAATTTAATACATTGTGTTAATTAACATGTCTATAATACTGGAGATACCACACTCTACAATCCCTTATACAGTCATATAGTGAATATGGTACAGAATAGGAACATACTGGACTTGTAAATTATAACAAAAATAGAGAGAGATACAGCCACTTTATACTTCAGTGTGAACTTATTCAACAAAATGAGTCGTCATTGAAGTGAAGCCATTTTGATGAGAAAACAGGACTTCAATGTTTGTTCATTGCTTCATAATATCTTCCCACATTCTGAAATAACTCTCATGGCCTGAAAAACCATCAGCATTTTTTTTTCATGTAGATAAGATTGGTTAATTTTTTTTAATAAAAATATCAAATGTTTATCTGGCTATCAATAAAACTAGGTTTAATGCATGGTTTTTTGAATTGAAATCTAAAAACAGGTCTTAACACTAACACCATATAGTGCTACTTAATAACCTCTTTCCTGACTTAAAATCTCAATTTGATACCCTTGGGATATTTGGAACATCTTGCATCACATTTATTAAGTCATGGTCTCTAAGCATAGTTAAGGCACTATTTCATTAGGTGAACAACTCTATTCAATTCCACATGATGCAAGTAAATAGTATCCCACATTACGATACCCTACCCCCAAACCATCAGCAGCTGATTTCGTTATAAAATCTAGTTACTAAGTACATTTCATTAAATTATTGAAAGAAATCATTCAATTTCTAAAATGCAGAGCTAATCATTCAAGTTTCATTCTCAGAAAATCCTTAACAGAATCCTATGGTGTATATGACATTTTCCTTATTATAAGTCCCTCATTAATGTCACTCTGTTATCATAAGTCAAACTGCTGTATTATGCCGGTAGCTCTTCCACGTATTGACATATAAGGGAGGTAACTCAATGTAAATCATAATATTGTGTAAGCTTTTCTAGACCACAATACATGCAACCAGCCAAATAACTGAGCTTGGTCAACAAACTCAGTATGATAAAAGTTCACACTGAGATACTTGAAGCTTATAGATGCCCCGTATGAGGTACAAGTACCACATATAAGGAGTTCAGGGATGTTAACTGAGGCTGGTACTTGTAGAAGCACAGTTTCTCAATCTACATCAGACCCAAGCATGCATCACACATGACCTGTCCAAGAAATCAAAAATTCACTTATAAATAAAAATTTTCAATTTTCGTAGCATTTGACAAAAGGATTTGTTTATGAAGTCTATGGACCTTATATTGGTATTGGGTCAAAAAGAAATATCCATCATTTGACCAATCAGTGACCTTTAATATTTACCGTCTTCATTGTTACAGCTACATAGGGAGCTGTGTATCAACCAGTATATCAAAAATACTGAACACACATTTTTTCCTCTTTCAATTCATGCAATTGAAAGTAAATCTTCATGAAGCAAATTTAACCTTAACATTATTGAAAACCACTATTTCCCGACGACTAAACATAGAAAAATTCTAATAAAAAATTCAAATTTGCATTACATGTTCAAATAATCTCACTAAAATACACACAAATGCAAAGTCTCCAATATGTTTACCATTATCACATAACATGGGTAAAATCCAAGCCCTTGAATCACTAGAAAATTGTCCGTGGAACAAAAATGCTGGAACGGTTGGACAGATAGACAACTGGATGTAATCCATTTGCTTCCTTTCTGGCATCAGCCAGCCTTATGTATATATACATTCAGTGTAGACAGAGTATTGACATTACAACTGTCAAGCACAGTAATTACTACTTTTCTGTCAGAACTCAAATCACTGCTTTTCATTTGTAGCATAAAATATAGAAAAAGGGGGAAAAAAATGACATAGATGAACGTATTGAAGATGTGTTTGTATAATGATCAAGCGACAGCATGTACACCATTATCAATGCATGATTTCTTCTTTGCTCCTTTCAGCTGACAGCAAATACAGAATAAAGACCTACTAAAACCATTTTCACAGAATTAAATCCCCCTGGAACCCCCACTCAGCTCCATGCCAAGGGCTGAGATTCTGACCTATTTCCAGTCTAAACCTACTTTTTAATCAGTTGTTGCACAATAAGAGGATTCAGCATTTTTTTCATGTTGAACATTGAAGATTATAGAAACTTAAACCTTTCAACTACTTCTTTTCCCTGAGGCTGCTAACTGAAGTAGTTTAATAGGAATTAAAGGCTTTAACTTGTAAAACTAATTCAAAATACCACAGTGACTGTCTAATAATAATTACAGGTATATTCTTCTTTGTAGGTTAAAAGTCCTGTGTTTAAGGGTTCTGTAATTTTCCACTTCATTATTTCTAGTTATAAGTACAAATGAACTATCATTCTGCTTGCAGACCTATTGGTAGTATCCAGCTAATGATACGGCTATTTTCTTGGCACAACTTGGTACTTTTAGCTGCGTCCATTATATATGCATTAGATATGATGCATATCTATGGTTATTAGGTGATAATTACACTAACTACAAAAACTCATTCATGATAAACTTTTGCATCTCTGGTGTGTAGAGAATAATTTCTGAAGGGTGAATTAACATAAACAAATATTGGGGGGGGGGGGGGGGAATGTTGTTTACTATTTGAGTTGAACAAATATATTATAATATTCAAATATATTTATACGAATTAAGAAATCAGTTATAGTGCAAATGGTTTATCTTCATAATGGACAAACATTATTGCAAACTACTTTCTTCACCACAATAAAACTTAAAATGTCATATACAATTTTTTTTAAAAGTATATAATAAATAGGTTATGGTTGATTAGTTCAGGACTCAAGCAGAATGAACTTTTCTTCAAGATGATTCATACCTGTATGATAGCATTAATCAGCAGATAAAAGATTCCTGATGGAACTCTATGTTAATTTTTTTCACAGACACTCTCCCACAATAACTACCTCAATTAACAGCTAAAACTAATATTAGTTTGCATATACATGTATATTAAAAATCAATTTAAGCATGATATTATGAAAAACTTTAATTATCAGCTGCAGTCTACTGTCATTTACTTACACTCATATTAATCAAAATATCTAAGTCTCAGAAGCATTCAGCAATAAATAAAGTTAAATTCATAAGAACCAGAATTTACTTCACAAAGAGTACAAAGTTGACAGGTTATATCTCACACTACTTACATCGGCCACCATCATCGTGCGGAGTTCCGAGAGAGAGCTCTCCTAAAACATGCCAGGAAAATTCTCCAAGTTAACACATAGTGATTAACATCTGCTAAGTAGATACTACCACCATCTCATTACAACTCCATTATAAATATGAAATTTCCATAGGAATATTGGCAGAGGTTAAGCTGATAGTCTTATTTCTCGCAGACAACAACCTCTTTGATGGATAACATTCAGCAGCTAAAATCAGCTGAGAACATGTGGTTAAAATTAAAACAGAAAGAAAGAAGTGAAAAGAAGAATATTTTTCTCTTTAAATGTGAAAATTCATTATTTCTGTTGGAAGTAATTATGGTTCAAGCAAAGCCAGGTCTCTGTAATTTTTTTTCTTTATAAAAGTTTAGACAAAGAACAATATTTGATGAAATTCTAAAATTGCCCCCCTCCCTACCTAAAAAAAATAAAAAATAAATCCTTAATTCCACTTTGAGTTTACTCTGTACATGCATTAATAAATTTGAAGTTTTTTAATATACTTAATTTTCAATAACATCCAAGACTCTAAATTTAGAAATGTTGACATCACTCAGTTTACCTTTTCCCATTATGTTACGATTTTAGCAAAAGAATTTGCACAAATCACTTAATTTCAAGAAGTTTTTCTTCCAAAAATAACAATGCACACAGACTAGAACAAATATTATTTTTTCCTCAAAGATTTATCTATCGATATCCAAAACTCATTACTGACAGAAAATGTTTTGCTTGTTCAAAGCTGCACTCTTCATTTCCAATAGTCACCTCTTCCACAAAATAACAATCTAACATAGCTGAAACACATTTAATTAACAATATTGACTTATTGGGGGGGAGGGGGAGCCAAAATTGACCAATATCAAGCATAGTCCTCTATCAAATATGTAAAAATTCAATAATGACACAAAAGAATTAACAATATAATCATGTACTCTATTTTTCGAGTGTGTTTTACTTGTCAAATTTATTTGGAGTCAAGTGAAGTCGTACCCAAACCGACTCGTACCCAAACAGACTAAAAATCCATTTGTCCAGTGGTAAACAATGATACTTGGGTTGTAGATGTAAAAGATAATCTGTTAAGGTTAGGTTTTGATATAATTATAAATAATTAAGAAATTATGAGATGAAAGAATGAATAATTTTTGATAATATAATGTCATCTCCTATAAGTTTGCCAAAAGAGGTCCCTATATCAACATTTGATAGAAAATTTCCGTTTACATGCAAACTTTTCTATAAAAACCGATTAATTAGATTGACAAATTTATAAATTCTTCCCACTCTTTGAAGGCAGGCATAATATTATAATTGAAGTCATTTTTTTACTCGACAATTTGCTTACAAGTCTGTTTGGGTACGAGTCGGTTTGGTTACGAGTTGACTGCAATTCATTTATTTCTCCCTTATAGGAATTAAGATTTTTTCTTTTGACAAATTAATGCACTTTTCTCCCCTGAACCCGAGATTTGTACATCTTCCAAAACATGTTTTTGCAGATTATAATTACTAAAATATGTTAAATAGATCATACAGGAGCAAGATTTCTTAGAAACCTTTAAATTTATATTGAAGATAATATCTTCATTAAAAAGTTTATGATAAAAGAGATATGCTTCATTAAGAAAGTTAGAGACTTATTTAATAATAAAATGGACTATGATCAAAAAAAGTATTTCTATGAGATTCAGAATTTTAACAATTTAAAAATGTTGATGCACCATTATTAAGAGCATTACACATGCAATCAAATGTTTGTGCGTTTCCTATCATGTTACCTATATTCACATGTAAAAGTACAACGTATTAGGGCATGACTGGTTCCTTTCTGAGTTTTGCCTGATATAGCAGCTTTTACATTTACACAACACTATCCAATTGTGGGTAAGGTGCCCCAAACTTCCATACCCATAAGATTAAGCACTGACGGGTCTTGGTAATGAAAGTTCTTTTGAGCAGTAAAGATGTCAGTGGCCTGAGGAACAGTCCTACCATCTCTCTACAAGTCCCTCAAAAATTTTAATTTCTTAAATTTCTCATCTGCCATCTCCATTAGGTTAATTTCTCTTAAAATAAAGGCATTAAACTCTATCTATGACTGAATTATTACCCTTTGTTTAATGCTTCACAAAATAATTGGAGCATTTCTGTCATAATGATATGTTTGTCTAAGGTTGCAAATGCATGTAAGCAAACACCCACCATGAAAAAATATTTTTAAGTAAAGTATAGCTGATGCAAAATTTCAATCAATGCACCCAGACTTCTCTGCATAACAGAAACTGCCTGCCCAGTGAATTACAGACAACTTGCCACATTGCAAATTCATCCCCATCCTACTTGCCCCAACTTTCAATACAAACTCCCCCATGATCCAATTCCAACTCTCCTTCACCCGAATACCAACCTCTCCCCCCCTAGATTAACAACTATAGCCATTATTCCAACTTGCCCCCGACCTATTTACTCAAATGATAGCTCACCCTAATATAAAATATTAAAGTTAACTTTTTGAGACACAATTGATTAAAAAAAAATTTTGATACAAACTAGGTAAAAACTTTTGTTTTATGAACCAATATTTGAATTTATGAATTAATTTTATGGCATGCATTTGTGGTATGCTAATTGCTGACCTGAATTCATTTGGACAATTACTTTCATTTTAACCATACCTGTAGACAAATTAGCAATTTTCAAGAAATAAATTACTTTGATGGACTCTTAGTTTGCACTACCAAATTAAACTGCACAATAGTATATTTTCTTATCAAAATTGTGCAACTTTAGCTGCATGCTTGTAAATTTAAAACACACTACTGGGAAGACACCTCTTGACATCTTTTAAATCAAAACTATCTTGATAATTAATAAGCAAAATAATGGAGAGCTGTCTAGGAAGGCCAAAAGTTCCTTTACACTGAAGTTGCACTTGAGCTTAAAATCAATTATAATATTGGACAAAAAAAATTCAAATTGCCTTGTTTCTTTACAAAAGTGGGCAAATCACACATCAAGCATGTTGTTTTTCAGCCCCTTTATAGGGTGAAAATGCCCATTATTCAAAAGGGGAATTCAGGAATTACATGTACTTTGCCCCACCCTGTTTTGATGTAAAACCTTTCTGAGAAATTCTGTAAACAAGCAACTTCAAGTAATTTACATATAAAATTTACTGTTCTTACTGATATTCCTTGGCAAAAATGACAGATGTTTTATCTTTGTAAGAGAATGGTTTAAATACACTAACAGAGCAACAACTTAGCATAATATTGGTCTATAATACTTCAGTACACAGTGTTCATGTTGTTAAATTATGTAACATGTACATATAATTGTTGTGTTTAAGATTGTTAATATCAAATATGAAAAAAGAAAATACAATTCTCACTTTTTGTTCCATCATTTTATTGTTTTCTGTATTTGGGGTGAGTTGGCATGAGTAATTGGGATGAGTTACCCTGCTAGATTTTATTCTGGTGGGAGAGAGTTGGTATTAGGGTAGGTGCAAGTTGACAGGGATCAAGAAGACAAAGGGGCATTTTGTGTTGGACCCCTGCCATAATGCATTTTGGATCCCAAATACTGTGATGGTCAGACCCGTTTCAATACTGGCGCCAGATAGCTCAGTTGGTAGAGCACCTGACTAGAGATTCAGGGGTCCGGGGGCAAATCCCGGTCTGGTCCATCATTATTTTACCCATCCCATTTGGTGCCATGCCAAGTCCTGGAACTGACAGGTTAACTCCTGCCAGGGGAAATAGCCTGGAGTTATCTTTGAGGGCAAAGATCATTTAAGGGGGAGGGATATTATGGTCAGACTGGTTCAAATACAGGTGCCAGATAGCTTAGTTGGTTGAGCACCAGCCTAGAGATTCAGGTGGCCTGGGTTCGAATCCCGTCCTGGTCTGTCATTATTTCTACCATCTCATTACAATGCATTTTACTTTAATTTCAAAAAATGAATACAAATCAATAATACCAATTTTATATGGAGCAAAATATATGTACAACTCCGTTAAATACTGTACATTAAAAATAAAGGACCATTTCTTAAGTTTCATATAACTTCTTCAAATAAAAAGATCAACAGATAACATTTTAACAGGTGATAATTTCAAGGTCAAAATAATAAAACTTCTTATAAATGCCATAGGAACTCATCTTTAGTTGTTTCGTGACACTTCTTTTATTTTATTATAAATATTTAGCGATGCTGATACACGGTCCCCCTATTAATGCCGAGTGGTCACTTGTGTCAAAAACATCAACTCTTACCTTTTCCAATCTTTCAAAATGTTCGCGTAGAAATGTCAGCGGGTTGTCAGGTCGATTCATGCATAGCTGAACTATGCAGTCTTTTAACAATTGCTGTATATTGTGCTTTTGTACATAATTTTCACATTCCCTCAAACTTTGTTCTTCTTCTTGATTTCCAGCCATGTTTCTAGTTAGAAAACATTGGAAAGGTGTAACACAATGCATGCGATTGGTCGATCAATTGACAATTTGTCCAATCACAGATACTGAGACAGAACCACATTTGCTGTGAGGAGTTCCATATTTGTTAATCGGTCTATTGGCTACTATGCTCGCATGAAGTTTCGGCACACAATCAACTTATAGTCTTGTCCCATGATCCCCTGCTCTTCGATTGCAATCGAAGAGCAGGGGATCATGGGACAAGACTAAATCAACTTACTAAAACATTAATGATAAATATTTATTTATTTAGGATATCACAAACATAAACCTCACTGTTGCACATTTTTCTCTTTTTATATAATTTGCAACAATAGTTGTGTAAGAAATGGATTATAATTAGACCTATAATGTGTATTCATATTAATTGGAAGAAAACATGACAATATTTATTGTTTGTTTGTCCTCTGTTCCACTGTTGTTTTTTTCTGTAACTAGCTCTCGGGGAATTTATAGGGTTTGTTAATTTAACCAAATTGACCGTAATGGAATCCAAATAGCAAAATATGGACTCAAATGGAGATCGAAAATGGAAATCATAGTACTGATGGACCCGAATAAAGAATGGATGAAAAAGTGTAAACAAAATAATAATAATAATAATCATTAAAATAAAAATAATAATAATAAAAAGACCACATTAACACCATAAAAGTAAAGGGGCACTCGAATATATTATTGTTGAAAAATTATAATCAGGTGTGGCATGGCCGGTTTGAATGTTCGAACAGATAAAGAGTGGCACACAAAAAGATACAGATATGTCGCATTATGATACAGATATTGTAATGAATTTCAAAAAATGGCTGAAAAAATCAATGTATAGATTGGAGGGGTTGTAGGGGTTGTACAGATATTTTATGATATGTTATATTTAGTTTCTGTTTTCCGTTTATTCATTTATATAGTAATTAATTATTTTATAATCGAAGGAACGAAGTGATGAAGAATATGACAAAATGGTTATTTTTTAATCATATAATTTTAAATTTGTCTGAATAACAAATATATAGACAATTTTATTTTTGTCGATGAATGTAATATGTACAGCTTATCTAATTTAGTTTAATTGGTTTATTCATTGGTATAAATTACATATTGATAAGTTAATGCAATTTATTTATCATTCTTGTGTGGATTGATTCAATTAGATTTGTACTTTGAAAATACAAATTTCAACAAATGACAATTTTTCTATTATCATGATTATTGTACAATTATGGAATTTGCGATGTCCATATAAACTATACAATAATGAATGACTGTATTTCACTTCCAGATAAAAAAGAATATAATAATAGCATTTTCTTTTTCAAATTATTTGAAAAGTCTTTCAAAATAATGAAGTTGTTATGAATAATACACCACTTTTAATCAATCTGTTCAGTTCAAAAGTTCCATAGATGGAAGAATTTACTATTTCTTCTATGTATACAACTTACATGATTACAGTCGACAAAATAACAATACTTTACATTCTTTTACTCAATTGTTTATTGATAATTGAAAAGGAATTTATTAGAAAGATGCAAAATTGAACAGTAATATGCTTTCTTTGGTGGTAATTACGTGCTAGTTTGTAACCAATAATTTGTCTACGTTTTGGGATCTATTTAGGTTCATTGAGATCTGTTTGGGTTAATAGACATATAATAAAAATAGCCAATCCGAATAAAGCTAATCCATGACGTCATCATCTTCACAAGTATACTGTTGGCGAAACGTATCATATATTTTATAAGATAGAGAGATCGAAAATGACGACCCCATGGCAACAAACACAGCCAAATCAGGCAACTCAAGCGGCCTTATGGTAAAACATCTCGTTTTTAAGTAGTATTATGAGCTTAATTTTGTATAACACCATCTTATCAAAGTCACTTGAGATGTCCGCCATTTTTGTGACCATGCTGTGTGTTTTGTAAAAAAATTGTTCTTTCTTTATTAGAGAGGTTTACCTGACCAACTGGTAGGCGTAATTGTATTTTCACATTAAGTACTGAATTTTAATATGAATTTTCATTTATTCACAGGTCACAGCAATATGAACCTTCTAATAATTCTAGTAACGAAAATCCTCATTGGGCACAGGCAAGAAAAGCTTTAGAAAAAGCACAAGAAGAAAGCACTAAAAAGAAAAGCAACCAAGAAAATTCTATACAGAATAACGCCCACATGAATGTATTTTCCAATAATCCAAATGCTGCATACTATTACCAACAAGTGTCGTATTTCCAGAATCAGTGAGTTACTTATTTAGTAATGCTTAGTAATCCCTTAATATTGTTTTGTTTTTTCAACTTACAGAAATTTTTGACAGTAATATGCAATATTCTAACATTTTAGAGTAAACAATATGGGTGGACCAATGGGACCTGGACCTATGCCACCAAGATATCCACCATTCAGACAGCAACCACCGATGCCAAATCAAATGGTTGGCATTTTTTCCTAAATGAATCAATAGTTTAACTTTGTGTTTTTTTGTCCCATTAACCATGTACTATTCTTGTATCAAAACAGATGTACACACCGCCCCCACCACCACCTGGACAAGACCCATCAGGGGCAGACAGTAGTGGTCCAAGATTCCCTGGAAACTCCAAGGAACAGCCACCCCCACCTCAATTCAAACCCCAGCCTTTCCACAACTTTCAACACAGGCCAAGAAGTAAGGGAAAATTAATCACAACATGATACTGTGTACAGGTCCCTGTTTAATTTTCGCCCCTTTCACCCTCTTTGTCAGCGGGCAAATTTAAAGGACAGGTGACACAAAATCACTTTCTTCTAAAAACATTTTCTTTGATAAATATAAATCAGTTTATAACAACTTTCCCATTTGACTAGCATCAGATAAGAACACACAGCTCAATTAAGTGTGCTGAAAATCCTAGCTGCAGCAGATCTCCGAGTTTTGCCGATCTTTAATGAGATAAGAAACCCCTGTGTGTTATTCGTCAAAGATGACATAGTCAGCAATCGGCTACATAGTAAACAGAGCAATGGACGAGGATTTATTTACACAGGATAGTGTAATTGTGTTGCAAAAGATGATTTTGAAATAAAGCGCTATCAGATTAATTAAAGTGAATTTATTAAAAGCATATTTTATTGAATAGCTTAGTGTATGAACCCTCTCCTGAAATCAAAGTAGTGAGATTATAGAATGTACAAGATTACATGTTGTATTATAGGTTAATAGAGTTTTTGAGAAATTTTGTGTACATAAGAAACCGGTAATAGAAAATTTAAAAAAAGAAGTAATTAAATTAAAATGAATCTGAAAATTCTGTGATTGATAATAGCAGATTATCATCCTGTCAGCCAGACAGGCAACAACTTGTTTAAATTCTCAATATTCAGTAAAGTTTGAAATATATTGTTTGAAAATGCATATTGATCCAATCTTACAGATCTAAAACATTGATTTGAATTAGGTTGATATTAATCTAAATATTTTTTCTTTAAAATAACTCAACCTTTAGCACGATGAGTTAGATTTTTATTATATCACATATAAGTCATTTTTGTGTACTATTTGTAACAATAGGCGTTGCTGTAAAAAAAATCATTCATTGTCCACCTGAATCTAATGTCAGTATATAAGAAGTCATCAGTGTGCATAACAGCTCGTTTTGGGGGGTTTTTAAGGTTTGATCAATTTAGAATAAATTATACACAATTTAGAAGTACTACTAAAAATGATCTTCATAAACTATCAAAGAAAGATCCAAAATCCATTTGGATAAAATTCAAGGAGTCTGAGATTATTACATTTTTAAAACCTGAATACTTTTTTAAAAAACTACTGTTTCAGTCTTAACTGATTATGAAAATTGGTAGTTCTTTTAATTAAATTTCAATAAACAAACATGATCAAATAACATACTCAAAAATGAAATTAAAAGATGTTTGAGTTATTAGTATTAAGATTAAGGTAGACCCCTGATTTTGATGAACTCAAGAAATTTACAAACATATTTGCTTACATGTAGCAGGATCTGGTAATACTTCTTAAATCAAAAATCCTTTATTAAGTCCAGTTAACTTAATTAGGGCTTAATTAGGGTTTAAGATCTGGTGATATTCCTGGTTACGAAAGGTCTTTATACATTATCACTTACTATGTGTTGACAAAACAAAATCCTTTCTTTAGCAACAATGATTCCATATTTTTGATGACTTTTATCTTTTGAAAATCCAACATCTGACACATTTTTTTCCACCGTGAAACACATAGGTCAATAAAAAGTTAATTTAACAGCTCACAATTTTTACTCCTATTCATAATTGCTGAGGAAACAGAAATGGAGTTTCTAAGCTTAAAATAATTCATGTTTATGTACAGGGTTCTCAAACTTTTAATAGCAATTAGCAAAATTTATTGACTTCAGATTTTAGATAAGAGCAAGTTAGAAATTCCTATGGTTGAAAGATACAGCGAATGGGTAGTGTGTGTCGGCTATTACGTCCCACCGAAGGTTTCCGATCTCAGAGGCTTCAGATATGCATATTGAGGTCACGAGTCTTATCAGCTCAGTAATTCAGCAATAGCTGTAAAACAGATGGGAGTAGCAGGGGAAATTTTGCAGAAATTGTATCACACTCACAATCCAACTTGTTGGTCAATGTTTTTGTGATTGTGTCACCTGTCCTTTAAAACTGGGCGAATTTCAATGTCTCAAATTATCTCTCTTTAAACACAACTGTGTCTGAGCGAATTCAAGACGGAGCAAAACTGCTTGCAAGTGTAGAAGGGGAAAAATTACACGGGGTGAAAAATAACCCTGTTTACAGTAATGAAATAATCATGTATATTTGAAAAGCATTTCTATGCAAATTAACATATATCAGATATTCAGAGCTTAAAAAAATTGATTAATTTTATGTTGGTAAACACTTAGATCCTCCTGGTGCAAATGGAATTAGATTTCAACTTCCCAAAAAAGGATTAAAACCTGCCCAACCATTCTCTGGACAGAAAAGATTCCAATCACCATACACACAGAAAGTAAAAAGCATGGAGAATCAAAAACAGGTCAATCAACAAATGATGTCTACATCTGCCAACAACACTGTGTCTTCTAAACAGAGGTGTGTACTGATTTTATATTTATATGCAGAGTTCTTGAAAAAAAATTGACCTATCCAGGGCTCACGCTGCCCATCGCATTTGTCGCTTTTTGCGATTTTTCAGAATTAAATGCGACAGTTTTTTGTAAAATGTGACACCCAGATTTCATTGAAAATCACCTAGCCTTTTGTTTTGATTGCATAATCTCTTCCAAGTTACAGTTTGTAGCTGGACTTTACGCTTGACTGACTTCAGACAATGACACGGGTAAACGGTGGAAGCCATCTGTAAGCGGGGTATACACAACTGTCTTTAAAAAATGATAAGTGATTTTCACACCTTATTATAGCTAAATGGATTTGTAATTAACCACGGACATATCTAATGCTTTCATCAACTGACCTTACAATGTGATCGTCATTTCACAAAGAATATGGATACGGACAACAAAAAACTGCATAAAATAAAATAAATATTTTGAAAAAGTGTAACTGGTTTAAGATATGATATATGGTTGATCAAAATTACTTAATTTGAATGTTATGTAAGTTTTTTTGACAAGGTGCTCAGACTTAAAATTCTGACATCGAAAGGGTAGTCTATAAATAGAATTATGTAGCAAACTTGGAATTTTTACATTTAAATTTAGCTAAAATGTCACAGTTCAATTACTAATTATTTGAAACAAAAGAAGTATGATTTGGAATGATAATCTTGATTATAAATCACAATCTTTACATTTAATACCTTTAGCCATCTTCAGCCAGAATTTCCTCTGTTCCCGAAATTATCACAAACTACATACATGTACTTAGATATGATGTTCATACACCAATCAACAAGCCAAGTAGATGCAATATTAACAATCATGTTTTTGGATTGAATAATATTACAATTCACAAATTTGACCTCTTCTCTTGCACTATTTTT
>WFKH01007768.1:6616065-6627389 GCA_016163765.1 Magallana hongkongensis | reverse complement strand
ATTTTGGCTAAGTTTAGTCTGAAATGAAACAGATACAGATGATTCTGGCAGAGATATTTCATCATCGTCAGGCAGTATATTGGTGTTGTACGAGTTAGGATTTGATAGAGGAGATGTATTCTTTCCTACAGGAGGGTTAGCGTTGTTGTCTTGTGTAGGTTTCATCAAATGGTCAATACGGTGTTGAGACAACAAATGATTTAAAGCATGATTTTGATCTTCGTCAGGATTTTCATATTGAAATTCACCGTCGTCGTTATATGGAGGAGGTGTAGTTAATTTGCTGATTCTATTTTCTTGGCTCTCTTTTTTACGCGTGTTGTAATATGAAACAGCAATAACTGATTCCTCAGGAGAACTAATTTTGCTATAATCTTCGGTTATCCTCCAATCTTCGATATCATCTTGGGACGAAATCGGATATGCAACATCATCATACTCTTCATATTGGAGATCTTCGTCGCTATGCTGTGGCGGCGGTGGTGATACTCTATTGCCACGGTATTTTCGGCTATCTTCTTCCTCCGCGTTGTAATATAAGTGAAGGCTAGTTTTTGTGCATTGACCGCTAGACTTCACTAAATCTTCGGGTATCATCTTTAATTCTATTTTACTTGTATTAGACCGCTTTAGTTCCGAATCATAGTCTGTTGGGTCACATTTATTGGTGTCGTTTGACCTTTCCAGTTCTGCAGAGGAAGGACTTATGATTTGTTTTGGAAGGGTCCTACCAAGTCTGGAATAAAATGTTAGACATCATCAGTGTATGGACAACAACATAAAAGTCATACATATTCCAGTTCATTTAAAAAAATGTTATACCGTGTATCTAGAATTTGAACAATTCTTAGCATAGATGGTCGGTCAATTTTTTGATGAAGAAGGCACGGTCTGGTGACTTCTTGATAAAACCAATCCGGGCATTTTACTGGTTTTTCTGGAATATATCCCTCGATTAAATGCTGAAGAATCTAAAGAAAAGCAAATATTCCACAAACTGGATTCAGCGAATTTTGATTCAAATAAAGGATCACTTGTATATAACAAAAAAATTGTCTTATAGGGCCGATAATGGTTTCTGTCATTCCAAAAAGCATGCCGATTTCCGTTTCACTTCTTGTTTTTAGGCCATACACAGTAAACTCTTAGGTTCTAGTTCTCATAATATATAATAATTGTAAAAAAAGTTTCACAGTCTTTGTCCGAGCAGTATAAATTATGAACGGTTTTTTACGTTATTATCTTAAAATATTTTCAGTTTACTTTCTACGATACATGTACTTTATATGCGTTTATTTACAATCAGGGACATATTAACAACCATCGAAAGTCTCGCGTGACGCGATTTCAAAGGTCGTTAAATGCATCAATTATCGTTTGTTCTATTGAAAACATTAACACACTATACCCTAAAAAATGAGGAATGTGTCATTTGACTTCATTTCCGTATAAGATCATAATTACGATGATTAAATTTTCACATGTCATATGCCGTGTCCACAATGATGTTAAAATTGGGTATTTTTTTCCTTATAACTCGTTCAGTTTTGAACATGATAATTCAATTAAATTATGAACCAGATCCGTATGAACAAGAAGAACACATTCATTTGCTTTAATCAAAAGCAATGTTTTTACAAGATTTTTTAATTTGAACTTATTTATTTCAAAACGATCAATAAGCAAGTTCTTATATTAATGTCGCTCGTTGGTACGAATGCTTTACGCGAGGTGATCCTTAATGTGGGAGGATAACGCAAAATTTGTGATTTTATTTGCTCGGCATGATATTTTACGTGGCACTTGTCTCGAGTAACACAGAGTGAATGATTCTTTTCCTCAAACAAAGCGTGCTTACACTAAGGTATAGTTACGGTTGAATGCTTTCAGTTCAGTACATACTTTTTCATAATTGTCTTCAATTTGAAGAGCAAACGTGCATTAAAGGAAGAAAAGAGGAGTAAAGTCAAAATGCAAAATGATGTATAAAAAAATAAAAAGGTTAACAAACCGATAAAAAAAATCATGCCAACAGGTGGAATCGAACCAAAATACAAAAAAACATTTAGATATGCAGTAAGTGACAGCGGTGAAACCAACTGCGCTATTCACACTTTAGAGGTGTAACACACATATATAAACCACTATAATACAAATAAGTTTCAAATTTTTTTGTAGTTTTTGTGTGTGCAAATTTCGACGTCAGGGCAGGGGTTCCCCTAAAAAAATCCTATCTTAATTTATTCCTCGATCAAAACCTGCTAAAAAAACTTTTTATAAGGGTAGGCCCAAATTCATATAAAAATAGACCGTTTTACTGCAAAAACGATGTTAAGTTAATTTATGAATTACAAGCGCAATATGCTAAGTTCTAAATGAAATTTTGAAAAATTTAGAAATATTTGGTTATATATACAAGTGATCCTTTCAATTGCACTCCATTTACAGTACTGACAAAAGATACAGATTGTAAAATTTATAGACATAATGCAAATACATTCTATTTGTTAATAGTAAGCTTTGGAAGAGCTTATTTTATCCAAGTTGGGACGATTAAATCGTAAAATAACATAAGTTTATTACTATTATCATTATCATACATATAAAATATCGTACATTTTCCGACTGTTGATAGTTAAACGGGATACATGACATCTCTCGATCTTCATCTTGATCATACACGACTCCCTCTTGCCCAAAAGCTGTCATCACTTCCCATGTGATCATGCCAAATGCGTACACATCACTTTCTTTAGAATACAGGCCGCCTTTGATTGCTTCAATGGGAAGCCTAGGTTGGTAAAATGTGAATGTTATTGTAGAGGAGTGCCACTCAAAAATCATTGTTATTGATTGGCGAGGTATCTCTTCTGAAATATGATTTTAATGTTCAGAGATGGATAATGCTAAGTATGGGCGGCGGAAAGGGTAAAAAAGACGTTAATGTAAAACGAACAACTAATTTTTAAAAACAAGCTAAAATACGAAACAAACCAGCGTAAAACAATATAAACAGCCTCTTTTGAAAAATCAACAGACACCGATGCAAAACAAACGATCACCAATGCAAAACCAAAACCAACAGTCATGCACTGAATAAACGCTAGATGACGTGCAAAGAGGTATCGGGAGAAATCGTACCATGGAGAAAACGTAACCCGGAGAAGACGTACCCTTGACTTTAAGGAAACGTTTTAATGCGCGGATCCAGAAATTTTTTTTTGGGGGGGGGGGGTGAAGGGGGGATATTTAGATTTACCAGGGGTGGGGGGGGATGGGTTGTTGGTGGTTGGGGGGAGGAAAGGGGGTCCGAGCCATATTTGCAGTAATTTTACAATGTAAATTTAAGAAATTTGATTTTTCCGGGGGGAGGGGGGGGGGCGGGGTCAGACTTGAGCTTATCTACATAAGCTCTGTATTTCTTTTTAACTTGACTTTTGATTTTCAAGGTTTGGTCAAGCATAAAAAGAATCAATTTACATTCTAGACATAAAAACTTCAAGTCACTGACATTAAAAAGCTGATTTGGAAATTATATTTGCAACGAAATTATTTTCCTATATGCTGTCATATTCAATGGTTTTCAAACATTTATTGTAAATTCTCGAGACATTAGAATACTTATTGTAACGGGACCATCTAGGGGTTAGTCCCGTGCATAATCCGAGTTTGGAAGGATAAAAGAATAATAGAATTTCAGTGTTTAAAGAGTTGGATTATATATTCTGTGTAAATAACAATCAATCAAAACAAACGTAAAAGATATAAAACGATATCAAATAAAATCCAAGATTGTATTAATTAATATTGTAGATAGAAATTTAGGCCCCAATCCCAGTAATAGTCTAATCGATAATTAATAATATTGTTAACTGCTGCTGGTTAAACAAATGCACACATTATACATGTATAATATACTAAATCCTGGCCGGTTATTATAGACCCAGGCGCACCTAACATATATGGATACATATCGACAAAATAGATAGACAGATACACATAACATATATGGATAAATAAATGAATACACATAAACGAGTATACATGTACATAAAACCATCTCTTTATTCTTATGATTATATTAATCCTTTTATTCTCCAATTTAATGCAATCAAACTAGTATCATTTTTCAAACGATTTCAGTTATTCTGTATCAGTTGATTAATTGCCGACTAGTTCAACTACTCTGGCAGTCTGCCTAAAGCCAGCCCCCACTATTTCACCTTCGTTCAAGGTCTACAATGAAGTGAAATAGTAGGGGCTGGCTTTAGTCAGAGCGCTTTTCATGTTTAAACACATTGCAGGCACATATAGTATCGGGGTGGATAGGAAGGGGCTGCTCTCTCCCACTTTCTATCATAGCAAACGTTCTTCTTAAATTTACATATAACTAAAACCATCTCATTATTCTTTTGAATATATTAATCTTTTTATTCTCAAATTGTAATGCAATCAAACAGGTATCTTTTTTTAAAAAAAAATCCAAAAACGATTTTACGTGTCTGTTTTGTGTAATTATTTAATATACATGGTTATGTAAACAATGATACAACCAAAAATGTTACAAATGTTTATTGATTAAGATATTTAATTGCATTAGAAAAGTTTTTATAACTATTTCAATTCCTGTTACGATTCTTTAAGGTACGTTTTCTCTCGGAGAAATTGTGGGTATGTTTTCTCCGGGTTACGTTTTCTCCATGGTGCGATTTCTCCTGATACCTCTCTGCATGCCATCTAGCGTTTATTCAGTATATGACTGTTGGTTTTATATCGGTATTGTTTGTTTTGCATCGGTGTCTGTTGATTTTGCAGAAGAGGCTCTTGATTTTTTTAAGCTGGTCTGTTCGGTATTTTTGGACATTTTTAAAAATTAGTTGTTCGTTTTGCATTTACGTCTTTTTTACCCTTTCCGCCGCCCATAGCCAAGTTCATGTAGACATGTATATGACATTTTTGTCGCTGATGATCATGTTCAAAGTTTAGAATCTGATGATTAATAAAAGCTATCTTATGAATAATGCGCAGAAAATCTAAAGAGACGTTTTAATTTTAAGAATAGAAATTTGTTATCAAGGTAAAAACGAATATTATCCAATTTTTGAAGGCTTTAAATTAAATATGCCACTTAAATTGATGACATAGTTGATAATTATATCTTAAAAGTACACGTAAATTGAAATCAATTGACGTTAATTTAGAAGCATTGCTGAATTTCAGAATTTGAACTACTAGTATACCAGTTTAATATTGTGCAATAAGTAACAAAAATAAATACATGTACTGGCATCCAAAAGAATTTGAAATGATTTTTAGTCTTTTTTTTCAAACCAAAAATAAAATCACATTTCAGATGAAACCACAAAGATCTATTAAATAAAATCTTAATGTACATGTAGCATTTCACTTAACATTATCGTTGATTGAAAGAATTGCACAATACATTAAAATTTTGTATATATCTGCTTCTTTATTTTTGGTGAATTAAAGACACATTTTAACACTAGTTTTACTGATTAATGCCAAACTTACCATTGAACACCTGCCTTGTTATTTTGACTTTTAACCTTGATTTGTTCTAGATGTGCATCATACTTGGATGAAGCTATCATGCGATATTCACCAAATTTTGGAACCACGATCGTTTGTTCTCTTTCCTTCATTTCAAAACAATGATGAACATTTAAACCAGAGGCCCATGGGCCAAATTGCTCAACTGAGAAACGTCTTTTTTAACCCAAGTATATTTTTGTATGAAACTGACTAGTGTATTTCATCAAATACATTACTAAGGAATCGCAAATAGTCATGGTATGAAAGCATCATTTTCTTAACTACCTAACGCTTTTGTATAAGATTAAAAGGATTAAATTATCTTTTAACAACATATTATTTTACAATATTTTTCAATGTATAACTAATACACTTTTTCCCCAAAAGATTAGCCTTTGTCCTACACCCAGGAGTTATAATTTGAATAGAAATGGCGAATTCTTAATAACAGCTTGCTTCTACATTTATTTTATAAACTATAGCCTTCGTGTTTATATGATTTTTTATACAACGATATCTTCTTAATGAAATTGAACCTTTATCTCAACTGTGATGTCTCTATGGGATTACGGTATCATTCAATTGAAATTTATGGTGTAACTTTATCTAAAATGGTTTTTGATAGCCTGCTTTTGAATTATTTTTCAAATTCGATTCCTTAATTTTGTAATTCATATTTATGTAAAAGTTGCCCCATCCCCTCAGATTGTAAAGATCACATGTGATAATCGTATGCATAAATCTGTAATATCGTCATATTTGACATCTTTTAGATTAATTTCACTTATATTGAAAGCTTATACATTGCATTTGTTCCAGAAAATATTTCTACGCATTTCAATATTGAAATTTATCCCATACAGATAAATACTAGTACAGTTATTGAGAATAAATTAGAGTAATTAAAATCTAATTTTAGGTGCCGTTTGCATATATCCATTACGAAACCTTAAAATCGTGTAATGGCTCGTTCCTAACCTCTTGAGGATATGATTTGAACTTACTTTAATTTACTTTATATTATGAAACTTATGTTTAAGTTTGCATTTTGCAGGGATTTTGGTTCTTGTGAATATCTTTAAAACAACCCATCTTATTTTCATTCTTTCCTTTTCGCCCCCTTAAAAAAGGACCAGACCCTTCGTATAAATAAACTTGAAACCCCTCACCGAGTATGCTTTGTGTCAGGTTCTGATAAAATTAGTCAATTATATCTCTTATTCTCCGACTTACTGTTATTTCCAGAATCCAAACGTGTTTTGCCCTAAGACATCGAAATATCCATCCTGCTGAATGAAATGAGTTTACGTGATTGGCTAATTCATAGAGTAGCTCTATGTAAGGACCAATCGTCTCCCCGCGATGTTTATGAAGAACTATATCCAGGAGATGAGTAGAACTGGGGAAACTGCAGTACTGAATGCATACATAATTTCATGTAAATGTTACAACTGATCTAATATTAATTTAACTTTATTGTACCGTCGGTCTTTCCTAAATACCGTACCAGTATTCCTTCTATTGATCCACTTCTTGACGGTGGCCATGGCTCTACACACATCTTGCTGCTGTCGATTTGGTTCAGTTTGTTGTATGTAAAATTCAAAAAATCATCCGTCACTTTCTCCATCACTTTCATTTTTCTTGGTTTGCCCTTTTATAAAAATGTATTAATTACAAATGTTATATAAAATTACCAAAAATCAATGTGTATGTCTGTTAACTCATTCTCTTTTAGCGTTTTCCAAGAGTTTCTATTAATGGCTATGTTAAAAGCGTTGAGATCTTATTTAACCTCAGGAGTAATTTTGTAGTTGTCGACAGATGAAATTTCTGTCAGTTCCATTCCTGTTTGCTCTCTCAGTCTACTGTTCTTCTCTGCAATTTCCTGTATAAATGCGTTAACAGGATCTTCAATGTAAAAATAAAAAAATTTAAATATACTGAAAGGATATAGAAATACAAACTTCAAGTTACTATTACAATTGCACAGGTTTTAGTTGAAAAGATCTATAATTGGTTCCAGTGATAAAAGTTAATAATCCTTAGATCTTTGTTATTAAATTTTTTTCTTTGTGTTTTGTTTAGGGGGGGGGGTGTCACGAAATATATATCTTTTTTTCTTTCTTTTTTATTCGCGCACACAAATTGCTGGTGAAAATAAGTTCCAAAGTTTAGAAGTATCGACATTTTGGTTGGTTTTTTTTTCGAATTTAATCTTCAAAACTTATTACAAATTCACATGCAACATACAGAAAACGAACAAAACATACAAAATTAACTAAAGATATCACTTTTCTTAAGGAGTTTTATGTATCTTACAGCGTAGCGGAATATCTTTAAGCCTCTTGTCCTTATTTGCCAGTTTAAGCTTAAGTTTAAATCCGCTTTCTAAAATGTATTTATCTTCAATTGCTGTTAAAAAATTTAATCATAAAAGGGGATTTAATTTTGAGTATAACAAACTATTATTTAGCCAAACTCGATATATATCACGGTAAAGATTAAAGATTAAACCGGATCGACAATATATAACAAATATCAAGTCATCAAAACAATATTTTAGTCTAACATAAGTAAGAGAATCATAACTTTCATGTAAATTCTTCATCTCATTTGGTTTAGTGATTTCCGATTACTAAAAGTCATTGTTATTCAGCAGTATAACGCACCTTTTGATGCGATAAAACTAAAACCAAACCACGAAAACATGTGTATGAGTCTTAAAATAACTTTTCTCATTTTTTTGGTTTTTATACATTAATGATTAGTTTATTAATATTCATATTCTTTAAAGTATAAATACATGTAACCGAATAACAACCCGACCTTCAAGCTCTCTGTATCTTTGAATTGATTCAGGAATTCCCTAAAAAAAGATAGTAATAAAAATATTAAGGAGGTTGGCACCTGGAACACAAGTAATGTCAATCATCCGAAAACCAGTCAGATATAAAGATGGGAACTTAAAATGTTCATTTATTTCATTTGTGACCCACGTCACATGCCATCTTTTAAAAACAGATATGATAATTTTCTTGAAACAATTGCTAACATTTGGCATGGAAATTAAGTATTTGATGTAATCAACAAATATTTATATTCTGAACAATAATTTAATTTTGATTTTAATACAGTATGAAGTTGAACATATGTAGTGAATATATAAGTAATATTTAAGTTAACGTTTTAAAAACCCTGCCTTACTGGTTGCTTCAAATGTCAGTATATAATGTACACAAGATCATATGCTAAAATTGTTACAAAATGTTGGAGTAATCAAATTATAACGCAGATGAAAAATATATTAGTAATGCTATATAATATATAACATACAAATAGACATAAATTTAATGTTTCATGTTGAATTAAAAAAGAAGGGGTCACATTAAAAAAAAATGAGAAATGGCATGGAATAAGCTAATTTTAGGGCAAAAATTTAAGCTTATTAAGGTCTTCCGTTTCCAACTGAAGACCTTATTGTTTTTCTTAGGTTTCTTTTTCCCTATTATTAAGGTCTTCCGTTTCCAACGGAAGACCTTATAGTTTTCGTCCTGTTTCTTATTATTAAGGTCTGCCGTTTCCAACGGAAGACCTTATTGTTTTCGTACTGTTTCTTATTAAGGTCTTCTGTTTCCAACGGAAGACCTTATTGTTTTCGTACTGTTTCTTATTAAGGTCTTCCGTTTTCAACGGAAGACCTTATTGTTATTGCTTTGTTTCTTTTTCCCTAGTATTATTATTATTAATTTTTTTCTGTCATGTTTTCTTAAAAACGCTTCAGCCGATTTTAATGAAACTTTCGGATCTTATTGTCGACAAAATTTGTAAGAAAATTACGTGAGATTTTTTTTGATCGTCATTATCGGTCCCGAGATATTAAAGATTTTATGTTTTTGCTTGTTCACGGTTTTTGTCCAAAAATATTTAAGATAGAACTTTCAAATTTTCAGGGATGATAGAGAGTCATCTGCCGCAGTGCCATTAGCATATCCAAATGTCTGCCGTCACTTCCGGTCGTCACCGGAAGGAAACAAAAATAAGTCATTTTTCAACTTTTTTGTTTTGAAATTTTTTAATGTTTGGAGTCGATAGAGTCGAGTTCAAAACTTCACAATATGAAATCCGTTTTAAAATCGATCCACGAATTCTCGAGATTTTAGGCTCCAAAGTCTTGAAGCGAGAGTCCGCGTAGTTCAGTCGTTAGAGTGGTGGACTTGTGCCCAGGCGACCCGGGTTCAGTCCCCGAGTGTCGAACGTTTTTTCCTTTTTTAACTGTTGTTTGTTTTACGATTTTATCTTGAAAATGATGGTTTAAAATGTTTTCCGTTTAAATTTTATCATAAATCAAAATAATATCGTGGTTTTTTTTCAGTACAAATATAGAGCCCGGTTAGAAATACCGTTAATTTCCTACTTTGTGACAGTCTTTTTTTTTATCAGCAGCAATCTAAATTCAGACGCTCGTAGCATCGCCGGCATCAAAGTCATGCCGCCGAAGCACCCCTGTAATACGACCGCATTAGAGCTCGCCGGGTCGCTTTGCCGGCATCAAAGAAATGCCGCCATCTCAATGACTGTGTGCACACAACAATTAGCGACTGTGAGTAGGAAATAACCGTTCTCCTAACACTATGCTTATGTTTCAATTATAATACATGACTTTAAACTGAGGGTTGTTTAATGTTTCTCCACATACGTGGATACAAGCATGCATGTATACATGCATTTATTGACAAATGTTTTTTACAGATTATGTACATGTTTGAATTGTACATTCACCTCTCTCTCTCTCTCTCTCTCTCTCTCTCTCTCTCTCTCTCTCTCTCAGTCAAGTCATGAGCAGTGAATGTCTGAACTCCACCTCTACGATGACATGTGGTGATAACGAACTGTGTTCAAACTCAACATTACAAAGAAAAAAATACATAACACCATCAGAGTAAACACGGATCAAAACAATTCGTTGAAACTTTTCTGAAGTTGTAGCCTTGCTTGTGCGTAGTTCTCTAACCTGGTCAACCCAGAAAGATGTCGATACTAAATATAAAATTGTTTTCCAATAAGCTAAAAAAAAATTGCTTAGCCTAGCTAAGAGCTCTCTCTCTCTCTCTCTCTCTCTCTCTCTCTCTCTCTCTTTTGACATACTATTAAAAAAATACATTCTAAACATGAGAATGATTTTAAATGTTAGTACATGTATAAATATGAAAAATATTTGTTTTTCGACCCGCGGTTAGCTATTTTATCTATTTGTAATGCAGTTGCATCGTTGGAACCTGATTCACTGTTGTTGCGGCGGAATGTCTTTGATGCCGGCGAAGTGACCGAGGATCGAAATACGTCACAATACGGATTTTACAAAATTAGTTTGGCTTTTACATAGCGTTTTAGATATCCGGTATTGGTTTTGCTCTATGTTAAAGAGTGTTAAGAAATGGTAGAAAAGAACAACTATCTCTATAGTCTTTTTTAATGTGTATTCAAACGGAAGACCTCTTGTTGCTCGCAACGAACGTCTAGTTATTATTATTTTTTCTGTCACGTTTTCTCAAAAACGCTTCAGCCGATTTTGATGAAACTTTAAAATCTTATTCATGACAAAATTTGTAAGAAAATTACACGAGGTTTTGTTCATCGTCATTTCTGGTCCCGAGATATCAAAAATTTTATGCTTTTGCTTGTTCACGATTTTTCTTCAAAAGCATTTAAGATAGAACTTTTAAATTTTCAGGGATGGTAGAGAGTTGTCTGCCGCAGTGCCCTTCGCA
>WFKH01007768.1:6577140-6599744 GCA_016163765.1 Magallana hongkongensis | reverse complement strand
CTTCCGGTCCTCACCGGAAGGGTTCAAACAGATTAAGTTGTTTGAAAGTTGAAAGCTGTTTTTCTTTGACAATTTTAGTAAAATTGATAAACAATAAATTAAAGTTATCCAATGTTAAAATAAATACAAACTTTTATTTTCACTGAGCACTTCCGTTTGTCCGTTCCCTGTCCAGAGACAAAAAACATTGACTCCACGAGATCTCAAAAACGGTGACGACTTGTACATCCAAACTTTGTGGGATGATAGTCCTATGTATGTATTTGTGTTTACATTATTTTGTTTGATTCGTCATAACTTCCGGTCGTCACCGGAAGCACTTCAACTTTTTTTATATCTTATTTTATTTATTTTACATGGAATGATTAAATCAGTATAAATTCTTATATATGTTGTCTATACAATGTTAAATAAGCAAACATATTTTACTTCCGGTAAGATACATTGTATATCAAATATCTTAGATAGCTTTCCTTTTTACAGATTTGATACTCGCGAGATTTAGTCACTGTAAGTGATTGAGACACGAAACTTTAATGAATGATAGAACAGGCTTTATTTTGTCAACCGTCACTTCCGGTTCTTACCGGAAGGGTTCAAACAATTCATGTTTTTAACAAGTTTAACAGACTTTCTTAGGTGTTTCCTCTAGTCTGATAAACAGTGATGTTCACTACGCAAATATACAAGAAATTACAGCTTTTATTTTCATTAATCACTTCTGTTCGTCCGTTTCCGATCCCGAGACAAAAAACCTAGTTTCAACGTGATCTCAGATTTGGCAGAGAGTATCGATATTTCATCGTACATGTATCATATAAAATAAATCGGACGGAAGACCTACTCGTTACTCGTAACGAGATCTAGTTATTATTCTTTTTTTCCTCGCAAATTTTGTGCAGGCGATTTCTCGAAGATGGCTCCTTTAATTTCCTTCAAATTTTCAGGGCTGATGCCTCCTAATCTGAAGTTTGTACCGCCGTGATAAATTTTCAAAATTTACTTCCGGTCGGAAGTTATCGTTGTTAAACAATTTTAAAAGTCAATTTTGTCTGCGACGTTTCTCAAAAACGAGAAAAGATAGAGGGCTGAAATTTTCAGTGATGATAGATATACCGATTTTCTGGTGGAACATGGTCATTGAAACGTCCTCCGTCACTTCCGGTCGTCACCGGATGGAAAGACAAAAAATCGATTTTTTCAATTTTTTTCTTTTTTATATTTTTCTGCAGAGTTGATAGAGACCCTTTTACTGATTCAGAATATGTAACTTGTTTTAAAATCGATTAACGCATTCTCGAGATATTAAGCATCAAAGTCCTGAAGCAAGAGTCCGAGTAGCTCAGTCGATAGAGTCGTTGACATGTGCCCAGGCGACCCGGGTTCAAGCCTAGAGTGCCGAAAAAAAATTTACACTCATTTTTCGTCTTGATTTACGATTTTATCTTTAGAATGATGAGTTTAATCTAATTTATACAAAAATCGGACGGAAGACCCACTCGTTGCTCGCTACGAGAACGATCTAGTTATTATTCTTTTTTTCCTTACACATTTTGTGCAGGCGATTTCTCGGAGATGGCTCGTGCGATTTTCATAAAATTTTCAGGGATAATGCCTAGCTATCTGAAGTTTATACCGCCGTGACAATTTTTGGAAAGTCACTTCCGGTCGGAAGTTATCTCCGTAAAACGATTCTTTTATAGTCAATTTTGTCTGTCAGGTTTCTCAAAAACGAGTAAAGATATATAGCTGAAACTTTTAGAGATGATAGATCTACCTTTTTTTGGTGCACCTCGGTCAAGAGAATGTCAGCCGTCACTTCCGGTCGTCACCGGAAGGAAATTTGAAAACTTGAATTTTTCAACTTTTTTATTTTCTAATATTTTTATTAGAAAGTTTTACACTCTATAGTGACCCTTTTACTGATTCAGAATATGTAATTTGTTTTAAAATCCATGAACGCATTCTCGAGATATTAAGCGTCAAAGTCCTGAAGCGAGAGCCCGAGTAGCTCAGTCGTTATGGTCGTGGACAGTGCCCAGGCGACCCGGGTTCAAGCCCCGAGTGCCGCAAAATTTTTTACGTTTTTTTTGCGTACTCACAATTTTATCTTTAAAACGATGAGTTTTATCTCATTTATTCAAAAATCAGACGGAAGACCCACTCGTTGCTCGCAACG
Organism: Magallana hongkongensis; assembly: GCA_016163765.1. Classification (NCBI taxonomy): domain Eukaryota; kingdom Metazoa; phylum Mollusca; class Bivalvia; order Ostreida; family Ostreidae; genus Magallana; species Magallana hongkongensis. Next base: position 6,597,565 of record WFKH01007768.1, on the reverse strand, counting down.
AGAACGATCTAGTTATTATTATTATTCTTTTTCTTTTTCCTTCTGACTCCTTTTTGGCTTTATATCTCAAAAACTATTCAACCGATTTTCATGAAATTTTCAGGGATTATGAGAAATTGTTGTCCCTCAAAGCTATCAAAAGATGAAAACTGACGTCACTTCCGTTTTCTTATTACGTCAATTTTAAATATTTTAAAAAGCGATTTTGTCCAGTCATTTTCTTTAAAACGGTTATATAAAGAGATTTGAAATTTTCAGTGATTGTCTATTACTCGATTTACTTAAGGCATTTTGACAAAAAATCAGAATCCGTCACTTCCGGTCGAAACCGGAAGTGAATCAAATTTTTCGAAAAAATAAATTTTTTGATCAATTCAAAAATGTGTACGTGTTTTTAGAGCTTATTTAGCTGAATCTAACATTGAAATCCGTTTCAAAATCAGACAATGCATTGCCTGAGATATTAGCGTTTAAAAAGTGATTTTTCCGGAAATTTTGATTCCGCGTTCTTGGTTGAGAAAATAGTCTTATGTTTAAAGTTAAATTAACTCGTTCCTAAAATAATTCGAAAAATTGTTAAGTCGTACTTGAACACATTCGGATTTTTTTGTTAAGTCATTCTTGAAATCGCGAAGGTTTTTGTTAATTCTAACGTAAAATCATTCGGAATTTGTTAAGTCGTACCAAGAATTATTCGATATTTTTTTACCTTTTTGTTTAAGTTACTTATGTTATTGGTTTAAGAACTCTGTTTCTTACAGGAACTTTAAGCTTTGCTTTCGACATTAACGGAAGACCCACTCGTTGCAACGAGCTTTGCTCTAGTTTTATTATTATTATTCTTTTTCTTTTTCCTTCTGACTCGGTTTTGGCTTCATATCTCAAAAACTACTCAACCGATTTTCATGAAATTTTCAGGGATTATGAGAAATTCTTGTCCCTCAAAGCCTTCAAAAGCTAAAGAATGACGTCATTTCCGTTTTCTTATTACGTCAATTTTAAATTTTTCAAAAAGCGATTTTGTCCAGTCATTTTCTTCTAAACGGTTATATATAGAGATTTGAAATTTTCAGTGATTGTCTATTTCTCAATTTACTTAGGGCATATTGACAAAAAATCAAAATTCGTCACTTCCGGTCGAAACCGGAAGTGAATCAAATTTTTCGAAAAAATAAATTTTTGGATCAATTCAAAAACGTGTACGTGATTTGTAGAGCTTATTAAGCTGAATCTAAAACTGAAATCCGTTTTAAATTCGGACGATGCATCGCTGAGATATAAGCGTTTAAAAATTGATTTTTTCGGAAATTTTGATTCCGCGTTCTTGGTTAAAAAAATAGTTTTATGCTTAAAGTTAAATTAACTCGTACCTAAAATAATTCGAAAAATTCCTAAGTCGTTCTTGAACACATTCGGATTTTTTTTGTTAAGTCGTTCTTAAAATCGCAAATGTTTTTGTTAATTCGTACTTAAAATCATTCGGATTTTATCAAGTCGTACCAAGAATTATTCGATTTTTTTACCTTATTTTTAGGTAGTTATATTATTGGTGTAAGAACTCTGCTTCTTACAGGAACTTTAAGCTCTACTTTCGACATTAACGGAAGACCCCCTCGTTGCTTTGCAACATGCTTTGCTCTAGTTTTTGCTTTGTTTCTTTTTCCCTATTATTATTGGGTTTCTTTTTCTTACGCATTTTTGTGAAGGCGATTTCTCAGAGATGGCTCAATAGATTTTCATGAAACTTTCAGATCCGATAGATGTTCATTCTAACTTAATACGTATTTTTTTATTTTGATGACGTCACTTCCGTTTTAGAGTTTTTGACGTTTAAGCGATTTTTAAAGGGTCAGCTTGTCTTGGAAACTCCTTCTAAACCATAAAAGATATCAAGTTCAAACTTTCAGGGATAATAGACAAGAGATTGTAGATGTGCCATTAGGCATTCATATTTGTCTGGCTCAAAAGGCGTTAAAGCTCGCCTGGACCTGAAAATTGAGAATTAAAAAAGTCTCGATTTTTGGGGGTTTTCTTTGTTTATCTCTTCTCTTCAAAATATTTTGTTAAGACATGTAATGCAAATAAAGTTTATATTTACAAGAGCGTTTGTTTGACGTTTGATCAGGAAAAAAGGGCTGGCCCCTAAAATTAGGAGCTGAGAGGAATATTAAGTCTTTCATGCTTAGCACTTTACTGAGAAATAATTTGTTATATGTTATAGAAGCAAAAATGTTTATCTCACACCTATTTAACTTCAGATTATAAACATTTTTTCATGTGTTACGTAATAAGGGGTTATAAGGGGCCAGAAGTCCAAAACTTTGATCACTTATCTCTCAAAAAAGGACAAATATTTTGAAAAGCAATATAGAATAAAAGATGTTAAGAATGATGTTCTAAACAATATTCAACCATCGAAATTTCCTTATGTGGCCCCAAAAAGGAGATAAGGGGTCGGCCCCTAAAAGTTCTTTCCCAGATAGCTCAAGAACGGTAACGAATTTCTAAACACTTGTTGAAAAAAAAAAGTTTATTATCAAAAGACCTTTCATTTGATATCAAGAAAAAGGGGCTGGCCCCTCAAATTAGGGGCTGAGAGGGATCTGAGGTCTTTCTTACATAGCTCTTTACTGAGAAATATATTGTAATATGTTATAAAAGCAAAAATGTTTATCCCACACGTATTTAACTGTAGATTATAAAAAATTTCTCATATGTTACGTCATTAGAGGTTTTAAGGGGCCAGAAGTCTAAAACTTTGATCACTTATATCTCAAAAAAGGACAAATATTTTGAAAAGCAATATAAAATAAAAGATGCTTATAATGATGCTTTAAACAATATTCAACAATCAAAATTTCCTTATGTGGCCCCAAAAAGGAGATAAGGGGTCGGCCCCTAAAACGTTCTTTCCCAGATAGCTCAAAAACGGTAACAAATTTCTAAACACTTGTTTAACAAAATATGTTTATTATCAAAAAACCTTTCATCTGATATCAAGAAAAAGGGGCTGGCCCCTCAATTTAGGGACCAAAAGGGCTTTGAAGTCTTTCTTACATAGCACTTACTGAGAAATATTTTGTAAAACGTTATAGAAGCAAACATGTTTATCTCACATTTGTTTAACTATATAATATAACAAAATTTCATGCATGACGTAATTAGGGGTTTTAAGGGGCAAGAAGTCCAAAACTCTGATCACATATCTCAAAAAAAGGACAAATATTTTGAAAAGCAATATAGAATAAAAAATGCTCAAGATGATGTTCTAAACAATATTTAACCATTAGAATTCCCTTATGTGGCCCCAAAAAGGAGATAAGGGGTCGGCCTCTAAACGTTCTTTCCCAGATAGCTTAAGAATGGTATTGAATTTCTCAACATCAGCACTTAACTGATTTCCTTATGTGACCCCAATAATGAGATAAGGGTTGGCCCCTAAAAGGTTCTTTCCCAGATAGCTCATGAACGGTAACGAAGTTTTAAACACTTGTTGAACAAAATATGTTTAATATCATAAGAAGTCTTAACATATAAATAAAAAATGAAAAAAATATATAGAAATAAGAGTCTGTTGAAAATCAAATGATCTTTCATTTGATATTAAGAAAAGGGGTTGGTCCCTAAAATTATGGACTAAAAGGGGTCTAAAGTCTTTTATTCGTAGGTCTTTACAAAGGAATGTTTTGATATTTGCTATAGCAGGAAGAAATGTTCATCTTGCATTTTTTTAACCCATGAACGTAAAAGTTTTCTTAATTGTTACAGAATTAAGCATTTTAAAGTTCTAGAATCCCAAAAGTTTGATCCTTTCGTTCTCAAAAATGAGATACATTTTAAAAAGCACCCTAGAGATGTAGAAGGGCATTATGAATCTGCTCCCATTCTAACATCAAGTTTCGTTGACGAATATCAAAGTCAAGGTCATATTCTCTTGAAATTATCGCACGGAAGACCTCTTCGTTGCTCGCAACGAGATCGTGTCTAGTTATTTTTTTTTTCCACAAATTTTGTGCAAGCGTTTTTTCGAAAACTATTTGACCGATTTCGACAATTTTTTCACAGATGATTGCAAGTGGTCTGATTTTATTTTGTTTTTAAAATTTTTGCCGTCGTCTCTTCCGGTACCGATTTATTGCTAATTTTGTAAACTTCTACGACCCATTTTGTGAACAGTTGATCTCAAAGACTATCAGAATCAGAGATATGAATATGAAACTTTCAGGATAGGTAGTCCATAGTTTGAAGTTGTGCCTATTGTTTTCGTTTTACGCAAGTGGCGCCATTTCTTGGAGGTTGCCTAGGCACGAAAATTGGGTACGAATTTCAAATCAAAATTTTCACACGTTTTGATCTATATCTTTTTATCAGTTGATATTTTGTTAAGACATTTATAACAAAAGTGGTAGAGTATTAAAAGTTCTTTCCAACAAAATCAAGAAAAAGGGGCTGGCCCCTTTCATTAGGGGCCAAGACACTCGTAAAGTCTATTACAAATAACTTAAAAACGATAAAGATTTTGTAATGCATTATGAAAGCAAAGTTGTTTCAAAATTATTGCCACGCCCATTTATGACGTAATTAGGGATTTTTAGGGACCAACATTCTGAAACTTTGACAGAAAATATCTAGAGAACGAGACTTCTTTTGTTAAGCATCGTAGAAGAGAAAATGCTTGTATTGATGATTCTAATCGATTCCACTAATCAAAACACCAATGTCTGTCCCCATGAAGGATCTAGAGGGCTGGTCCCTAAAATATTAAATCATTTGTATCTCAAAAATAAACAACAATTTAAGATGAGTGTGAAAACAAAAAATGTTAGTATTTGTAAGATCTTTCGTATTAAATGAACAAAAAGGGGCTGGCCCCTTTCATTAGGGGCCAAGACACTTGTTGACTTTATTACAAATAACCTAAAAACGATAAAGATTTTGTAATGCATTATAGAAGCAAAGTTGTTGATCGTAAAAATATATGTTTGTAAAACTCATTACCACACCCATTTATAACGTAATTAGGGATTTTTAGGGGCCAAAGTTCTCAAAATTTATACATTATATCTAGAGAACGAGACTTATTTTGTTAAGCATTGTAGAAGAGAAAATGCTTGTATTGATGATTTAAATCGATTCCACTAATCAAAACACCAATTTCTGTCCCCATTAAGGATCTACAGGGCTGGCCCCTAAAATATTCAATCATTTGTATCTCAAAAATGAACAACAATTTAAGATGGGTGTAAGAACAAAAAATGTTAGTATTTGAGAGATCTTTTGTTTGAAATGAACAAAAAGGGGCTGACCTTTTTAATTAGGGGCCAATACACTCGTTAACTTTATTTTAAATAACTTAAAACGATGAAGATTTTGTAATGTATTATAGAAGCAAAGTTGTTAATCGTAACAATTTATGTTTTGACAAATTCATTGCCACATCCATTTATGACGTAATTAGGGGCCAAAGTCCTTAAACTTTGACGCAATATATCTAAAAAAGGAAACATATTTTGTTCAGCATTGTAGAAGAGAAATTGTCTGCATTGATGATTCTAATCGATTCCACTAATTAAAACACCAATGTATGTCCCATTTAGGATCTACAGGGTGGCCCCTAAAATATTCAATCATTTGTAAGTTTTATCGATAATTCATCGTATCATTTTAAAAAATCGAACGGAAGACCTACTCGTTACTCGTAACGAGATCGTATCTAGCTAAGGTCTTCCGTTTCCAACGGAAGACCTTATTGTTATTGCTTTGTTTCTGTTCCCCTATTATTATTTTTTTTTTCTTTGACGTTTTCTCAAAAACTCTTTAGCCGATTTTGATGAATCTTTCAGATCTTACTCAGAACATAATTTGTAAGAAATTTATCGATCAATTTTTTGGTCGTCATTTCCGGTCCCGAGATATTTAAGATTTTATGTTTTTGCTTGTTCACGATTTTTCTCAAAAAGTATCAAAGATAAAACCTTCAAATTTTCAGTGATGGTAGAGAGTCTTTAGCCGCAGTGTCTTTCGCATATCCAAATGTCTGCCGTCACTTCCGGTCGTCAACGGATTTTAACAAAAAACCGTATTTTTTCATTTTTTTTTTTATTTTTGATATTCTTCAATCATTTTTTAACCGTTGATAGAGACGCTTTTATTTATACAGAATATCTAATTAGTTTTAAAATTGATCCATGCATTCTCCAGATTTTGGGCTCCAAATTCCTGAAGCGAGAGTCGGCGTAGCTCAGTCGTTAGAGTGGTGGACTTGTGCCCAGGCGACCCGGGTTCAGTCCCCAAGTGCCGAATGCCTTTTCTTTCTTAAATGTGTCTTGTTAAACGATTTTATCTTTAAAATAATGAATTTTAATGTTTTCCGTTTTAATTTTATCATAAATCAATTTAATACTGGCTTTTTTCAGTTCAAATATAAATTCCGTATCAAAATACCGTTCATTTCCCGCTTTATTACAGTCTTGTTTCTGTCAACAGTTTCAATCCAATGTTTTCTCAGACGTCCGCGTCACTTTGTTCCATGGCACTTTACTGAGAAATATTTTGTTATATGTTATAGAAGCGAAAATGTTCATCTCACGTTTGTTTATCTATAGATTATACAAAAAATTTCATGCGTTACGTAATTAGGGGTTTTAAGGGGCCAGAAGTCCAAAACTTTGATCACTTATATCTCAAAAAGGACAAATATTTTGAAAAGCAATATAGAATAAAGATGCTTAGAATGATGTTCTAAACAATATTGAACCATCAAAATTTCCTTATGTGGCCCCAAAAAGGAGATAAGGGGTCGGCCTCTAAAACGTTCTTTCCCAGAAAGCTCAAGAACGGTAACGAATTTCTAAACACTTGTTGAACAAAATAAGTTTAATATTAAAAGACCTTTCATTTGATATCTAGAAAAAGGGACTGGACCCTTAAATTAGGGGCTGAGAGGGATCTAAAGTCTTTCATCCATAGCACTTTATTGAGAAATATTTTGTAATATGTTATAGAAGCGAAAATGTTCATCTCACTTTTATTTAACTATAGATTATAAATATTTTTTCATGTGTTACGTAATTAGGGGTTTAAAGGGGCCAGAAGTCTAAAACTTTGATCACATATCTCAAAAAGGACAAATATTTTGAAAAGCAATATAGAATAAAAGATGCTTAGAATGATGTTCTAAACAATATTCAACCATTAAATTTCCCCTAATGTGGCCCCAAAAAGGAGATAAGGGGTCGGCCCCTTAAACGTTCTTTCCCAGATAGCTCAAGAACGGTAACGAATTTCTAAACACTTGTCGAACAAAATATGTTAAAATCAAAAGACCTTTCATTTGATATCTAGAAAAAGGGGCTGGCTCCTCAATTTAGGGACCAAAAGGGCTCTGAAGTCTTTCTTTCATAGCACTTTACTGAGAAATATTTTGTAATATGTTAAAGAAACGAAAATGTTTATCTCACGTTTGTTTAACTATAGATTATACAAAAAAATTCATGCGTTACGTAATTAGGGGTTTTAAGGGGCCAGAAGTTTAAAACTTTGATCACTTATATCTCAAAAAGGACAAATATTTTGAAAAGCAATATAGAATAAAAAATGCTTAAAATGATGTTCTAAACAATATTGAACCATCAAAATTTCCTTATGTGGCCCTAAAAAGGAGATAAGGGGTCGACCTCTAAAACGTTCTTTCCCAGATAGCTTAAGAACGGTAACGAATTTCTAAACACTTGTTGAACAAAATATGTTTAATATCAAAAGACCTTTCATTTGATATCTAGAAAAAGGGGCTGGCTCCATAATTTAGGGGCCAAAAGGGCTCTGAAGTCTTTCTTCTATAGCACTTTACTGAGAAATATTTTGTAATATGTTAAAGAAGCGAAAATGTTCATCTCACGTTTGTTATCTATAGATTATGCAAAATATTTCATGCGTTATGTAATTAGGGGTTCTAAGGGCCCAGAAGTCCAAAACTTTGATCACTTATATCTCAAAAAGGACAAATATTTTGAAAAGCAATATACAATAAAAGATGCTTAGAATGATGTTCTAAACAATATTCAACCATTAAATTTCCCCTTTGTGGCCCCAATAAGGAGATAAGAGGTCGGCCCCTAAAACGTTCTTTTCCAGATAGCACAAGAACGGTAACGAATTTCTAAACACTTGTTGAACAAAATATGTTTAATATCAAAAAACCTTATTTTGATATCAAGAAAAAGGGGCTGGCACCTCAATTTAGGGGCCAAAGGGGCTTTGAAGTCTCTCTTCCATAGCCATTAACTGATTTTTTTATGTGGCCCCAATAAGGAGATAAGGGGGCGGCCCCTAAAACGTTCTTTCCCAGATAGCTCAAGAACGGTAACGAAATTCTAAACACTTGTTGAACAAAATATGTTTAATATCATAAGAAGTCAAATTTGTTAATGATTGAGATATAAAGAAAAAATAAAAAAAATTTATAGAAATAAGAGTCTGTTCAAAATCAAATGATCTTTCATTTGATATTAAGAAAAGGGGCTGGTCCCTTAAATTAGGGACTAAAAGAGTTCTAAAGTCTTTTATTCGTAGGTCTTTACAAAGGAATATTTTGTTATATGCAATAGAAGGAAAAAATGTTCATCTTGCATTTTTTTTTACCCATGAACGTAAAAGTTTTCTTAATTGTTACGTAATTAAGCATTTTAAGGGACTAGAATCCCAAAAGTTTGATCCTTTCCTTCTCAAAAATGAGATACATTTTGAAAAGCACTTTACAGATGTAGAAGGGCATTATGTCTCTGCTCCCATTTTTACATCAAGTTTCGTTGACGAATATCAAAGTCAAGGTAATATTCTTTTCAAAATATCGCACGGAAGACCTCCTCGTTGCTCGCAACGAGATCGTGTCTAGTTTTTTTTACTTTTGTGAAATATAAGCTCAATATGCCTAAATATGTCGATAGAAATATTAAAAAATTGTTCAAATACGCTTTTTTAATAACATGAAGATAAAGTAATTCACAAACTGTCTGGAAGTTTAGTCTGCACAGAAAATTAGGAAGCTAAAGTAACAGTACTCTTAAACTACTGAGTTATGAAAAATGGTTAACAGAGGAACGAATCTCTTTAGAATGTATCAGAGAGAGAGAGAGAGAGAGAGAGAGAGAGAGAGAGAGAGTGAGAGATGCTATTATCACAGCTTACTCTTTCAAACACAGAGTTGACCTTTATCTGGTGTTCTGTAAGGGGAGGTATATCGAGTGACTTCGTACGTATTCCCTCAACTCCGCAATAAGTGTCTGCAGACAAAGACAAAAACAACCCCAATTAATAATAGTGGTATTAATATTATTTATGCCATACAGTATTTAAACTGAAATCCCTACCATATAGATTATAGCTTTCTTCCCCGTCAACTTTGTCTAGAGGTTCGAGCAATCTTTCTTTGAGGGCCTCCAGTTTAAGCCTTTGTTCAGGTACGGTAGCCAGTCCCTCCAAAATCAGACCATGCACACGTCTGGGCCGGTTAAACCCTTGAGGTTTAAGGTGGGTAAAAATTATCTGAAAGTACGTGCAAAAGACTTAGCTATGCCACGAAATACGATATCATTTAAAAATTCGACATGAACTTGTCAAAAATTGTCGATACATAGGTCGCAAGGTCGTTGACGGTGGCATCGCTGATATCGGAGTATGGCCAGGCGGCATAGTTGAGGATCTCGTCTGCTAAGATGTTGACGGACCAGACATCGCTGTAGATACTGTAATGTCCTTTAAGTAAACTTTCTGGCGCAGCCCATCGAATAGGAACTCCTTTAAAGTCAAGATCTTAGGAGAAAAGGACATCATACAGAAACAAAATCACTAAAATTAAAACACATGTTTTAATGATATTATGCAAGTCCTTTGTAGAGTTCAGATAAATTTTATTTTTTCATATATAACTGTTTTTGACATATATTCAATTTATTTCCTATGTCGCTTATAACGCGCCTGAGATCTGATTGGTATGGTGTCCGGATAGGGCCATTTGCGTTAGCGCGACATCGCGTTCAGATAAACGAGACATCGCGCTAACACACAACACGCCGTCGAGCTAACGCAACTTTGCACAACACGCCGTCGCGCTAACACACAACACGCCGTCGCGCTAACGCAACTTTGCACAACACGCCGTCGCGCTAACACACAACACGCCGTCGCGCTAACGCAACTTTGCACAACACGCCGTCGCGCTAACACAACTTTGCACAACACGCCGTCGCGCTAACACACAACACGCCATCGCGCTAACACAACTTTGCACAACACGCCGTCGCGCTAACACACAACACGCCGTCGCGCTAACACAACTTTGCACAACACGCCGTCGCGCTAACGCAATTTTGCAAGTTTCACAGTCTAGTAGGAAGTCGTGTCCGGAAATATCAGACTGCGCATGCTGAAATATGTAGGCCTGCACGCAAGCATGGATGAAAAATAAATAAAATGTACTTTGAAATATATAATATTATTTTCATTTATCAATACATATGAATAAAAATATAGTTATTAGTATATATGATATTTCCGGACACGACTTCCTACTAGGCTGTGAAACTTGCAAAGTTGCGTTAGCGCGACGGCGTGTTGTGCAAAGTTGTGTTAGCGCGACGGCGTGTTGTGTAAAGTTGTGTTAGCGCGACGGCGTGTTTTGTGTTAGCGCGATAGTGTGTTGTGTGTTAGCGCGATGGCATGTTGTGCAAAGTTGTGTTAGCGCGACGGCGTATTGTGTGTTAGCGCGACGGCGTGTTGTGCAAAGTTGTGTTAGCGCGACGGCGTGTTGTGTGTTAGCGCGACGGCGTGTTGGGCAAAGTTGCGTTAGCGCGACGGCGTGTTGTGTGTTAGTGCGATGTCTCGTTTATCTGAACGCGATGTCGCGCTAACGCAAATGGCCCTATCCGGACACCATAGATTGGTTTACAAGCCAGGTGTTAATTTCCATACCACCTGCTAGAGCCGGGTGTAAATAAAATGTGACGTCACAATGCACTTCTTGTTTACATCTTTGGTCAAATCAATGTAACGTTAAATGAAATAAATGGATAAATAATTTGTCAAAATCCCTATTTCTTAATATTTTAGCTATTGGTATAAATTCAGCCTAATTTCAATTAATATTAATTTTTGGTTCTTTGTATTAAACTTATTTCACTGGTAAAACAATATAATTTTAAAATTTGTATAACATAGGAAATAAATTCGTTATCCAGGTCCAACCAAGGTTGTACAAGAATTTAACCCGGGTTGTATTCCATACACCCTGAGGCCGGCCTTCGGTCTCAGGGTGTATGGAATACAACCCGGGGTAAATCCCCGTACACCCTTGATTGGACCTGGATAACTAATAATATATATAATAGGAAAATAAAAAAGTTTTGAGGGTATATAAAAGATTTCATTAGTAAACAAGTAGTAAAATTTTAGCTAAGTTTACCAAGGCAAAATTGATTACTATATACTTTTATTTTTTTTTTTCGTGTGTTATATTAATGAATTTGTTCTATAAATCATAACCTAAATAGACGACGTTACCTCTGATAGTTATTGTTAAATGCAAAGTGGCGTGACATTAAAATTGGTGTTGATTACATTGCATTTTCTTACCATTTTCAAAAAAGCTAGGAATTCATAAATATAAAGAATACTTTTGAATTACTTACATATATTCTTGGCGAATATTGTGGATTTGACACATGATAAAATGTGTTTTATATCAAATATCTGGCATATAACATTTTGAAACGTTATCAGGAGTCTTCGAGGAGGGAATTGTTGATACTTGCACGTTATTAACAAACATTATTTGCAACTTCTTGGTTTAATCATTATTAAGGTCTTCCGTTTCCAACGGAAGACCCTCTTGTTTTTCTACTGTTTCTTTCTATTATTATTATTAGGGTCTTCCGTTTCCAACGGAAGACCGTACCGGAATACGTACTTTGAATCATTTGTATTTTGTAAACTCGTACCAAGAATAATTCGATTTTTTCTTCTTTTCGTATTAGTTACTCATGTTTATTGGTTTAAGAACTCTGCTTCTTAGAGGAACTTCTAGCTTTACTTTCGACATCAACGGAAGATCCACTCGTTGCTTTGCAACGAGCTTTGCTCTAGTTCTTAATATTCTTTTTCTGCCTTCTTTAACGCTTTATTTCTCGAAAACTATTCACCCGATTTGCACCACATTTTCAGGACTTATATAGCATTGGAGGGGATAACTGTTTTCAGTTACATTTTTTGATGACGTCACTTCCGGTTTAAGATATTGACGACTTAATGAAATTTTAACGGTCATTTTGTCCACGCAACTCCTCTGAAACTAATCATGATAGAAAGTTGTAAGTTTCAGGGATTGTAGATGAAAGTCTGTAGATGTACCGCATTGTTTTAAAATATGGATAATACGCAAGGCGTTGAAGCTCGCCTGAGTTCGAAAATTGGCACCAATTTTTTTTCACAAAAATTTTACACATATTCTGAAATAATTTTTAACCTGTAAATATTTTATGTAAACATGTAATGCAAAAGTTGTTCCAATTTTCACGGGCTTGCATTTGATATGAAGAAAAAGGGGCTGGCCCCTCAAATTAGAGGCCAAGAGGGCTCTAAAGTCTTTTTGCAATAACTCTTTACTAAACAATAATTTATTATCAACTATAGAAGCAAAAATGTTCATTATACAGCTGTATATCTATACAGTACCATATCAGTACTTTTTGCAATAACTCTTTACTAAACAATAATTTATTATCAACTATAGAAGCAAAAATGTTCATTATACAGCTGTATATCTATACAGTACCATATCTAAGTCATATGTTACGTAATTAGGGGGTTCAAGGGGCCAGAAGTCCAAAACTTTGATCATTAATATCTAGAAAAGGAGAAGTATTTTGAAAAGCATTGTAGAAGAAAAGTTGCTCAAAATAATGTTCTTAACAATATGGTACCTTAAATTTTTTTTTGATTGCCCCAGTAAGGAGTTGAATGGTCAGCCCCTAAAACACAGTTGTTTGGATATCTCTAGAACGGTTAACAATTCGTATACACTTTTTGAACAAAATATGTTTATATTTGCGAGACCTTTCATTTGATATCAAGAAAAAAGGGGCTGACCCCTTAAACTAGGAGCCAGTAGGACTACAAAGTCTTTTTATAATAACTTTTTTGCTAGCGATAATTTGTTATTAGTTATATAAGCAAAAATATGAGCTTATTCAGCTTAGTTTAAAACTGAAATCCGTTTTAAAATCAGACGATGCATTATAGAGATAGGGGTTTAAAATTTGATTTTTCCGGAAATTTTGATTTCGCATTCTTAGTTAAGAAAATAGTGTTATGTTCAAAGTTAAATTAACTCATGCCTAAAATAGTTCGATAATTGTTAAATCGTACTTAAACACATTCGGATTTGTATTTGCTAAGTCGTTCATGAAATCGATAAGGTTTTTGTTAATTTGTACTTAGAATCATTCGGAAATTGTTAACTCGTACCAAGAATAATTCGATTTTTTTTCTTTTTGTTTGAGTTACTTATGTTTATTGGTTTAAGAACTCTGCTTCTTAGAAGAACTTCTAGCTTTACTTTCGACATTAACGGAAGACCCACTCGTTGCTTTACAACGAGCTTTGCTCTAGTTCTTCATTAGGGTCTTACGTTTCCAACGGGAAGCTTGCCAGAGGTCGAAAATTAGCACCAAAATTTTTGGCAAAATTTTAAAATGTTTTGTAAAACATCGTTTAACCTGTAAATAATTTGTTAAAACTTGAATGCAAAGATTGTTTCAATTTTCACGGGCTTTCATTTGATATCAAGAAAAAGGAGCTGGCCCTTCAAATGAGGGGCCAAAGGGCTCTAAAGTCTTTTTATAATATCTCTTTACTGAACAATAATTTGCTATCAATTATAGAAACAAAAATGTTCATTGTACAGCTGTTTATCTATACAGTACCATACCTAAGTCATATGTTACGTAATTAGGGGTTTCAAGGGGTCAGTAGTCCAAAACATTGATCATTAATATCTAGGAAAGGAGAACTATTTTGAAAAGCATTGTAGACCAAAAAATGCTTAGAATAATGTTCTCAACAATATGCTTCCTAAAAAAAATTTGTTGGTGGCCCCGGAAAGGAGTTTAGGGTCGGCCCCTAAAACACAGTTGTTCATATATCTTTAGAACGGTCAACAATTCCTGAACACTTGTTGACCAAAATGTGTTTATATTTCCAAGACCTTTTATTTGATATCAAGAAAATAGGACTGGCCCCTCAAATTAGGGGCAAAAAGGGCTCTAAAGTCTATTTATAATAACTCTTTACTGAAAAAATAATTTGTTATTAATTATAGAAGCAAAAATGTTCATTGTACAGCTGTTTATCTATACAGTACCATACCTAAGTCATATGTTACGTAATTACGGGTTTCAAGGGGCCAAGTATAAAACTATGATCATTAATATCTAGAAAAGGAGAAATATTTTGAAAAGCATTGTAGAAGAAAAGTTGCTCAAAATAATGTTCTCAACAATGTGATACCTAAAAAAATTTTGTTGGTGGCCCCGGTAAGGAGTTTAAGGGTCGGCCGCTAAAACACATTTGTTCAGATATCTTTAGAACAGTCAACAATTCGTGAACACTTGCTGAACAAAATATGTTTATATTTGCAAGACCCTTTGTTTGATATCAAGAAAAAGGGGCTGGCCCCTCAAATCCGGGGCCAGAAGGGCTTCAAAGTCATTTTATGATAACTTTCTTTGAGCGATAATTTGTTATTAATCATAAAAGCAAAAAATAAGAGCTTATTAAGCTTAATTTAAAGCTGAAATCCGTTTAAAATCGGACGATGCGTTACAGAGATATTGGGGTTAAAAAATTGATTTTTCCGGAAATTTTGATTCCACATTCTTGGTTACGAAAATAGTGTTATATTCGAGGTTAAATTAACTCGTACCTAAAATAATTCGATAATTGTAAAATCGTACTTAAAATACATTCGGATTTGTTTTTGCTAGGTCGTTCTTGAAATTGATAAGTTTTTGTTAATTCCTACTTAGAATCATTCGGATTTTGTTAACTCGTATCAAGCTTCTTAGACGAACTTCTAGCTTTACTTTCGACATTAACAGAAGACCCACTCGTTGCTCTGCAACGAGGTTTGCTCTAGTTATTTTTCTTTTTTTTCAACAAATTTTGTGCACGCGATCTCTCAAAAACGACTCGACCGATTTTCATCAAATTTTCAGATATGATAAATACTGATCTGAACTTTATACGCAATTTTTTATGTTGATGACGTCATTTCCGTTTTTGAGATTTTGGCGTTTTAGCGATTTTCAGAGGGTCGGCTTGTCCTGGGATCTTCTCCTTAACGATTGAAGATATTGAGTTCAAACTTTCAGTGATTGTAGACGAAACATTGAAGATGTGTCTTTAGGCATTCATTTTTATCTGACTCAAAAGGCGCTGAAGCTCGCCTGGACCCGAAAATTGAGATTTAAAAAAGTCATTATTTTTCGAGGTTTTCTTTGTAAATCTCTTTTCTTAAAAATATTTTGTAAAAACATGTAATGCAAAATAAGTTAAGATTTACAAGACCTTTCATTTGATAACAAACAAAAGGGGCTGGCCTCTCAAATTAGGGACCTAGAGGGCTCTAAAGTCTTTTATCTATAACCCTTTACTGAGGGATATTTTGTTATATATTATAGAAGCAAATATGTTTATCTTACAGTTATGTAGCCTATCAGTATTATGATTTTCTCATGTGTTACGTAATTAGGGGGTTTTAGGGGTCAAAAGTCTAAAACTTTGATCACCTATAACTCAAAAAGGAAAAATATTTTGAAATTCAGTATAGAAGAAGAGATGCTCAAAATGATGTACTTAACAATATGCAACCTTCAAAATTTTGTTCAGCGGCCCCAATAAGGAGATAAGGGACCGGCCCCTAAAACGTTCTTTCTCAGATATCTCAAGAACGGTAACGAATTTCTAAACACTTGTTGAACAAAATGTCTTAAATATTAAATACCTTTCATTTGATACCAAGAAAAAGGGACTGGCCCCACTTATTAGGGACATAGAGGGCTTTAAAGTCTTTTATCTATAACCCTTTACTGAGGGATTTTTCGAATAGATTATAGAAGCAAATATGATTATCTTACATTTATGTAGTCTATCAGTATAATGATTTTTTCATGTGTTACGTAATTAGGGGTTTTTAGGGGTCAAAAGCCAAAATCTTTGATTACTTTTAACACTAAAAGGAAAAATATTTTGACAATATGCAATGATCAAAATTTCGTTAAACATCCCCGATAAGGAGATAAGGTATTTGCCCCCATTCTTTTTTAGATATCTCAAGAACAGTATCGAATTTCTTAACACTTGTTGTGCAAAATGTCTTTACAAGTAAATGACCTTTCATTTGATATTAAAAGAAGGGGCTGACCCCTCAAATAAGAGACCAAGAGGGGTCTAAATTTTTTTAACTAAACACCTGAAACAAAATAGTATCTGGCCCTTAGAATGTAGACCCTTTTCTTCTATTTTAAATCATGTTTAGCTGTTAATTAGCAAAATCAAGGTAGTACATGTATCTCAAATTCTAAAATCAGACCTTGTTGCTCGCAACGAGATCGTGTCTAGTTGATAAATATTATTCATTAAACAATAAATTATAATAATACATACCTATGACCCCGTTAACTATTCCATCTTCTGAAAAATTTGACGGCCTAACAGCCATCTCAAAATTTTTCAGTTTCAAGAAATAGCCATCATCTGACACCGTACAGCCGTAGGAAGCAGTGGTGATATCTCTAAGCAGACATCCTTGATTGTGGACGTATATAACAGCCTTCACTGCCTGTATTATTATCCTGATTAGATCAACGATTGGTATTATCTTTACTTTTTTTCTTGCCTCCAGGAGGCGCCTCTGTAAGTTGTCGCCTGGAAGCCTCTCTTTGATGTAAAACCTTGGAAGTGATTGGTTGAAGGCTAGAAGCCTTGTCACATTTAAGTGCAAATCTTTAGACTCTATCTCTTTTAAAACTTCGAGCTCATTTTCTAAGTTTTCTTTTATATAATGAATATCAGTTGCATCGAATTTTGCCGTCAACATATTCTCTGATTCTTCTTCGTAAAAACATGTGATGGATGCGTCTACACTACAAAAAGTACACTGTTTCCTCTCCAACTTTGTAGTTAATTGCATCTCTGATTCCGACATGTCAAAAACAAGACCACATTTGATCAGAAGAGTTTGTTTATGGGATTTTGTTTCCGATTTTGAAACCCTTACACCTTTTGTCTTTGCTATATCCCTGTACCTAAAACGAACTTTGTCGTTGTGGTGGTACAATAAGCAATGTGAAAGCTCAAATCCGTCTGAGTGTAATGTGTCGCACTTTAGTATAGAAAATAGTTGATCTCTGCAGCGGTCGAGTACCTCTTGTTTTACTATAAAAAAATAAACAGCAAGATTTTGCTAATCGTGCCTACAATTAGATATTCTTGCTATGCCAAACGTCTTTAGAAATCTAGTTCGTCGGAATTGAATGTATCATCTTGACAATCAGTAATTGATTTTTTTTCAATGAAAAGAAGTTACCGAAAAGAAGTGAAGCTCTTTGGCTCAATTAACGGAATAATTTCTTTGAAGGTACTTACCATTAGGGTATTCTTGTTGTAGAATACGGACCACAAAATGTCCAAGCAGGCAATGAAACCACTTCGCCATTCCGGCATCATTAGATCCTTTTATAAACAGAGATAATCCTACCAGTTTTTGGACGCCAATTTTCAATTGTTGTCTTTTCGATTGTTGTCGCAAAGTCTATAAAAATTACAACAGAATTAACATTTCTCTTAATGTAATCGAACTACTGAATTCTCAACGTATTCCTTGTGATTCACATTTCTTTAAAGTAAATTAAACATTCATTTTTCAATATATTCGATCAGTGCTTACTATCTATTCAATATATATTACTATAGTCAGATACTCTTTACACAATTGCGCTGAAAAATATAGTTCTATTCATGATCAGCAGACACCACATTACAACAAATGTTTAGAATATCGATGTATATGTAATATGTGTTAGAAAACAAAATTAACGTAAAACTAATTTTAAAAAGCACCTTTCCCCAAGAAATGTAAATGTGAAGTATTCATATTCCTACACTAGCTGCCTCCTCAGTCTTTTTCAAGAAAATATAGGTCATTCTTCGATTGACAATTTTTTCACTAATGAATATTGCTTATATTATTACAATAATAGTATTACTGTCATGATTATTGTTCGTTACTTATCACACAATCTCTTTTAATTATTTATTGTGTATGAGTGTGAGGTTTTTTTTCTTTCTTTTTTTAAATGACGGAATGGTTATGCAACACCTGCACCGTATTTCTGATCGCACTCGTGTAAACTGTTTGCTAGTGACGCAAGACTGGTGGCAGTATTTGCTACGGACATGAAGAACTGTATACGCCAGTTCCTTAACAAGTTCAGGGATTTTAACTTAGGGATCGGCTGAGCACAGTGAAAATTCAAGTTAATTTAAAGTCGAATATCTTGGATATGGGGTAACCCTATCTATTCTCGTTATTTGATATGTTATAGTCTGTTTAACATGTAAACTGAATGAGATGAAATGATTACTTAATAAAATTAACTCTAATATGTAATTAAATCCTACCAGATTGCCGGTATGAAAAAGAACGGAGAGTCCTTCAATGTAAATGCCATTGTCGTTTTTTTTCAATTCCGGTAAAAAATCATCCACATCTTCAGGGAATAATAAACTGTAATCCAAGTTCTTTTTGTCAAGATCAAAAATACATTTTGCTGTTTTTACAAAAACACGAACATCCGAATCACCATTTTCTATAACACGTTTATATTTTGATTGAATGGTACTCTCTACCCGCCGAATGCACGAAATCCAATCGTGTTTTGCTTTTATTGCCTCAAGAAAAATAAAACAATCGAATACGATGCCCAATCGAATTAAAGGCTGAAATATAGAAGAGGTTGAATGGGTTTCCGTAATAGTAGCAAATAAATTGTCCGTGCCAATTTCATATAAATTCCTCAGATCATCTCCAAAAAATTGTGTATGATCAATTACCAAAATCATCTCCGTTATTTCTTGAATACATAGATTTTTAATGTGTCTGCTTTTACAGGTAAGAAAATTGAAGATATCATAATTTTGTTTTTTGTCTTGAGGCTTTGTAGAAGATGTATAAACTTCTTAAGATATTGCGTATCTTTTGGCGAAGCTTTGTTTAAGTCTTGGCGTATCTCCTCAACAGACAACCTTTTATATCTTCCTGCAAAATCAAAATGCATATAGATCACGAAAACATCAAAGACATCAAAATGTGATTTGTTCAGATAAAAAGAAAATATACCCCCGAAAAAAAATTTGTTGATCATTAGATTGTGGCTGTCTTCTTTGTACGGATCTAAATTTTGTGCATCCATAAATGTATCTTCTAAACAGATTTCCTTCTCTTTTCGTTTCTTGATGATGGAATTGGTTGTGTACCCATACTCATCGTCATCCAGGTCTTCCATTCGTCTGTTAGAGGATACATGTTGTAGGGGAAGATCGTCGATTGCATGTTTACTCAAGGTCTTTCCTGTTGCCAACTTCTTTTGGGTCCTCTTTGGAATGGGTGTTGTTGGTAAACTAGGTATCAAAGAGGATGTGTTTTCGTAGAGTGTGTCATTTGCATCGGGGTTTGAGTTATCTGTGAATAAAAATTAGTATTGGTTATGTTGTATTCTTTTACAACTCTTAGTTCGAGCAATAAATCTTACTTTGATGTTCTGCATGTAGAGCAGTGTTGTTTGACTGTTTTAATCATATCATAAGTTATATATATAAGCATTGAATGCAGCAAGGCTCTGCAAACAAATTGAATACCGCAATTCGTCTTCACAGTCTTGATGTGTTATAGGACCGACGAGATTAAAAAAAGCATTCACTGTTTGTTTATATTCATATTGATGTTCATTTGTACTAAGTATTTGTGTATCGTCGCTTTTACGCCATATTATTACATACATGGAACAACCATATCAACATGTTATTTAGTTCGCTTTCGCGACTAAAATGTTGCCAGAAACTATGTGGAGAAAAATCTTTTTATCAATGAATAGATTTGATTTAACGATTATTTTTTTTTTCATTAGTGCATTTAAAATTGTATATGTAGGTTTTAACGTTTCGTTTTATCTTACAATAATAAATATATTCAAAATGCATGATGACGTTTATATTTGTGCTCATGCGCCGTGAAAAGGTTTTCACAGGAAATTGAACGTTGCAGATTTCCAATGCAAACATAAGGAGAAGTATACAGTGAATATATATATATATA
>WFKH01007768.1:6552608-6568633 GCA_016163765.1 Magallana hongkongensis | reverse complement strand
TTTTAATGATGTTAATTTATCCCAGCCAATTAAATGTTGTATGTCTTTTTTTTGATTTCGTCATTTAATTGAATTACAATAAATGACATTTTCAATATCAATTTGGTGTTTTAATTTTACAACAAAAACAAGCTGCGAAATGCCAGTTATTTTCGATAGTAAAGATTTTAAAAATTTGTGTATATAAAGATTATTACTCAGGTCTTGCAGAACACAAAGAATCAACAAAATTCGATGAAGCTTTTAAACGGCATATCGACCAATTCGTTTTCAACCTTGATGACTCCGGGGTCGGATTTTCTTACGAACGAACAATTTTTTAGTGGTGGTAAAATTGTAGAAGATTTGTGTATTTTGTTCAATTCCATATTAGACATGCACGTGTTCCCCAAATGTTCAAAGTTAGTAAAATTAAATCACATTTTAAAGGTAAAAACAAAGATAAAAGTAAACCTGCTCATCGCCTGGGCCCTCGACCCAGACCGGGAACCCGGGACCCTCCAAGAGATATAATCGTTAAGTTTGTAAGGTACAGAGACCGAGCGCTCGTTTACAGCAACAAAAGAAATCTCAAATCCTACAACCAAAACCCATCCAACACCTATAAAATATTCATAAACGAAGCGCTAACACCCAAAAGAGCCAAGCTGTATGCTAAACTCCGAAGGTGTCGTCGGGATCGATTAATTCAATCGTGCTGGACCTACGAAGGCAATCTTTTCGTTAAAAAGACTGAACAAAGTCGGAAGATCCGAATTCAAAGTGATAGTGACATAACAGAAATCATAAGCAGAATCCCTCCTCATGAGTCCACGCACTTTGACACAAGTGCTACTGAGAAACTTGACACATCAACTCCTGTTGTGGTGTAAATACTTATAACTATAGTCATCAGCTGTTCAACAGCTGATTATCAGCTGATACTGTCAGTCATACAGACGCTTGATGTTTGGTATGTTTTCTCATACTGTAATGTTAGTTTATATTTACTATGTGTTTAATAGCTGCTAGATTATTATTATTATTACTTCCTTATCATTACCATTTTTTTTATCATGAAGAGAATTTCCCTTCTTTTTTGTACATATGTTTCTTATGTTATTTTGTTTGGTTCTTTTCTACTCGTAACTTGAAATCCGGATTTCTTAACATACACATGTACCGGTTCGTAAACTATGTTGCTATTACAATTTTCCGATATAAACATTACCACATTGTGTCCGAAGCCTTTAATTGTCACCAGGTATGTACATGTACTTGTTTATTCAGACAAATTTTATACTTTAAAAAATATTCATTTTTTTCTGTCTGTCATACAACTCTTACTCATTTGGTCTGGTATTGAAACAAACCCTGGACCTCCACAATTATTAACACAAAACTTACGTATTGCGCATAATAATGAATGTAGTTTATTTTCAAAACTTGATGTTGTGTCATTTGAATTATCAGACTTTGACATATTTGCAATTACTGAAACACATTTAGATAACACAGTGAAGGATGATGATCTTTTAATTACGGGATATCACACCCCTATTCGCAAAGACAGAAATCGATTTGGAGGGGGTGTTGCATTGTATATATCTAAAAATATTCATTTTTCAGTAAGAAATGATCTTGACTCCAAATTCATGGACATCCCCTGGGCTGAAGTTGTACTAAACAATAAAAAAATCCTAGTTGGTGTAATCTACAGGCCACCTAATTCTAGGGTAGAATATTGGGACTACTTTCAGCAAAATATGCAACAAGCCTTAGATGCAAATGTTCCAGTTGTTTTGCTAGGTGATTTTAATGTCAATATGTTGTCAGATCAAAGCAATCATTTTAAACACATGCTACAAAGACTCAACTTAACAAATACTATAAATAATGTTACTAACTTCACAACCAAAGTTGGGACATGTATTGATCTAATCCTAACCAATAACACAAGCTTAATTGTAGACCACAACATAACTGCACCATTCTGTAGCTCCCACTGTGTTACTAGTGTTGAGATAAAGTTTACTGTACATAAACAATACTCCTACAAGAGGGTGAAAAAAACTATGATCAAGCAAATTTTCAAGCACTCAATGAGGAATTGTTACAAATTAATTGGGATAACGAAGTCTTTATTTCCGAAAATATTAATGAAATATATTCTAACTTTGTGGCAACATTAAACAATTGCATTGATAAGCATATTCCTAAGAAAACTATTACAGTTAGACCAAGAGACAAAGTATTCATGAATGGTACTATACGTCAGCTTATGAGGAAACGAAATAGATCCCATTATAAAGCTAAAATTACAAACAATCCTCAACACTGGCATTCATATAGACATCTTGGGATAGAGTTATTGATGAAATTAGAAAAGCACGTGAAAACTTTAACAAAAAAATATCATCTTTGATTGATAAATCCATACAACCAGGGAAATGGTGGAGGATTATAAAATCAATATCAAAACTCAACAAAAATTTTGAACCAATGCCACCATTAAGATCAGATGATAATCTTATTTTTCACCCAGTTGAGAAAGCTTCATTGTTAAATAAATATTTTGCTCAAATTTCGTCAATTACTAACGAACCAGATGTTCCTCTTCATGGACCTGGTCCTCCATCTTTTAATAATGAAAATTTACTGGAACTCTTCATTACTGAAGAGGAAGTAGGTGATCGATTATGTATAATTAATAGTAGTAAGCCACCTGGTCCTGATGGTATATCTCCTAGGATTTTGAAGGGAATATCTTCTTCTATAAAAAAAACCCACTAAAAAAACTTTTTAACACATCACTAAGACTAAGAAAACTTCCAGACTTGTGGAAAATAGCTCATATCACACCCATTTTTAAAAATAAAGGTAGTGCCCAGCAAGCAGCCAATTATAGACCAATATCCTTGACAAGTGCCTTGTGTAAATTAATGGAAAAAATACTATTTAAACACTTACATAATTATATGATTGACAATAATATAATTTATAAATATCAATCTGGTTTCCAACCTGGTGACTCAACTGTAAATCAACTTGTAGAAATATACAACACTATTATCTCTAGTCTAGACAAAGGAAAAGATATTCGATTTATTTTTTGTGACATCTCTAAGGCATTTGACAAAGTTTGGCATAATGGCATTTTAGTTAAGCTACAGAACTATGGTATATGTGGTAATGTCTTGGGGTGGATAGAGAACTATTTGTTCGATAGACAACAAAAAGTTGTAATAGATGGTTTTACATCCAATACTGAAACTATAAATGCTGGTGTCCCCCAAGGCTTTGTTTGGGACCATTCCTGTTTTTATTGTATATCAATGATATTTATGATGATCTTGTTAATCATATACGACTTTTTGCTGATGATACTTCTTTATATGCTATAATTGACAATGATATAACCAATATAACAAACTCACTTACCAATGATTTAGAGCATATTGTTCAGTGGTCGAAAAAATGGCTTGTTGAATTCAATGCCGACAAAACTGTTAATATTGATTTTTCTAGGAAAAATATTGTATATCCTAATGTAAAATTTGGAAAACATGGGCCAAGTATTGTTCAGGATAAATCTCATACTCATTTAGCCTTTGTTTTCAGAGTGATGCTCTATGGACATCTCATATACATACTATCCATGACAAAGCTACAAAAAGATTAAATATTCTTAGAATGCTTAAACATAAAGAAAATCGCAAAACTCTTGTCAAGATGTATATTGCTTTTATTAGACCTGTTCTTGAATACTCTGATGTTGTTTGGGATAACTGTTCAGAAAAGGATGCTAAACTTTTAGAAGATAATCAAGTTGAAGCAGCCAGAATAATCACAGGATTAAGGTGCAATTCCTCTCGTACAAAGCTATATGATGAATTACCTTTTACAAACTAGGAGGAAAATACATAAATTAATCTTATTTTTTAAAATTATTAATGGTTTTTCACCCCAGTATTTGTATGAATTATTAGAACCATATCGTCCACCAGTTCACACTTATAACCTAAGAACCAGTGATGTACAATTTAAAATTCCTCAAATAAGAACTACATCCTATATGGACAGTTTTTTCCCTTCGACAGTTACCAGATCACATAAGAAATGCTTCTAGTATATCCACTTTTAAGAGTCTATTAAATTCATATTTTTGTAGGAAAAGTAATGAACTCTTTAATTTTGGGACACGTAAATTTAATATAATACATTGTCAATTAAGGAACAATGCAGGTATGTTAATGGCAGATATGTATAATCATGGTTTATCAGAAACCGCAATGTGTGGAAATTGTGCAAATTCTGTTGAAGATGTTTATCATTATTTTTTCAAATGTCCCAAGTATGAATCATGTAGAATTACTCTTTTTCAAGCCATAAAAAATATCATAATTAGTTCTAATCAGCAACTTTTACTTGAAATAATGCTATATGGTAGTCCAAACCATGGACATAATATTAATGTTCAAATATTTAAGGCAGTACATACTTTTATTGCAGCAACAAAACGCTTTTTATAGTTATTTATGAAAAAAAATATTTAGTTTTATTTTTTCTTTCAAACCGGTACCATATTGTTAGTTTGTAGTTGTTTTTTTTTGTTTTGTTTTGTTTTTTTTTTTTTTTTTGGTTTGTTTTTTTTTGGGGGGGGGTTGTTTTTCTCTCTTGCTCTCTTTTTTTTAATTTGTATTTTTTCTATTGTATGTCTTGTGTTATCAATATTGATCATTTAAATATTTCAACTTGTTCATTCTGACCTTGATGTAGGAAGAGAGCTAAAATAGGCTGTGCCTGCTACCTAATCCCATTCAATATACATTGAATAAAATATTGTTTAAAACAAACCTATCAACTATAGAGATATAATATTTGCATGTACATCTGCATTGAGTAAATTGTTTGAAAAGATAATTTTGTCTCATATCGAAAATGACTTGCTGAATAGACAAATCTGTTTTCCACATCCCTTAAAATGACTTGCTGAATAGACAAATCTGTTTTCCACATCCCTTAAAATGACTTGCTGAATAGACAAATCTGTTTTCCACATCCCTTACAATTTGGCTTTAGAATTGATCATGGTGCTACCCCTGCTTGTTATGTTTCAAAAGACACCATTGGTTATTATACTAGGAGAGGGTCCCCATTTTTTGTACCTTCCTTGATAACGGAAAAGCTCTCATCGTTTTTGATAAGCGTCCTAGAAACTCAATTATATTTGACATGAAACTCTTTAATAATGACATACCAACCTGCGACGATGTCATCTATGCTGGTTGTCTGTTGCAAGCCAATATGAAAAGTGATAGACTTGTAAAACGTGCATGTAAAAACGCAAGGCGTAAAATTCATCTACTGCGGATGTTTACAACTTTTAAGCTCATCCAGTTGTGTCAGCTAAAATATGGAAAAATTGTTCTTCCTTCTTCCCTTTATTCGTGCGAACTCTGGAATGACCTTACGAAAAAAGAACAAACTGGAATATACTCAACGGCATTTCTCAAGGACCGATTATCCAGGGTTTCCCTCAATATTCACCATCTCCGGCATGTACATCAAACCTCGGCCTGTTGTCACTGGAAGGTTATATAGACAAATTTCGTCTTCTATTTCTAGGCAGATTGGATAGTGCAGACAAAAACAACTGTTCATAATAAAATATTTGTCTTTATCTTCTGAGATTGTTTCTGAAAAATACCCTGTTAATAAAGGTATACAAAAACGGCAATTATAGCATGTCAAACGTTGCAATATTTGATCTGTTCCATTTGTATTGAATAATTTTTTCTTTGTATGCTATAATTTTACATTTATATTCTATAATTTCAATTGATATTTTATAATTTCTATAATTATAGCTCAATGTTCTTTAATTTTTTAATTTCTATTGTATGACTTTGTATTTGTATTGTATACATTACATTTGTATTGCATAATTTTTCATTGCATAATTTTTCATTTGTATTGCATAATTTTTCATTTGTATTGGATATTTTTCGTTTGCATTGTAAAATATTTCACTTGTATTATATAATTTTCATTTGTATTATATAGTTTTTTTATTTGTTTTGTTTAATTTTTATATTGGTTTGTTACAAAGGATCTCATTGATTTAATCTTAGTCTTCCTAATATTCGAAATGGGTAACGTGCAAGTGTGTTTTGGTGGTTTACAAGAGGTTATCGGTCTTAGTAATTTTTTTAAAGGAAATTGTTAGTGTTAATTTAATAGACTAAATAGTTTTAGAAACCATTAAATACCAATCTGCATGTTGCACTTCATTTGCGCACATATTTTCACCAAGGGTGATAATTTCATTTCTATGAATAAAATTTGCAGCCTCTTGTTACCTGCATATTTCTATTCCAATATTATCATTACTTGAATCATTGCTTGTTAATTTAATTGTATATATGATAACCCAATCAAATTCCAACGTAATATAGGTTCTTGAAAACATTGAGTTTCACTGAGAGGCCGCTTGTTCATGATATATGCCGCGCTGCGGTATTTACATTTCCATGCGCTTGCGTGACTATAAGAAGCGGAGGGAAAAATCAATATTTATTTATAAAATAGATGGAAATCGTGTAAAAATTCGATATTTGGTAATCATTGTTTTGTGCGTCACCATGTCTCTTTAAGAATGGGGTACTCTAATTTGAGACATACTTAAATGTGCAAGGTTCAACCTTTTTCTCAACAAATGGTTGCAGAGTGGCAACCAATGACCTTCTTTCATATTTTTAAAGATTTTTAATTCTTCAATTTGAGTCTGCAGCTGCGCAGTATTAAGTTATTAAAAAGGCATTGTTCTGTACTTGTGTGCTCTATATGCGTACAGAACAACATGTAAAACCTCATATTTATTGCTTTTTATCTTTGAATAACAGTTTTGGTCAGTTTTTGGCAAAAACAAGTCAGTTCAAGAAATGTTTACATCTCTTGTCCTCATATGTACAAGATAACCGGACATCCCCTTAAGTAAACTGTCGATCAAGACAATCAGACGGTTTGTTGCAGACGATACATACCTTTTATCTTGA
The DNA here is from genome assembly GCA_016163765.1 of Magallana hongkongensis. NCBI lineage: Eukaryota > Metazoa > Mollusca > Bivalvia > Ostreida > Ostreidae > Magallana > Magallana hongkongensis. The sequence goes on along the minus strand of WFKH01007768.1, from coordinate 6,561,596 downwards.
ACGGCTTGGTTAAACTTGCTTATATTAAGTAATGAGGACTCTTTTTAAAAAAACAAATTCTTTATTAGAAAATGGTAGAGTATGAGAAATGAGGAATATCAATTCCTTTAAACCGAGTTTTCAATGGTTTTTTTAATGTTCCTTAAAAGCAACCTTCAGTTTTGATTGAATATTTATTATCTTGATTTGTTGAATCAACAAGGATTATCAACGCGCTTTTGTTTATATTTTACATATGTATATTGTACTATACTCTGTCCCAAGATTTTAAAGGTATATGTGGCGTATTTTTAATAAATAACAATAATAAGATCTGATTATTTGCTTCATTTCTTTACTTAAAGATAGGACTTTCACACAAATTACGCTTTATAAGTCAATCGCATAACAAAGATCGAGAAAACCAAAAAATATATTTTTTTTTACCGGCACGGTAAAAAATACAAAAGATTTGAATAACCCCGCCTTAAATGGGTCACGTGGCATCCATCTCGGTCTATCAACAACAATGGCGACGACGAGAAAGATAGGTATACCGTTAAGTTTGGCAGATTTGGCAACGAAAGAAAAAAGAGAGAGACTGACAAGGATAGGAACAAAGCGAAGATTGTCATCGGAGACAATGTAGATTGATGGAATAGGAATTAAAGCCGAATTAAACTTAAGTTTCCATCATGAAGTTGTAGGGGTTTTGTTAGTCAGGTTCGTGCTCCATGTGTTCCGTGTCTTTACTTTATAAGTTATAAACCACAAGTGGATTTTCGTTTAGAAGAATTTTTGAATAAAGAATAAATAAACACTCTCAGTTCATGCATCCCTCCGTTGACCGTGTCGATGATGCTAAAATATATCATGTTTCATCTTTATTACACATAATTATAACAATTTATATCGTTCTACATTAATGAATATCGGAATAATAATGCTTCGAGTATCATCTGATATAAGAATTATCTAATTTAAGACATGAAATACGTGATTCTAATTTGTAAACAAACTGTTCTTCCATCGTGCTTTCAATGCTAGGTTTTCCCGCACTCATGCGCAGTGGCGTTATAAATGGCGGATAACATTAATATTCATCAGACTGTAGCAAAGTTAAGAGACAAATAACTAAAGACAGAACATGTTTTATGGACCTAGAGTTTGTGAAACGTCTAATTATAAGAAGCATGATATATATTTTTACACAAACTAGTGTCAAAAATTTTACTCCAAATACGCCACATATACCTTTAAAGCAGTACATTTATTTTCTTAAATTATTTGTCATTCCTAATTCCTCAGAGTTCAAATGATGTTCATTTAATAATACGAAACAATCCCATGATTTCTCCTTTTAAACGTCCCGTTTTCAACACATGGCTGAACAAAAATATCTACTGGGTTTTTGCATTGCAAACGACATGAAGGTACCCCGGATGATAATGTTAAAAAATGTGCGAGGTGTCCAGAGTATTTCGGAATGGAAAAAAAATGTCAACATTTCCAAATATAAATCTCCGCAAGAAATTTGTTTTTGTCCCCAAATCGGTTTTGGAATGGATAAAATAGAATTTACAGCATGTAAATGAATATCTCACAAATAATGTCCTCTTTGTCTTCCAACAATCTTTCCTAAATGATTCTCTAAACATCAAGAGTAATCCCGGAAAACAAAATTAAGACGTCTTTAAACAAATCGCATCAAAAATTGTCTATTTTGTATTTTTTTAAAGACGTATCAAAGAAAAATTAGACTGGAAGACATCATTACTGAGGGTAGCAAATTATGTAAACGTTTTCCGGTCATTTTTTTTATTGAAACGTCGATCAAAACAATAGTTCATCAATTCATTTCATGAGTATTGGGCTGTTTTTCCGAATTTAATATCTGTATGTATCGTATACTGTAGAAGCACATATTTTCGTTGGGTTAAAATTTCGTTGTTTTAAACCAAATACAATTTCGTTGGCATTTAATTTCGTCATATTGTAATCCCTAAAATGTATCGCGTTTCAACTCTGTATTTTTTAATACTTAGGTTAAAAAATCGTCATGGATTTAATTTCGTTGATTTTTATTTAACGAAATTTAAAAATGGTATATGCTGGGAATAGTTTTGTTTACCAATATATTATATAATACAGTAGTTTGAGGCATTTTAGGACCAAAAGCTGTCTTATTTTTCACATACATAACTGTATTGGGCATACACTTACCTAAAATACTGTCTTAACTCTTAAACTGTCACAAGTGTATTTGTTGATTTACAGTTTTTTTTTCTAAAATAATATAATCATTGCAATAGTTTAATATCAATTTTACTTAGATCGAATTGTCAAAGGTAATATATTTGAACTGCAAAACAAAGCAGTATTTCTGCGTCTAATATCGCTCTGTCTAAGAATAAAAGAAAACTCATGTAAAAGTTATAAATTTTCAAACATCCTAACCATTCAACATTATTTTCGTAGTATCTCCCTTTGGAAAAGAGTCATCATCAATCTTCATTTGAACGAACTGGAATCGCCTTTACCAAAAATTGGCTGGTGCTAAGTTTGGCTGAAACTTGCCGAATGATTCTGCAGAAGATGGAAATATAAAAAGACAAGGAAAGCCGTCAACGGACACATTTTGATCAGCAGAGCTCAATAATGTTTTTGGCTCAGGTAAGTTAAAAATGTACAGAATGGTTTATATTTAACACAATAAACAAAATTTAATACTCCAAATAAATTAGAAAAAATTGGTGCATTTTAATATCACGAGATGACCACCGTTAAAAACCAGATGGTAGAATTAAGTATTTCTTACATATAAGATAGAAAGTGATATTACTAATCACAAATTACAATTTGAGAAAAAAGCCTAATATAATGCTTTTAAATGGCAATTTTCTATATATTCCCATAGTAAATACATGTATTTTGAAATGGCCCCTAAAAAGAACCAGGTAAAAGATTTTCTCAAAATTTCGCAAATATTCTAGAGTCGGTGTATATTACACATGGTTAAAAAATAAAACGTTTTGCTATTGTAGTTTTTACCCTAAAAATCCAAGTCGGTCTCTTTTAATTGACTTTTTTGTAATAAATTTATCTTTTATTATTTCTTTTCATAGTTTAACATCACTAATATAGACAACAAATAGAAATAGCACCAACACAATCAAAATCGAAATGTAAACTAATAGAACTAAATTGAATTTTTTAAATTTTGGAAGGAAAAGTCTGTTTTGTGTATGGGAATTAAGTTGGTTTTTTTTTTAAAATAGAAGAGAAAAAAGCAATTGTGGACTTCTCATGATTAAGAACATATAATTTGTTTCATCTAAGAACTAGATAGAAAGACTTGATATATTCCATATTTGAAAAACATTTTCACATTAGAAAATTAAGTGTATTGTTGACATATCATGTGTCTTTTCCATTGAGTCAAATAATAGAATTTAAGCAGCATATGTAAGTTTCGATTTAACAAGTGTAAGGTCTGTACAGTATTAACCAAATAGGGTCAATTTTCTTTTTTTGCAAGATTCAAATAATTTTTTCTTTAATACCGTGACCAATCATTTTTTAGACAGCTGACTGCTTTATTTGTAATATAAAATATATGTTAGCATAATAGTGAAAAATATTTCTTCTTTTTTTTTTTACGAATAATTTCTTCTCCCCGATCAATGGTTCCAAACGCTTGTCAGAAACAAGCATTTCGTTCACTCAGAGTATGCTTGCGTGCGTGACAGACATGACAAGTGGAAATACATTTGGAAGTGAGCACATTTGCGTGTTGGTGTTCTTTATTTGTTTGTGTGTAATGTGCATTTTTATGCAAGACTCTTACATTGGATGCCATGACTTGTCTTGTTGCAAACTTCTACTAATTCCTCTTCGCGACCGCGGTCTCTGTATAGGCTTATCGTATGCACACACCAGCACTTCGTCGCCTTGTCGAGGTACACACAGGTACTTTGTTTATCGACAAATGCGCTCATTGGTGACGAAGTATAAGGACTATATATGACTAGCAGATAACAATAGAACATCAACTAATATGGCATCTATCGATAAAGTATGACGGCTGTTTGTTTACATTCGTTGCTATTTTATGATGTCAGTAGAGCTTTAACTCCATAAAGCTCATTATGAAGATTCTCTTGAGTTCCTTATACATTCTATTATGTTTATTTTTGTTCATTTTAGATCCTGCATGTTCACAAAATTCATTAAGTATATCAAGAGTGTTTTTCATTCAAAGCTAAACTTAAATAATCTGCAAGTTTAATGTTTTAGTCTCTGGATGAGATGAATATATTTATGGGAGGAGATTTTTAATGTAAACTAGACAAACAGACTCACTCTTTTGATACACGCATACGTCATTTTAAATCATAAAAGACCCAGGTAGCACATAACGTTTTCATAACATTATATTATAGTTGTAGAAAGGTTTTTAGAAAATGTTTCTATATAAATGTTTTTATAGCGTAATGATAACATTTTTTAAATGTTTTTATAACGTTGAAAAAAAGATTACGTAGAACCAAACTAAAACATGTTTGAAAAACGTTTTAAAAACATTTTTAAAATGATATTATAAACATTGTAAACTTCCTATAACGTTACTAAAATATTGTTTTCAACATTAGATATGACTTATCAGAAACATTTTCAAAATTGTTTTTAAAACGTTTCAAAAAGGATTGCTTTAACTATATTTGTTTTTTTCTCTCTCTTTTGATATGACAATAATCTTTTACAAAGTGTCTGTCTGTGGACTTTTTCAAAATACATAATTTTGTTAATGATTTGTTGCTACAAAACATGTTTGGAACATTTTTCAGAAATGTTAATAAAACGTTTGCATAACATTTTTGAAAAATATATTTTTTCTGTGAATAAAAATCTAATTTACAAAGAACAATACATAATTTTTGTTGATTTGGAATTAATTGATGAATATGCTGACCGGTCGAGTTTCCGATTTCCTACTTAATTGGTGAATATTTAAGTCAGTGAATATGTTTATAGCGGATAGCCATATGGCTAATTCTGCGTTGTGCTTTCCGTCATTACATTTCAATGCAATTACTGTGGTTATTACAAAATACATAATTTCGTTAATGATTCGTTACTACATAACATGTTTGGAACATTTTTTAGAAATGTTAATAAAACGTTTGCATAACATTTTTAAAAAATATATTTTTTTCTGAGAATAAAAATCAAATTTACAAAGAACAATACATAATTGTTTTAAATGAATATTTAAGTCTGTGAATATGTTTATAGCGGAATGTCATATACGGCTAAATCCGCGTTATGCTTTCCACCGTTACTATTGCGGTTATCGAGAGTTTTAAAATTCATAAATCGTGGACAGAGGCAAAGCGAGGCAGACAACAGTTTAAAGTAAGTAAAGATTTTTGTTGCATTAAAATTAAATGTGAACTTGTCTCAGATATATGCGTTTTTCGGAGGTTTTTCTGTGTCGCTTCTCATTCCGGAAATTTAAGGTCCATTAAGGTTTGGTTTTATTGACAAGCGGTAGACAACTTCCTTTCTCGAACAATCCGAAGAGAGTGGTAACGTGGTCAATATTCAAACAGTTTTATTTCATTATTTGCGGTAAGATTCTATTTAGTGTCTATTTTGTACATGTATTTGTGTTGATTATCAGGCATCCATCAGGTAGCCCCTGCTTTTGAATCACCAGATATACCAAATAAAATTAAAAAAATATCCTCGGGGGTCCATGCACAGGGGCTTGTGTAACACGTTAGAAAAAAAAAACATCGTTAAAAAAGTGGGTACCTCGGAGTGAAGATTCCTGAAATTTAATTTAATAAATTTAACTTGTACCTCGAAGGAAAAATTCCTCCGAGGTACCCACTTTTATAACAATGGTGTTTTTTTCTTCTACACAATAGTCCAATCCACACTTCAATCGCAACTTCTCGGGCCTTTCCGGCAAGCTCGGAAAAACACCTCGAATGTATTACCTAGGCGTCCATGACAACCCCCCTTTTTATAAAATTTGATATAAATACAATGCATTTTACGATCTATTGAGATGTGAGCTAGACTTCATTAAAGTCAATGATATATCCTAAAATATACCACAAAAGCAACACACGAAGCTGTCTAGCCGATACTTATTTTAATGGGAAGCGACTCCATTTTGTATAAAATTCTAACATCCGGTGATGTTAATACATTCGAGGTGTTTTTCCGAGCTTGCCGGAAAGGCCCGAGAAGTTGCGATTGATCCACACTTTACAAAATTATGTCCCTTGGCCGCCATGTTTGGGGGAAAAACCCATAGATTTCTCACATTAGCCTTTGTAGTTTAGATGGTTGTTACTCTGTCATTTGAAGTTAAAAGTCCGTTTTCTTTGTGAATTTTGATTGCCCCAAGGTTGGGCAACCCGCAGATCGAAGGAATAAATTTAAATCAGAGAGATTTCATCACAGGACGCCCAAATATTTGGTTGCATAAAGAAAGAAGTTGGGTTTTTCCCTTTTGACCGTTGGGTTGACCCTGCAAAGGGCATTTAAGGGGAACAACTTTTGTAAAGTGTGGATTAGGCTATCCCCTGTGATCCATGATAGCAGGTCCCCTAATGAGTCGCTTTGTTAAGCTTCGTTACACAAACATTAAATCTATTATAACACCTGTAAAGGACTTCTATTGCATCGTAAGGTTTTACATTATATTACTTATTCTCAGACAATAGTGCACATGAAGGCATACCCATAGCTTGGATCGGGGAGGGGGGGGGGGCTTCTCCCTGAAACTTATATTTACATAGAAAGATTAGTGAGTTCATTTTATTGAATATTTTAGAACCATAAATAGCATCAGAACCCTCATGACAAAAGTTATATTTGAATGGATGTTCTAAATTCAAGCAATGTGTAAAACAAAAACAACACACATGTACAATATGTGATCAGTAGTTTAATGAGTATACAAATGTGCCTACATATTTCAATTCATTTTCACTATATATATATATCATTTCAGGCTTAAAAATTTCAGTTACTCTAAATTGGATGTTCATCAACAAGATGGCACATTTATGCAGCCTTAGAGTTATTAGTACAATGGATAACACTATATAGAGGAACTCCAAAGCTGGTAAATCCAACTTATATTTAAAATTATCTTTTGTAATTGTATTATCCTCCTGAAAGAATTGATATCACCTAAGTAAATTACTGATAATTAGATTTCGTCTCTGTTGCCATTTTTATATCAATTTATTAATCCATGTTAACTTTGTAAAATTTTGTTTCAGATTATTACCTTGGCTTCTCTTTAAGGGAATAACAATGCAGGAGAATCTTCAGATAACCAGGGTCAATGATAATGAGTCCATTATGACCAACATCTATATGAGCAAGTTAATTGTCACTGGAGAACAAACGGGAAAACATGCTTTCATTGGTATCCAGCTCTAAAAAAATCCTCCTGTGTATGTCACATGCATTATGTTTCTAAATTATATTGGACAACTGCAGCTATTCTTGGTCAGCGGTTTTTGCGAATTTGCTAAAATTTATAGTTTCAAGGGAATTCAAATTGAGTCAATCATTCTTTCAATATAATTGAACAAGATATAATATTGGCTATTGCACTTTAATAAATATTAATTTTAATTTCGATCATTTCAAAAATGAAATTCACAATTAATTGTTGTTCATGAAATTTACATTGGTTGTTCAAGACACATTGATTAAACTACAGTATCTGATACTTAACATGTTCATTCTTAACATTTCATTTTGTAATATTAACATTCATTTGATAGATTACATGTACTAATTATTTATTTTTTCTTATAAGTCAGCTGCTGTTTGCAGAGTCTTAAAGAAAATTATACCCTTTGAGACCATAAATGAGAGGTTCTGGATCAGGATGTTTTGTGATTTGCCTCTAAGCTAACCAACCCAACGATTTAGCTGAAGGTATGTACATGCAAATGTACTGATATAACATAACTTATATGTTTGTTGTCATAGCAGTAGTTGATGCACCAATAGTATGACCACATGTACTAATGCTATATAAGTAAGTTACCGGTAATATATCATTTATTATAGTGACCTGTGTATCTTGTACAATCTAGAATATACACTTTTATAAATCAAACACCTGGCCCATTGGATAAACTTAATAATAATACATGTAATAAGTGCATATACGAGAATTTACTTTGTCTTATTTTAAATGCAAAGTATACAAACTTGCTGTTTGTCTTGAAAAAATACAAATGAGAGTTTAAAATAGGTTGTCTGGAGTTGAATAAGAAGTGTTCGGAAAACTAATACTTTGATAAAGTTCACTTCTGATGTTGTTAATACATGTATATATAGATTATATTATATTTGAGAAGAAAGTGGAATTCTTCCTCTATTTCGTCTGAAGTTCTGCACTTCTGAGATTGTTAATATATAGAGTATATTATATTTTAAAAGAAAGTGGAATTCTTCCTCTATTTCGTCCAAGTTACAGAATTTGCATGTACGCTCAGTTACAGGTTCCCCCGAAATCATTCGGTCTCTATCCTCAGCGGTAAAGTACCCCACACCGAAACTGCAATATTGTTGATCTATTATGTTTAGGAATGTTCATTGATATGTAATTCTCCATGCAAATATCCCTTAATAATGAGTTTGTATGTATTTGTTTCAGGAAAAGGAAATCGAAGACCATAAGCCAATGAATTTTCAACAGATTTAGATGAAACTTATAATCACAGCACCTCATGGACAAGCTCCAACATATAGTGAACTAATTGAGCCATACATACAGTGAACCTTTGCATAGTCTTTGCTCTGAATCATCAAACCTTTTAATTGTTCTGTCAGCAAGTACTGCAACAATGAACATTTAAGCATTGAATGCTTATTTTGGGATATCGTCGGTCCTATATCTCATCAGGCCGTACAGACAAATTGAATACCGCACAGTCGTATGGGAATAGACGATTCAATAAAGCT
>WFKH01007768.1:6529333-6542197 GCA_016163765.1 Magallana hongkongensis | reverse complement strand
TGCTTCCACATAAGTTACGTTTTTTCTGACCGATTGATTTTAGGGAAGAAGTTTTTTTTTTTTTTTTTTAAATTTTATTTTTTTTCCTAAGAAAAAATCCCCCCCCCCCCCCTTTATTGCTCCACCGTATCCCCAGGAATCATGATTTTAACAAATTTCAATCTACGCTACCTGATAATGTTTCTTCACAAGTGACATTTTTTCTGGCAAAATGAATTTTGAGAAGATTTTTAAATATTTTCTATATATATATTTTTATGTAAAATTTGACCACCAGTTGTGGCTCCATCCTACCCCCGGGGATCATGGTTTTAACAAACTTGAATCTAGACTACCAGAAAATGCATCCACACAAGTTACAGCTTTTCTGGCCAAATGGATTTTGAAAAGACTTTTAAAGATTTTTCTGTATATATTCCTATGCAAAAATTTGACCACCCATTGTGCCCCCAACCCTACCCCCAGGAATCATTTGAACCAATTGCAATCTACACTACCTGACGATGCTTCCACACAAGTGACAGCTTTTCTGGCCAAATGGTTTTTGAGAAGATTTTAAAAGACTTTTCACTACATATTCCGATGCAAAAATTTGTCCACCAATTGTGGCCCCACCCTGCCCCCGAGGATCATGATTTGAACAAATTTGAATCCACACTACCTGAGGATGCCTCCACACAAGTTTAAGATTTTCTTGCCAATTAGTTTTTGGATGAAGATTTTTTAAAAATACCAATTTTTAATAATTCTTAATAATTTCACTTGGAAAAAAAGCGTGACCCTTCATTTAAAAAAACAAAAACTTGAATCCCCTTCACCCAAGTTTGCTTGAAATTGGCCAAGTGGTTCTGGAGAAGAAGTCGAAAATGTAAAAAGTTAATACACGGACGGACGGACAGACAGACAGACAGACAGACGGACGGACAGACAGACGGACGCCGGACAAAAAGGTGATCGGAAAAGCTCACTTGAGCTTTCAGCTCAGGTGAGCTAAAAACTCGCTTAAATCATAGCTTTCCTCCTTTTTTTTTAGAAAAACATGTAGATTTGGACACCCCTTCCCAGAGTTGTAAATCCTTCCCTGGCGCTAAAAGGTCATTGCAACAAAATTTTTGAAACTTTTGTATAAAATCTTATTTCAATAATAATTCCACTAATTCTAACTATTTATCTTTAGGAAACATTTTTAAAAATTCTTATTTGTTTAAAAAACAAGCCTTAACATTTCCCACTGGACCCCTTGTTGACCCTCGGAAGCCATAATTTGAACAAATCTTGAATCTATCAATATATCATACATAAGATCGCTGATGTAAAAGATTTGTTTTTAGTGGTTATTTGATTCACAAGAAAAATATTTTTAATACATTCACCTTATTGTCATTAATTTCTAATACTGGTATTCTCCGCTTGGAAATTGGCCTGACGATCATTTGAGCAAACTTGAAAGCCCTACACAAGAGAATGTTAGTGCAAAGAATGAATCCTCTAAACGTCTAAAACAAGACCCAATAATTTGCAAAAGAATCAAATTAAACATTTTCTACATATTATTGCCTAATTCTTTCCTTCAAACATTGAGGTTTTTTAATTTCAATTTCACTTTTTACTTCCTTACACTGCAATTAGGCATTACCTCAATAATATACCAGGGGTATGTCGTTTACATCGATTTCCCATAGATTTTAGACCACGCCCTCATTTTCAGAGACTGGTTTCTATATGAGCGCATTAATGTTTCAAGTTGTCGTAAATATGGTCAATGAAAACAGTTACATTAAATATTCACATCCATCAAAGAAATTGAAACAGCCGTTCGTTCATACGTTTTTCAATTAAAAAGTGCAAAATCTTGAGTGCTTGTCTCTATAGTAAATGTACGTTGTTTATGAATTTAAACCCGTCTTGCTCTCATGAATAACAAAGCCCTGAACACGCGACTCAAATCTATTCACATTCAGTCAAGTTATGCCCGATAGTGTTCTGGACTGTTCAGGGGACACTGACACTGATGTTTCCAGTAGCAATCATACTGACATTTAATTACAATTTTTTAAAAGATATATTCTTTATACAAAGAACTTTGTTTAATTCAACCGCATATTTGTCGAATCACTCGGATTTTTCAAAATTGTATGCTTAATAAAATATATTCTAGAAATACACGGAAATGTAATAAGATCTAATGAATTAATAATCTCTTAAAAAGAGTTCTGTGAATTATGAAAAATACTGTATCCTTTGTCAGGCGTTCTGTTTACAGATTCCAATTTGTATTAAAAGCGTAGATTTAATTTCCATTAAATAATTTCAAAGATATCTCGTAAGTTAAGCACTTAAAACGAAACAAAAAAATTGCCAAAATCTAAATGTTTATTATATTTTGTCGGTCTCAAGCCATCCAAAAAGTGAGGGGTTTTTTTAGATTGCTTTCCATGGTATCACCCAAACAAGAGGCCCATGGGCCACATCGCTCACCTGAACAACAGTTCCTTGTAACATTCAATTTGGTATCATATGCTATTTCTATTTTAATCTTTGAAACCCTTTCTAGGGCCCCAGTATTGGGCCAGGGTTTATGGTTGGCTTTAACAATTTAAAATCTACACTATTTGAGGATGCTTGCATGGTAATCTCACAAACTGTAGGATTGTAATTCTCGAGAAGAAAATTTTTAAACATTTTCCATATATATTTCTATGTTAAACTTTGAACCCCTCCTGGGGCCCCAGTATTAGATCGAGGGTCACGGCTTTTATAATTTAGAATCTACACTATCTAAGGATGCTTTTGTAGTAATATGACAAATTAAAGCAGTGTAGTTCTCGAAAAGAAGATTTTTAAACATTTTCCATATATACTTCTACGTTAAAATTTGAATCCGTCTTGGGTCACCTGTATTAGTCCAGGGGTCACTATTTTAAAAATATTGAATCTACATTATCCAAGGTTGCATGCATATTAATCTCCCAAATTGTAGCATTGCAGTTCTCGAGAAGAAGATTTTTAAACATTTTCCCCATTTACTTCTATGTTAAACTTTGAACCCCTCTTGGGGCCCCAGTATTATATTTTACCAATTTAGAATCTACAATAGCCACGGATGCTTGCATAGTAATCCCACAAACTGTTGCACTGTAGTTCTTGAAAAGAAGATTTTCAAACATGTTCCCTATATATTTTTATGTTAACTTTAAACCCCTTCTGGGCCCCAGTATTAGTCTGGGGGTCACGGCTTACACAAATAAGAATCTTGACAATTAGAGGATGCTTGCATAGTAATCCCACAAACTGTTGCATTGTAGTTTTTGAGAAGAAGATTTTAAACACTTTCCCTATATACTTCTATGTTAAACTTAAAAACCCTTCTGGGGCCCCAATGTTGGTCCGGGGGTCACAGCTTTTACAATTTAGAATTTTCACTATTTGAGGATACTTGCATAATAATCTCACAAACGGTAACATTGTAGTTCTCGAGAAGATTTTTAAACATGTTTCCTATATATTTTTATATTAAACTTTGAACCGCTCTTGTTGCCCCAGTATTAGTCCGGGGGTCACGATTTTAACAATTTAGAATCTACAATAGCCAAGGATGTATGCATAGTAATATCCCAAACTGTTGCATTGTAGTTCTTGAGAAGAAGATTTTTAAACATTTTCCTATACATGTTAAACTTTTAACCCCGCCTGGGGCCCCAGTTTTGGTCCGGGGATCACGATTCTTACAATTTATAATCTTCACTTTATGTACAAGCTTTTGTGTAAATATTGGCATTTCTGGTGCAGTGGTTCTTGAGAAGAAGATTTTTAAACATTTTTCCCATGTATTTCTATGTTAAACTTTGAACCTCGCCTGGGACCCCAGTTTTATTCCGTGGGTCACGATTTTTTCAATTTATAATCTTCATTATATATACAAGCTTTTGTTTAAATATTGGCATTTCTGGTGCAGTGGTTCTTGAGAAGAAGATTTTTTAACATTTTTCCTATGTATTCCTATATTAAACTCTGAACCCCGCCTGGGGCCCCAGTTTTGGTCCGGGGGTCACGATTTTTGCAATTTAAAATCTTCACTATATATACAAGCTTTTATGTAAATATTGGCATTTCTGGTGCAGTGGTTCTTGAGAAGAAGATTTTTAAAGACATGCACCCTTTTTTCACTGTTTCGCAATTTTCTCCCTTTTTAAAAGGGATTAGCCCTTTATTTTAGCAATTTATAATCCCCTTCCCATAAGGATGCCTTGTACTAAGTTTGGTTAAATTTGGCCCAGTGGTTTTAGAGAAGAAGTCAAAAATGTGAAAAGTTTACAGACGGACGGACAGACGGACAGACGGACGACGGACAACGGGTGATCAGAAAAGCTCACTTGAACCTTAGGTTCAGGTGAGCGAAAAACTTAGTAAACACCTCAAACACACGCTAATATACTCATGCATACTTTTCGCACGCTTGCCTTCTTATTTAAATAATACAATGACATACATAGCCGTAACAGCGAAGTCGGGATTTCGTACTGAAGTATTCAATTTTATATAATTGATATTATGTTTATAATGAGAGTCTTCCTGACAAAATATTTTTAAAATGTTTCCATACAGAACATGGAGCTTTTAGCAAAAATATCACAATATTTTTGTTTGAAATAAATTTCGGTCTTAAAAGGGGAGGGATCGCAGTGTTAAGAGGATTCATTCTTTTGGCTGAAATCGTCCCAGAAGTTCTGTAGAAGAAGATGAAAATGTAAAAAGTTTACGCCAACGACAACGTCAATGACAACAACGACGGACAACGAACAAACTTTGATCAGAAAAGCTCAAATGAGTCTTAAATCATCATAAAGAAAACAACCAATTTAAACACATCGTACATTTTCCGACCGTTGATAGTTAAACGGGATACATGACAACTCTCGTTCCTCATCTTGATCATACACCACTCCCTGTTGCCCAAAAGCTGTCATCACTTCCCACGTGACCATGCCAAATGCGTACACATCACTTTCTCTAGAATACAGACCGGCTTTGATTGCTTCAATAGGAAGCCTCAGGAATACAAAAAATAAACATCCTTAACACTCTAACAATAAATAAATCGAGAAATACTACAAAAATATAACAGATGTTATTCATGACGTTTTCAAGTTTTAATGACAGAGAGTTTTGATTTTCTTGCAGGCAGTGGTGTATTTTGAAAATTTCCTTTAAATCTCAACTAACCATTGAACACCTTCCATTTCCTCCGGACTGTCAAACTTGATTTGTTCTAGATGTGCATCAAACTCGGAGGAAACAATCATGCGGTATTTACCGAATTTTGGTACTACAATCGATTGTTGTCTTTTCTACAAAACAAGCAATGTTCTGACTTTGAATTTTTTTTAAAAATTCTACAAAATGGTGTACACAACTGCAACTGAAAGAAAGCATTAATGATCAGCTACATATGATTGGTTTTTTTTTTTTATCTGACTAACTTTAGATTCCAGGATCCAAACATTTTTTGCCCTAAGACATCGAAATATCCATCCTGCTGAATGAAAAGAGTCCACGTGATTGGCTAATTCATAGAGAAGCTCTATGTAAGGACCAATTTTCTCCCCGCGATCTCTGTGAAGAACTATATCCAGAAGACGTGTTGACGTCGGGAATCTATAGTGCTGTATACAAAGATATTTTCATTAACTTTTAAAACAGTTATTTTTTAGAGCTACTCAAAATATCATACCAATTTAAATCCATCCGCCGATACACTTTTTGATGGTGGCCATGGCTCTACACATGTCTTACTGCTGTCGAAGTCTTTCAGTTTGTTGTAGGTAAACTTAAGGAAATCATCAGTTACTCTTTCCATCACTTTAATTTTGTTCATTTTGTCCTAGTTTATGACAAATCGTTGAATTAAAAATAAATTTATTGAATTTAAGAAACATTGTTAGTAAATTTCTCGAGTCACATTATTTTATCTGTTGTTTGAACTACTTTAAAGATATCCCATTTTACCTCGGATTCAATTTTGTAGTTCTCGTCGGAAGAAATTTCCATCAGTCCCAATCCTGTTTGTTCTTCTAGTCTACTGTTCCGTTCTGCTACTTTCAGTGCAAATGCAGTTATAGGATCTGCAAAGTATACATTTTTTCAAAAACCCGAGATGAATGATCAAAGTTAAGGTAGAAAGACTTTGATTTTTTTTTAATTTAGAAAGGATCATAAAAAGCTTGAAGAATCTAAGCGTTTAACTACATTGAATATTTCTTATATACAATAAAAACTAATCCTTGAAAATATGAAAGCTGTCTGACCTTCAAGCTCTCTGTATCTTTGAATCGAAGCTGGAATTCCCTAGAAAAAGCAATCAAATATGTAATACACTGTGAGAGAGAGAGAGAGAGAGAGAGAGAGAGAGAGAGAGAGAGAGACAGACAGAGAGAGAGAGACAGAGAGAAAGTAAAGCCTACTCTTTCAAACACTGAGTTGGTCTGTCTTTGTCGATCAATAAGGGGAGGAATATCATATGTCTTAGTGCGAGAGCCTTCTACCCCGGAATATGTGTCTGTTGACAAACAAAAGAACTGATACAAATCATTAAACCATTAATCAGGCGGCATATCCCATCTTCAACATATCACATTAACACCAACATTCCTACCATACAGACTGTAGCTATCTCCCCCGTCAATATTGTCTAGGATCTCGAGCAATCTTTCTCTGAGGGCCTCCAGTTTGAGTCTTTGTTCAGGAACGGTTGCCAGTCCCTCTAAAATCAGCCCCTGCACACGACGGGGTCGGTTAAATCCCTGAGGTTTAAGGTGAGTAAAAACTATCTGAAGGAAGATAATTAATATTAATTAAAATGTGTAAATTGTCCAGATGTGGTCTATGAAGTGGTATTTACTAAACATGGCATTACATGGGTGACCATGTCATTAATGTCTGCATCGCTGATATCGGAGTATGGCCAGGCGGCATAGTTGAGGATCTCGTCTGCTAAGATGTTGAAGGACCAGACATCGCTGTAGATACTGTAATGTCCCCCTAGCAGACTCTCTGGGGCGGCCCAGCGAATAGGGACTCCTTTAAAATCCATGTCTAGGGAGTAGAGATAAAAAAACATGATCAAAAATTTATCTAATAATATGAAGTTTACCAATATTTCTTTTTTAGTAATCCCGCATACCTATGACTCCACTAACTATTCCACCATCCGGTAAATCCGAAGGCCTTGCGGCCATCTCAAAGTTTTTCAGTTTCAAGAAGTAGCCGTCATCTGACACCGTACAGCCATAGGAAGCCGTGGTGATATCTCTGAGCAGACATCCTTGACTGTGGACGTATATAACAGCCTTCACTGCCTGTATTATTATCCTGATCAGATCAACGATTGAGATTATCTTTCCTTTTTCTCTTGCCTCAAGGAGGCGCCTCTGTAAGTTGTCACCAGGAAGCCTCTCTTTGATGTAAAACCTTGGAAGTGATTGGTTGAAGGCTAGAAGCCTCGCCACATTTATGTGAAAGTCTTCAGACTCTACCTCCTTTAAAACCTCTAGCTCATTTTCTATGTTTTCTATCCTGTATTGGCTTTCACTAGCCGGGCCTTTTGTTATTGACGTGTTATCATACATATTAACGTCTGCCGATTCAATCATAAAAGCTTTGTAAATGATTGTGATAGATGCTTCTACATCGCTAAATGTACATTGCTTGCGCTCTAGTATACTGTTTAACTTCGACTCTGATGTTGACGTGTCAAAAATAAGACCAAATTTGTTCAGAAGAGTTTGTATATGGATTTCCGTTGCCGCCTTTGATTCCTGTACACCTTTTGTCTTTGCTATGTCCTTGTACCTGGAACGAACTCTATCGTTGTGATGGAACAATAAGCAATGTGAGAAATTAAACCCATCTGATTGAAAAATGTTGCTTTTCAGGATGGAACACATTTGATCTTCACAGCGGTCAAGTACATCTTGTTTAACTACAATAGATATTCCCAATCTATAGAATACTTATTACTGGTAGATTTTATAAACAATATTTTTTTGCATGTCTGCTGTTATCATTGACATTACATCTTTGAAATTTTTAAAAGACATTTAATTTTGTTTATACGCAACAATAAGAAGGTAAAAGTATGAATCTTAAAAGATGAAAAGTGGGTTCTATCAACATATATTCATATAGTGAAGAGGGAGACTTGTTTCTTTTGGTCTATCTGTCTGCCTATAGTCATATTTCTTCAACTATACGAGATAAAGACCTACTTTTTGGTCTGGTGAGGTCAGAGGTCGATGCCAGTAAGATAGCAAGACAATACAGACCAAAGATAAAACTTTGTCAGTGTAGGGGTATTGTGTTTGACAAATTTCTTGTATATATAACTTACCATCAGGGTGTTCTTGCTGTAGTATACGGACCACGAACTGTCCAAGCAAGCGATGAAACCACTTAATCAATCTGTCATCATTGGATCCGTTCATAAACGAAAACAATCCCACCAGTTTCTGTACACCGGCCTTCAACTTTGATTGTTGTCTCAGTATCTATTGACATAAAAATTTAATTTATACATTGTAGTCAGATCAATACAGACATAATTTCACTACATGAAATATATCTTCATTTCTGTGTTAATACTTTATTAACCTTTTAACATCTGTAAAATGGATTTACTTTTCAGTAAAGTTAAAGAACTACACCTTAAAAATTCGTTTGTTTTGCACCTACAATATTTAACTTAAAAAAATTAATGTAAATACATTAATTTTTTAAAGTTAAATTTCAAATGATTTATAATAATGACCAGATTTCCCGTATGAAAAAGAGCAGCCAGTCCTTCTATGTAAATATCTCCATCCTCCCTGCTGAATTCTGGAAGGAAATCGTCCACATCTTCTACTAACAATAAACTGTCATCTAAGTCCACATTTTCTAGATCAAATATACATTTCGCTGTTTTTGCAAAAACCCGAACATCCGGGTCACATCTTTCCAGGACCCGTTTAGTTTTTGATTGCAGGGTACTCATAACACGCCGGATACACGCAATCCAATCGTCCGTTGATTCGACTGCTTTTAGATAAATAAAGCAATTGAACATAATACCGAGTTGAATCAAAGGCTGGAAAATGGAGAATGTTTTTTTTGTTTCTGTAATGGCAGTAAATAGCTGAACCGTGCCAGTTTCATACAGATTCATCAAATCTTCTCTAGAAAACCGCCTATGATCAATCTCCAAAATCATCTCAGTAATTGTTTGAATACAAATACCTCTTACATATTTGTTTTTGCAAGAAAGAAGCATAAAGACATCGGCAAACTTGTTTTCGAGCTTTAAACTTGGAAGCAGATGAACCGTTATGAACTTTTTCAGATCTTGTTGTTCTATTCCCTGTGTGGTGTCTATTTCTTGGCAGACCTTGGCAACAGACATCACTCCATAATGACCTACACAATCAAAATATTTCTATAGTACATTTTAAAAATATATTGAGAATATATAACGTCCTGGGAAAAAACCCCGCATATAATGGATAAATAAAAAGCATAAGAAAAAAGTACAGCCATTTCTTAAACTAAGATTATAATCATGTAATATGTTGCAATATATAAACTAGAGAGCTTGTTTGTGACTGAACATTACTTTTAAAAAGAAGCCTTTAAATTCGACACCGTGGATGTCATTCAATTTGCAGTATTTTAGCGTTTTAGAAAAAAAACTAAACGTACTTTTAGGGTATAAGAAAAATCTGCTGATCATGGGATTGTGACTTTCTTTTCTGTATGGAACAAATTCTTGTGCATCCACGAACGCTTCCTCTAAACTAATTTTCTTCTTTTTTAGTTTATTACATACTGCCCCACCAGTTGTGTATCCATACTCATCGTCATCCAGGTCTTCCATTCGTCTGTTAGAGGATACATGTTGTAGGGGAAGATCTCCAATAGCGTCTTTGCTTAAGATCTTCCTTGTGGTCGCATTCTTTAAGGGTTGCTTTGGAATGGGTATTTTCGGTAAAACAGGTGGAGTTACCGAGAGTATATCATCGTAGGTTTTCCCGATGGCTGCGTTCTTTAGGGGTAGTTTTGGAATGGGTGTTGCTGGTAAAAAAAGGTAGGGAAATGTTATTGTAAAGTGTAGCTTTGGCGCCGGGATTGGAGGTAGCTGTCATTATAATTTACTTGTAATACGTGTTTGTTCAGTAATTTTGTATTATTATTTATACAATATTATTTTTCAAGTATTTTAAACATAGATAACGAAGTTCCTTTGGAAAGAGAAAATATTAGAAGAAAAAGAAGTTTCAAAAGAAACAGAACGAACCTGTATCCTCTCTTTTTTTACTCTTCGCCCTTTTTTTAAATAACTTGCCTTTGAACATATCTAAAATTTCAGAATGAAAAAAAGTTCAAGTTATATTTTCTCTCCAATAAAGAAGCAAAACTGAAAAGATAGCAGGAAAGGAATACATCCGAAAATGTCAAACAAAGCCCTTTCTGATTATTTCCTGATATGTAGGGTCGATTTGTAAATCCGTTTAACAGTTCACTACTCCCCTGGGGTGAATTTCTCCTTTGAAAATTTACTTCAAGGAAAAACTAAATTATTCCGGGAATGTTAACTTTATGCATGTTTTGTTATTTGCAAATGAAGATTTCCCAAACTATTGAACTGCAAACAGTTCGAATTTAATTCGAGGGGTAGTGATTTTCATATATCTGTAAGCTCACCTGAGCTAAAAGCCTAATTGACTTTTCTGATCACTTTTTGTATGGCATCTTTCTGTCTGTCCGTCTGTCTGTCTGTCTGTCTGTCGGTCCGAATATAAACTTTTCCCCTTTTTTACTTCTCCAGAACAACTGAGTCAATTTTAACCAAACTTGACACAAAGCAACCTTAGAAGAAGGGAATTCAAGATTATTAAAAGAAAGAGCCACGTCCTCTTTCACAGGGATATAATTAAGTATAATTGATAAATTGTTAATATTTTTTTTAAATTCTCAAAAACACCTGAAATTTCCGTGAAGGCATTCTCTGGTAGAGTAGGTTTGGGTTTGTTCAAATCAAGATCCTCTATGAAGGGTGGGCCAAATTGAGGGTTGATTTTTTTTTTTTTTTTGGCACAGGAATAAATAGAGAAAAATCTTTGAAAATCTTCAAAAAAACTGAAACGACGTGGGGTTTAATGTTTTACATAATAATATGTGCAGAAAATTTTGAGGAACTTTAAAAACGAGATATTCTCTACTAAATTGTCATGAATTTTTGTTCTGGTACCATGGAGTTAAATTGATCGTTATGTCTATTCTTGCTCAGGTGAGCGATATGGCCCCTGTGCCTCTTGTAAATAATCCAACAACGTTACAATAAAAATTCTCAAATTTTGATACATCCAGTCCATTTCTAAAGACACAATAAATTACATGCAATGAAAAAAACTTGGCCTAGCACTAAAACTGTCAAGGGGGCTTTTAAAAACCCAACAACTACAACGACTACATAATGATTAGGTTTGTTTTATAGTAACTTGTATTGTGTTTACCGTGAGTCCGTTCATTCGGTTGTAATTTCTTTCTGCATGATTGGATTTTGAAGTCCGAGTTATTCTTGTAATGTATTAACAAACGATGTTGATTCGCTCAACGCTTTGATTTTAATTCGAAACATTTTGGTAATCTATAAGTTTGCAATGTTAATAAATCAAGATTTGATATCAAAATGTTACAAAATAAAATGATTTTGTACAAAAAAAAATTAAGCGGGTAGAGTTAACAAAATCGGTTGAATTACTGTATGTACTAGATGATAACGTAACTAGTATTAGACGTTTATTCAAATTGAGTAAACCTGTTCTTGCCCTTAGATCTGAATCATTTAAGTATGTGCATCCATAATTTCCCCTTGCTTCTCTCCGTATGTGTCCGTCCAATGAGGATTATTGTCAATAACAATCCCGTCACATCTCCTAATTTGTGACCACTGAGGTCAAAATGTTCCCCGATGGGCTCTTAATGTTTTATGGATCACCGTGGTTATTGATTTTTCTGCGAAGGTCACCTGTTTACAAATGTATTGTTTAAAGCAATTCTTCCATCATTTTAGATAAATGCAGTTGTCTGTTCAACAAGACATGTTGCCCAATATTTTGTAGTTGCGGCCCGGAACAGGGAAATGGAATCTGTCCGTGTCATTGATCACACCGTACAACCGCTTTGAATCATTTCATTTAAGTGCCGTGTGATACATTCAAAATTGTTTGTTTACCTGGACAGCAGACGTTCACTGAGGAAAGAAAATTCTTTATTACCAATCTTAAACAAATATTAATCTCATTATATTTGGTTAAAAGTAGAGTTATATAGTTGCTCTTTTATGACCAGTCTTGTTTTTTAAAAAGCATTGTAACATGAAGAATTTTGAGCCATTTTCTAATGCAATTTTGGGGCAAAAATGCAAACTTTGAGGTTTGGACACTTGACAAACTAAAACGGCGTGTGCTATCGATGTAATACAATATCAGAATATTAGCCTATTATCTAAGCTTTAAATTGATATTCGCAAAAGTTTCTATAATTAACTCCTGTAGCTGCTATTTTAATTTAAGGAACACGCCCTCGAAGAAAAATGATACGTTCAACGTCCGTTGGATGATACATTCAAAATATGTTTTTAAACCAGTAATGATACATTAATGTGCTGTGTTTGTTTAGTTAAAATCAGCCAAAATGACAATGTGTTATCGCCTCAAATGATACATTTTAATTGGAATAGGAAGTATTTGAAAAATAAATAGACAACAGCATTATATTTAGTTAAAATTTAATAAAAGAGTATTTAATAATTATTTATTCCTTTTATTGCCT
>WFKH01007768.1:6498834-6524333 GCA_016163765.1 Magallana hongkongensis | reverse complement strand
TAAAGTTTAGATAATAGGCTAATATTCTGATATTGTATTATTTCAAAAGCACACGCCGTTTTAGTTTGTCAAGTGTCCAAACCTCAAAGTTTGCATTTTCCCCCCAAAATTGCATTAGAAAATGGCTCAAAATTCTTCATGCTACAATGCTTTTTAAAAAACAAGACTGTTCATAAAAGAGCAACTATATAACTCTACTTTTAACCAAATATAATGAGATTAATATTTGTTTAAGATTGGTAATAAAGAATTTTCTTTCCTCAGTGAACGTCTTCTGTCCAGGTAAACAAACAATTTTGAATGTATCACACGGCACTTGAATGAAATGATTCAAAGCGGTTGTACGGTGTGTTGATGTGTTTGCACAAAATGTATCTGGCATTGAAACAGGTTTTAAAGCCACCACTGGGCAAAGACGTGCCAGTCTTTCGTTAGTATGAAGAATGGGCAGATTACATACATTGTTTTCATTAATTGTCATAGTGACCCAGAAAGTGCGATAGAAATATTCTGTTTGTTAAATTAAGTGTATCATATTATTAAGTTATTACTTTAGTGCTATTTTTGTATATTGTTCTCAATTCTTATGTAGTTTTTATCTTTTGCCCTGAAGAAGGAACAGGTCGTCCTGAAATTTGACAATATTTTATTGTTTGTGTCGTTGGTTATTTTTAGTGCTTCCGATAGCTCAAGTTTTCATCGTGAATCTTTCATTTCCGACACCTATAGGGATCAAGTGTTGTTTGTTTTTTAGTGCTTCATATATCATCTGATTGCATGATTTGTGATGGCATATGAGTTAAATACAACGAGCTGTGTGATTCTATTTTCGAGCCTCTGATTTGTGCTTGAAAAATAAGAGATAATTCAGACAATAAACATTGATCAGAAATACTATAATAAGTTAATGTACATAGATTAATTGAAACGTGTTAATAAATTTCTTATATGGTATGATATGCAAGTTGTTAACGTTTATTTTGAATGTCTTAAAATTCCCACAGGACAAGACTCAAGCGCCCTTTACATTCAGATCAATTCTACCATTTTTGAAAACATATCTTTCTATGAAATTTAAGCTCATGCAATTTAATATAAACTATCTCATAGCATAATTAGATATAGTAAATACAATACATTATTCGTGTGGATTATGAGTATCCCACTACCCACTTGAAATTTCCCCGAAAAAAAAAACCCTGTCACTAAAGGATGATGATTACTCAGAATTGAATAAAAAATCCACTGATAATAATGAAAAACCTTCTTATTGATGTTATAAAACTTTAATTGTAGTAATTTTTCACATAAAAATTACTAGGTCAATAACCAACTTATTGAGATAATGGTTTTTGAATATTTTTTGAAAAATTTTATCACTCAAAATTTTACACTGTGATTGAGATTTTCTTAAATCTGAAAATGTTACAATAGATTTGAACAACAATTCTTATTGAAAATATGCCAGTCCGAATTTCCTCTACTAGTTTTCCAACCTCTACGCATTACTCATAGTCTGGTCCGATTAAGTCGAAAAAAAAACTTTTAACGGCAAATTGTTATTATTTGGCCCAGCATAGTTTTTTATCATAATTAAAGTGTGCTGAGTCCGAAAAAATATGCTGGCCTTCGTGAAAATGGCGTTAATTAAGTCAAAATGGCGATTCAAAATGGCGGACAACCAAACTTCATATTTTTCTCTTAATCATTGACCAACAATAATGAATTGGTCCAGCATTATATGTTATCATACCGAAAGTGTGCTGAGTCTGAAAAAAATATGATGGCCTTCCCAAAAAGACGTTAATGAGGTCAAAATAACTATTAAAAATGGCGGACAGCTAAATTTCATAATTTTTTTCTAAAGTTTCTCAAAGGGGAGAACGCATGAGAGAAACAATAATAATTCAGTCCAGCAAAGTTTTTTTGCATAATTAAGGCGTGCTTAGTCTGAAAAAAAATATGCTGGCTATGAGAAAATATGGCGTTAATAAGGTCAAAAAGGCGGCAAAAATGGCCAAGACCAATTTTTATATAATTCTCTTTTAAAGTCTTATAAATTGAGGAAACAAATTATCACAAATTGGTATAGCATGGTATTTTATCATATCTAAGGTGTGCTGAGTACGACAAAATAATTTTATGCTGATCTTTAAAAAAACATGGCGATAAATAGGTAAAAATGGCGGACAGTCATTTCATTAATCTCTCTTAAAGGCTCTTAAAAGGAAAAAAATGTGTGAGTATTATGCTTTATAATTTTGTCAAAATGGCAATTCAAATTGTCGCATAGCCAAATTTAATTAATATATCTTAAGAGCTCTTAAAAAAAGAATAATGATACAATATCATAACTTGGTCCAGCAAACATTTTTATTGTAATTAATTGCCAAGTCTGAAGAAATGTATTCGTCTTAACGGAAATGGCGTCGTTAATTTTGTCAAAATTTTGTCAAAATGGCAATTCAAATTGGCGGATAGCCAAATTTCATTAATCTTTCTTACAGGCTTTTAAAAGAAAAAAAATGTGTGAGTATTATACATTATAATTTTGTCAAAATGGCACTTCAAATTGGCGGATAGCAACATTTAATTAATCTGACTATCTTAAGGGCCCTTAAAAGGAAACAATGTGTAAGTAGTAATTGATACCAAATCGAATATGTAAGTACCAATTATAAGACTATAAATGATTTGAATACTTTTACAAATAGAAAAAACAGCTTTTTATTGAAAAAGTTTTAATTTTTGTCTGCTTTGTTTTATTAAGCTACAGTATATATGTTATTTTTACAATCCTTTTTTGGAATGATGCGTTTGTGATTTAGAACATTTTAATATCTATACACTGCAAGTTAGCACATTTGCATTCACACAGAAAGGTTCTACAATCTGTGGAGCAGGTGCAAGCTATCAAATCTAAGAAGCTTCAGGATCAAGATCGTAGGTCATTCATTTCAGCAGCAAAAAACTATCACTCACTTTTTTCATCCCTTCTTGGCTGGTCATGGCAATATGGGCATGCTTATATATATGCATGTCTGTCTCCCAATCATTTTACCTTGTAGTGTGTTTGTTTCATAAGCAAACGTAAGTCATATCCTAAGTTGGGGCATATTTTCGGGCGCTTTGATTTTATGAATAAAGCAAATTGAACCATGTCAGTGGGCAATGTGTCTTGTTATATATATAACTGAAGAACTTCTAGAAATCTTTGATTTTCTGTTCAGTTAATTCCTATTCTCATAGTTGTTTCTGTACACTTTGTCGATTTCCTCAATATGCTGTAAAAATAAGAAGATGATGTGTCACACCATATCATTGAATGGAATCGACGAAATGCTAATATGAAGTTCTAGGGAGGGGAACATTTTCTCTACAACAGCACTGACATGGATGTTTATCGGCTTTAAAGAGGTTCGAACATCCATCAGCAAGCTTTAATAGTTGTGAGGATACATGTATGTTGCAAATCGACACTGGAAGGGTCTAACATAATAAAAACCCTTAACTCTTCCTCTGAATAAAGACACGCATTGCTTTTTGCACATTTTCTCAGCACATTTGGGCCAAACACATATTGACAATTCTGCGAGAGATTGTTTTATCTTTAACGAAGACGTAGACAACTTTACTCCTTATACAAGGTATAAATTGTCCCTAATAATGTTGAAAAGAGTAAAATTCTTAGGGTTGACCAATACACATTGCGCATACTGATCATGATATATAAATCTGTACGATATGTTGATTTGGGGCAAACTTTGAATCACGAGCTTTTCCTGTGCATATGATGATAAATTTATTTGCTATAAAGGCGTTAAGGGAAGAGACAGACAGACACTAGAATAGTTCCTAATGCCGTACACTGTTCCCAAGTAGCCGATTGCACCTGTTATCATATATGTCTTAGACCGATGTCTTTTAAGCCTAAAACACCTTTTCCACAGTGTAGTGCAGAAAAATTTCCCCTCTGTATAACTTTGTCAGCATTTTGTCGCATTTCACGAACTGAAAGGGTGTTTCACATCTTTTTAACTATTTCTACGGCAGATCGAAGAAATCGTCAATAAAGTGTAATGAAAAACCCAGAAAGGTTTAGGAACAAGAAGGATATTTAAAATCATGAACAACGAAAGTTTAAATAACAAATACGCCTAAATAAGATAAAACGGAGAAAATTAACATCTTTTGTAAGGAGTGAAACTGTTTGTTTCTTTATTCGTTAAAGTGTTCCAATTCAATTTGTCAGATGCACATTTGTATAAGATACTTGCACTTTTTACCCCTCTAAAAGGCTTTAAAAGAATATTATGAAATTTGGCTGTTGGCCATTTTGAAATGCCATTTTGACCTAAATAACACCATTTTTGTAAAAGCCAGCATATATCTTCTGACTCAGCATACCCTAATTATCTAAAAAAAAAAAACCTTTGTTTGACCGGACTACAATTGTTTGTTTCATGCTTTTTTCTATTTGAAAAACTTAAAAAGAAAGTTAGCAAATCTGGTTGTCGGCCTATTTGAAAAACGCTATTTTGACCTAAGTAACGACATTTTCGTCATTGTCAGCATATTTGTTCAGACTCAGCACGGCTTCATTATGTTGATAAACTTTGCTGGACCAGCATTTTAATTGTTGGTCTTAAGCTTTTTTCCATTTATAATAAGAGACTTTTGGAAAAATTTATGAAATATGGCTGTCCGCCATTTTGACATAAAATACTTTTTTGTGGAGACCAGTATAATTCTTCAGACTAAGCACGCCTTATTTATAATTTTATATTTTGCTGAAAGAACTATGATTGTTTGTTTCACGCATTTTTTTTTATATTAAAAAAACTTAAGGACCAAATTATAAAACTGGATGTCCATCATTATGAATCGCAATTTTTTTTCATCAATTAACGCTTTTTTCTTGAAAGATATCATATCATTCCTGACTAGCCACACCTTAGTAATGATGAAAAAAACTTTGCTGGACCGAATAATTGTTTGTCTCACGCTTTTTCTCCATTTTAGAAATATAGGAAGAAATTACAAAATTTTGTTATCCGCCATATTGAATCGCCATTTCGACTAAAGTAACCTAATTAACGCCATTTGTGGAAGCCAGCATTCATTTTAAGACTCACCACACTTTGGATATGATGAAATACTATGCTAAACTAATTCATTAGTGTGTGCCGTTATTTTTTCCCCAATGAATAGACTTAGATTGAGAATTTTAAAGTTTGGCTGTCCGCAATTTTGAATCGCCATTTTGACCTACTTAACGCCGTTTTCATGAAGACCAGCATATTTTTGCAGACTTAGCATACTTTAAGTGTGATAAATAACCATGCTGGACCAAATAATAATTATTTGCCGTTCAAACGTATATCTAGCGTCCTTTTTAGAAATCAGGACCAGACTACGATTGAATTAAAAAAAAAAAAAACATGAACTACGATACCATTAAAACATCCATAGTCCTAAACTAGTTATATTGACCCGATTCTGTAGGCAATAAATTTATGTGAGGTCAATAAGAACCTCATAACAAACCGAATTTGATAACTCAAACCTAAGTAAACAATATTATAAAAAAAAACAAAAAAAACACTCGTCAAGTTTTTAATTTACTGCGCACATGATGACACTATTTTTAAAATGGGTAGGATTGTATCTATTAAATCAGCACAGAAAGAATATTTTTTTCATTATTACACACTAATCATGAAGAAAATCTATTGAAAATCAATAAACAGATTTTTCACTTCTTTTTTATGCGGAAAGTTAGAAGAAAGTGATAAATATCAGACAGTTTTGATAAATTTCAATTACTATTCATTATCACTCAAACATTTAGTATTTGACTGGTTTCGAGAACATTCTGTAGGTCCTTGATTGTGAAAATAAAATCTATAGGGCTTCACAGACTATCAGCATAAAATCATGGAAATATATTGAAAAAGTCTCAAATTTTTTAAGCCTCTGCCTGCCATGTTTTATTTTGTCAATATAATACTAAATACACATACACTGAACCAAAGTTCTAAGTGTTCATCCTATATAATGTATGTACTATATTCAATAAACACATTTATTTGTTTTGCCGTCGGGGTGGCTGATTTCTACTTAACTTTAGAATTAAGAACAATGCATTCATCTTGACCTCTGGTTGCGACCCGAGACCTTGACCTTTGCTAAATATCACAAACACTTTCGGTTTGGTTAAATTTTGTTAAGAGCTTTTGGATTGATTTAGGTTGCCGATGAAATGATGAGCAACACAACAGCTATACATTTATAAAACTTGCCTATTGATAGGCTTTCTGGTTAGAACATAACCATTGTACCTTAGTACAGTAAGCTATTCAGTAAGTTCACCATATTATGTTATGCATGATACTCTAGCTTATTTATATGATCCTCTGAGAGAAACATAATCATTGTACAATTGGTATCACTGTTTAGTTGCTCTTAGTAAACCGTATCAATAGCATTGGATACTTGGAATCAACAGAAGTTTTGTTAAATGTATAGGCAAAATCCTTTAATTTTATAAAAATCTCGAAATTCAGGAAGCTTTTATTTCTATTCAAATTGTTACTTATTTAAAAAAAAATACAATTATAAGTACAAAAAGGTCACGAAAAACTTTATGCAGCTTTATACAGAATTTTTTCTAAATCTCTCAATTTAAGTAAACGTCTCAGAGAAAGTCATGCAATATTACCAAAATCGTCCACAAGCGTACATCTCAGATAATTTAAAAAATTGTTTAAAACTAAAAGAATAACCCATGAAAGTCCAAATTCTGAATCCAATTGCTTGCTGGTGTCGTTCTATTTTTAGCTGTGACCTATTTTGAATAATGACCCAAATATAGATTTAAAAACAAGAAAAATTATGGAAAACAATGCAGGTTGAGCATTGAAAAAAGAAAATATTCGAAAATTTCTCACAATTTTTTTTTATTTATATACATGTTACCTAAAACTCCATTTTTCATAAAACCAGGTTAAATTATTAAAGTCGGCCCAGTTTGCCAATATTGCTAGATGTATAAAATCACCAACTTTGAAAGAGGTATAAATATACCTGTAAACGCTTGCATTTAGACCCTTCAGACATTTATCGCATATCTAAGGCAGTAGATGCAGGTCGAGGGGTTATTTTTATTAATGACAGGTGTAATGCAGCGTTTTAGTTGAATTGGTTGTAAGCTTAGATGTTGAATGACCGATCGGGAGACGGAGAGGATTGCAAAATCCTTTTACCGATGAGTTTCAAGCAAAACTTCCAGCTGATGTGCCAGTTTGAAATAAATCCAAGATGGCGGCGATGGGTACCTTGTCTATTATTAGGAAAGCGGAGTATTTTTTTTTATTATGAGAAAAATATATGACGTCAGGTGCCTGTGATTTGATTCTATGCTTATTCGGGTGAACAAAAAGTATGGAACGCAGTTCGCCTCGTAATATAGACTATTCGCATTTAACGAAATGAGCATGGAAAAATTAACGTTTTAAGGGCAATTCTGACCTTTTCAAGTCTAATATGTACCATCACTATCTTATTCAAATTGATATTTGGATTTGCACTTTTCAATACAATTTTTTTATTTATACCGTTTAATTTCATATAATTATATTTTTTTTCAAAATTGATTTTGGCGGCTCTATGATATTTAAATATTCTTAAAATTGCGTCTTCTTCTGAAATGTTTAAATACATACTAGTTTCTATGAAATGTTTTAATTTTTCTAAATCCCGTAGATCAATTAACCGTTTAATTCGTGATTCAAAAGGTTCGTCATCGAACTCGCGTCTGATTTGTTCGTATAATTAACAGTTATAAATAGAGATTCTGAGTAGACTGGTGCACTGACTAAAGGTAATCTTTATGAACAAGAATAGCGTTCTGTATTTTTAGATAGATAGTTTAACTAAGTAAAGTGTATACATGTAGATTACCGATATGCTGCGGAGACAAAATGGCCCATTGAAGGATGAGTCAATATTTCAGTCAACAGATCTAGAAATTTCCCCGAAATAACTTCTTTGTGAAATGTTTAATGAGTCTAGTGGGCAGTGGGCAGTGTCTCACGACCTGCAATGGCTTGACGCACCTTCACACCACTAGTCCGGGTAGAGGGAACCCGTACCCTATTAAGGAGATCCCTCTAGAAGAGCACTCTCTACACAAAGCGCTGACGGGTCTTAAACCCCAGTTGATTGCCTACCTATAACGCATGTAAAGACTGTGCACCGGCGTACTCTGCGGAGGAAACCGTCATGGTTCAACGGAGAAGAAGGCGGACACATCAAGCACCTTGGAATGCTTGGAGTAAGGCAAGGCACATATAGCACGCCTTGGTCATCCACTGCATCTTTCTCCATCTCCAGACGTCCTGACATCTGTCTTCCCACTGGATCTAAATGGTTGCGGACGACAGAGTGAGGTCGGCGACGCGCAACCCTTTTTCACTTTAATCAAACTCATCACGCAAGTCATTGATCATCTTCCATCCCATCTATCATCCACCCCAAAGCCCTGTGGCGACAGGCGAGCAACGAAGGTGACAGGTGCGGATACACTGGAAGTCGTTAGTTGCGGACCTGCACACATGCAGCACAGGCCATAAGGTCGCTTTTCACCGACCGGAGCAGCGTTGGAGTTCGGCAGCCACCTGTGCGACTGAGCAGCCCTCTTTAGAAATGCACTGCTCACCTCCATGGCAAGAGGAGCGGATTAGAAAAGGAATCCCAAACATTGCCTGCTCCACTTTTCCTAGCCAGTCTACCGCGGCTGGTGGGGACCCTACACATGCGGTCAAAAAAATAAAGAGAACAAGAAGAAAACAAGGATCGTCCCACTGAACCTTGGATCGTGGAACGTTCAAACGCTTCTCGACAGAGACACTAGAGACAGACCCTAGAGAAGCACAGCACTGATCGCAAGCGAACTCGCGAGATATAAAATTGACATCGCGGCTCTCAGTGAAACCAAGATGGCTGGAGAAGGTGAACTGTGTGAAAGAGGCGCTGGCTACACCTTCTTTTGGAGTGGACGAGGAGCCGAGGAGAGACGAGAAGCTTGCGTAGGCTTTGCTATAAAGACGACACTTGCTGGCAAGCTAGTCGGCGTACCCAAAGGAGTGAACGACCGCCTGATGACGTTGAGACTCCCCTCTCACTCGAGGAAAGTTCGCCACCATTGTCAGCGCATACGCTCCTACCCTGACCAACCCAGAAGAGACTAAAAATAAGTTCTATGAGGACCTCCACAATGTCATCAACGCCGTCCCCAACGCCGACAAGCTCATCATTCTTGGTGACTTTAATGCGAGAGTTGGACGAGACACCACCACGTGGGAAGGCGTGATTGGGAAACACGGAGTGGGCAAGTGCAACAGTAACGGCCTGCTGCTTCTCCAGACTTGCGCTGAGCATGGCCTTCTCATCACAAACACCGTTTTCTGCCTTCCCACCCCTAACAAGACGTCATGGATGCACCCTCGCTCAAAGCACTGGCATCTCATTGACTACGTCATCGTCAGGAAGAGGGACAGACAGGACGTTCGTGTCACAAAGGCTATGTGCGGCGCGGAGTGCTGGACAGATCACCATCTCATCGTCTCAAAAACTCAACATCCGGATCAAATCCAAGATACGTCCTCAGGGTACCAAAGCTTTAAAACGTCTCAACGTTGGCAAGCTCAGATTGCCTTCCACCTCTCATTACTTTGCTGACACCCTTGAAGAACGCCTGAACTCCATCGTGCTGGATGACCACGACGTGGAAGCAGCATGGAGCACACTTCGGAATACAGTGCACAATACAGCCTTCGAGTGTCTGGGGCCCTCCACCAGAAAACAAAAAGACTGGTTTGACGAGAACTGCCCTGAGATCACGCAGCTTCTAGAGGACAAGCATCGCGCTTACAAGGCTCATATAGATGATCCCACCTCCACAGCCAAGAAAGATGCTCGGAGGAACGCTCGCAGCACAGTACAGCAAAAGCTTCGAGATATGCAAGACTCCTGGCTGAATGCCAAAGCCGACGAGATCCAACGCTACGCTGAGTCTCACGACATGAAGAACTTTTACTGTGGACTGAAGGAAGTTTATGGGCCAACTCCTTCAGGCTCATCCCCTCTCCTCAGCGCTGACGGGTTAACACTCATCACAGAGAAGGAAAAGATACTCGACAGGTGGGCGGAGCATTTCAATGGCGTTCTGAACCGCCCCTCTACCATCAACGACGAAGCCATCAACCGACTGCCTCAGGTCCCCATCAACCAGTCACTGGAGGCCGTTCCCACTTTGGAAGAGATCCAGAAAGCAATCAGTTTGCTGTCAACTGGCAAAGCACCTGGCGGAGATTCCATCCCAGCTGAGATTTACAAAGAAGGAGGCATGGCTCTAGTCGAAAAACTCCACCATCTGTTTGAGCTCATTTGGGACCAAGGGAAGGTGCCTCAGGACCTCAAGGATGCCTCAATCATCCATCTGTACAAGCAAAAGGGAAATAGACAGGCCTGCGACAACCACCGTGGAATTTCCCTTCTCTCCATCGCAGGCTAGACGTTAGCGCGGGTTCTACTTAACCGTCTCATTAAACACCTTGAGGATGGCCTCCTGCCCGAGAGTCAGTGCGGCTTCCGGAAGAATCGCGGTACAATCGACATGGTGTTCGCTGCACGCCAGCTACAAGAGAAGTGTCAGGAACAGAACTCCGACATGTACTCCACTTACGTCGATCTGACCAAGGCTTTTGACACTGTCAGCAGAGAGGGCCTTTGGCGAATCATGGCTAAGTACGGATGCCCAACAAAATTCATCACCATCGTTCGACAGCTGCACGATGGGATGCAGGCGAGGGTCCAAGACGGCGGTGGATCTTCAGAGCCATTCTCTGTTTCCAATGGAGTGAAGCAGGGCTGCGTCCTTGCCCCGACGCTCTTCAGCTTGATGTTTTCCACCATGCTGACTGATGCTTACGATGGCACGGACACCGGAATCGGCATCAAATGGCGCTTTAACGGTTCAATCTTCAACCTCAGACGGCTGCAAGCGAAGACTAAGGTTCAATCGGACACCATCAACGACCTCCTGTTTGCTGATGATTCTGCCCTCAACGCTACCTCCGAGGCAAATATGCAGCATAGCGTTGACAAGTTCTCTGATACCTGCGACAACTTTGGCCTTACTATCAGCACAAAGAAGACCGAAGTCATGCATCAGCCAGCACCAGGCAAACCGTATGTTGAGCCCAACATCACCATCAACAACCAACGGCTAAATATAGTGGACATGTTCACGTACCTCGGTAGCACTCTCTCCAGGAACGTTGTGATCGATGACGAGATGAACGCTAGACTGGCCAAGGCGAGCGTTGCCTTCGGCAGACTGTACAAGAACGTGTGGGACAGAAGAGGCATCAAAACAGAGACAAAGATTAAGGTCTACCGTGCAGTGGTTCTCACTACACTGCTGTATGGATGTGAAGCGTGGACTGTTTACCAGAGGCACGCCAGAAAGCTGAACCACTTCCACACGACTAGCCTCCGTAAGCTTCTCAGTATCAAGTGGCAAGAAAAGATACCCGACACAGAAGTCCTCATCCGAGCTGGCCTGTCCAGCATTTACACCATGCTCATGTAGTCACAACTCCGCTGGGCGGGACACGTAGTCCGTATGCCTGACCATCGACTCCCCAAGAAACTACTCCTTTGTGAGCTACAGGAAGGAAAGCGTGCCCGTGGTGCCCCAAAGAAGCGATTCAAGGACGGCCTAAAGGCCTCCCTCAAGGCATTCAGTATCAACCCTGACTCATGGGAAGTTGCAGCACAAGACAGGTGCGGGTGGAGAGCCGCAGTCCACGAAGGCGCCAAGAGCTGTGAAGCCAACAGGACGTCTGCAGCAGAACAACGCAGGCAGGCCAGGAAAGACAGCGCAAATGACCCGGCAGCTGCCACCATCCCCTGCCCTCACTGTCCGAGACTATTCCGTGCGAGGATCGGCCTGACCAGTCATCTCCGCACCCACCGTCTAGGTCAACCCCCTACCCCACGGAGATGAGACAGTGGTCATCGTCGCCACCGACGGACGAACAACAACAACAACAATGAGTCTAACTGAAAAAATACAGTGTATCCGCCTCAAAGGATATTAGTGATGGATTATGATAAACAAGATACAGTCTCGTGTCAAAAGTATTCGTAAATACAAAATGGCGGCGATGTAAACAAAACTAGGTCATCGATGTTTTTCTTGAGTCTACATGATTTTACAAGTTTTATCTTACCTCAATATTTTGTTAAACACCCCTTAGCCTTTATTACTGCTTGGATTCTGCGTGGAATGCTCTTGTAAAGGTCCTGGAGAAAGTTAGGATGGATATTTTCCCAAACCTGTCGTATCGCCGTTTCCAGGTCATTTGCGGTTCTCAAATTCTGTACCCGTTTACACAGTTCCTGTTTAAGTTTTCGCAAACATTTTTCAATGATATTCAAGTCTGGGCTTTGAGCAGGCCATTCCATTGTCGGAATATTCTCTTGTTCCATAAATTCTTTCACAGACCTGGCCCTATGAACGGGGGCATTGTCATCTTTAAACAGGTAATCATTTGATGGAAAATGTGCTGCAACGACGGGCCAAAGATCATTGTCAATTATTTCTGTATATTTCTGGGCATTTATATTCCCATCTAAAACACATAGTGTGCCGACTTCATTGTAAGTAATGCATCCCCAGATCATTAAACCTAAACGTCGCCCGGCGGGTGTTGCAATACAAGGTGGGTCCCATTCCTCACCGGCTTTTCTCCATACATACACACGTCGTTCGCCATCGATCATAACCTTACCTGTAAAAATTACTTTTTTCTAGTATTTATCCACAGTTCTCTTCTTTGCTTCTTTGCACCATTTCACAAGCCTCCTTCTGTATCCATCTCGATTTAAAAATTTTTTCACGGTGCTTTCTGAGACAGTTCCAGGACCAATTTTATTTCTAACATTCGTTATTTCCGTTAAACTTTGCCTGCGATTCATTTTAACCATCCGAAAAATTTGTCGCTCATCCTGTGCACTGCACGTTTTGGGTCGACCACTTCTTGGGTTTTTTTCAACATCTTTAGTTGTTCCAGGACGCTTCAAAAACGTGTGCGCTGTAGATAACGGCCTTCCGATAATATCCGATATTTCTTGTAGTGTCAAACTTGCTTTTCTAAGAGATAAAATGGACAGTTTCTCTTCCAAACATAACTCCTTCCCCTTTCTACCCATTATTGTTTACAGACCGAAAGTAACTAATGCAGACGATAAAATACGTCATCAACCAATCACGTGATAAATGTCTGTCCTAGTGAAGTTAAATATAGAGAAAGAGAGATAACTCTACTTTCGTTTCTAACAAGGATGTCTAAAGCAAGCGCGTTACCGAATTTCAAGCTGAGCGACGCCATGTTTTTACGAATACTTTTGACACGAGACTGTATCTGTGAGCCAATGCTCACTAGTAATACCCCCGCTCTGATGTGAATATGCAAAATAAGCAAAGTCAACATTTAACAGAAAGCTTACATCCGATTAGTACAAAAATATATCCCACCATATGGCATGCCTGAACAAATAGTGTGTTAAAATTTCAAGCATCTGCGATAAATAGTTGCTGAGAAATCTTTGACGAAAATTTGTTTAAAAATTTAGGTTAAAAATAAACAAAGTCATCATTTAACAGAAAGTTGACGTTCGATTGGTACAAAAATATATCCCATCATATGGCATGCCTAAACAAAGAGTGTGTTAAAATTTCAAGCATCTGTGATGAATAGTTGCTGAGAAAAATGTGACAGAAATTTTTGTTAAGGACAGACAGACAGACACACACACACACACACACACACACACACACACACACACACACACACACACACACACACACACACACACACACACACACACACACACACACACACACACACACGCACACACACACACACACACACACACACACACACACAAAAGGGTAAAACAGTATACCCCCTTCTCCTTCGGAGCGGGGGTATAATAGTTATCGTAAAGGTTATACATGTATGCCATATACATGTATTTTTAGACGGTGGCTATAAATAGCCACGGTCTATTGCTACGGTCCTGGCCGGCAGAGTGTTTCTCACGGAGACCCTAGCGGATAAGGAACGGTAACTCTGTTAGTTATTCATCTGTTACATTGCAGTGTTACAGGCAATGTTTTACCTATGTGTCGATTTCAGTTTGAGAACTAATTTACATCTTATCAGATATTTTAAGCATTATAAATATAAATAAATTAGCAAATATATATAGATTACAGCATACGTAGTTTAGTATTGCCCTAGAACTGCTTATACGACGTGGTTGTGAGAGAATTAGGAAACTGTATTTGAATAGAATATTATCGTTTTATTTGACAAAAGATAGCAAAGCGAATGTAAACAGATTGCGCATCTATGATCTATCGAAAGTCGGCCATCTTGGAGTTAGAAGGAAAAGTAAAATAGGGCTCATATAATTCTTTGCTATTAAAGTATGATTGTATGATTTGGACCTGCGTGCGTATATTAAGAATTGGTGTATAAATTAGAACGTATATTAAACATCATTAAATCCACAAGAATTTAAGAACGAGAATGAAAATGTTATGAATCAAAAAACTATTTCAGGATATAGTCTGAGTATTGACCTCAAATTTATGCACTTTCCGTTAAAGGATTTGAGTTAAGGAATGAGTTGAGGGATTTTAGAATGTTGGTGACGGTTGAGACTGACTTGCTCTGCGTGTATCATTGTTAATAAATGAACGCATTTCCTTTATATTTCTTCATTATGTTATTTACGCCCCATTATTAAGAAAACCATAAAATCATTGAACATTTCACTGATGAATGTTGACATTTCGTACATGTATAAAAATAAGAAAAAAGTATGTTAGATTTTACATTTTTTCATTGTTTATTTCGATAGGAAGTATGTCACAATATCGAAGTGTCCCATACCAGCCTAAGACTAAGTTCAAATCATATAATTCTGGTTAAAGCTGCATTGATTAACCGAAAAGAAGGATAAATTAGTATAACTTGTTTTGCTTATGCTTTAATAGCAATAACGCCAAAAATAATTCAGTAAATGAAAACAAAATCCCGAGCGAGATGTGCGGTTCCCAAGTCCAATACCTTAACCACTCTGTTATGGAGTTTGTTGAATGATCTAGTCGATACAAATCATTTTAACAAAACAAAATAGCTTTTCGAATTGAAGTCAGCCATCTAGATGTCTGCGTAGACTTCCCCATTAAAAGGTGGCATACTCTAAAACCTGGCCTGGCCTGGCCCCATTGGCCTGGCCTGGTCTCAAAATTGGACTGGCCTCACTTTTGGCCTCAAATTTGGCCAGGCCCCAAATTTTGGCCTAGGCCCAAATTTGGCCTCTTCAAAAATTGTTGGCCTCGGATTTTTAAAATTTCTCTGTCTCTCATTTTTTTAGATTTACACTGAATTTTTATTGATTTCTCTTAGATATTGAAAATTTAATGCTTTTTTAATGTTTACGGAATAATCATATGGAAAATATATATAACAAGTGACCGACTGTTAAAGTTTAATTGATTAAATCCATGTATAAATACACAATAAATACCTATGACTTGCATGTACATCACTGATCTTACTATTGCCAAGGAATGGATTATACCAATTCCAAAGCAATCAGCTTTAAAACTAAGAGCCGCCTTTCTCTCTCTCTCTCTCTCTCTCTCTCTCTCTCTCTCTCTCTCTCTCTCTCTCTTTCACAGTAAAACATCGTTGTAAGAGACTGACCTGATTGAAGGATTAATAAATATCTCAAACATTTGTAAACTGGTATATAGCATCAAATTTCTATCACTGTGTAGTGCACTTTAAAATTGCCAGTTTGCTTACATTACCTGTCAACACCAATCAAGCCCAAATTTCCCTCTCCAGCAGAAATTCGATATCACCCTTTTCTCTCGCTACTCTGCTACATTGGGGTCAGATTCATTGCCTGCCCTGCCGTTTAACATTTCGCAAGGTCTAATTTAATTAATGTCATTTGTTAATGACTCCAACATTGCATCATCCTCCGATAATTTGATTCAGCAATGGTCATTAATTATCACCTCTTGATTAGAGTAGAGTTTCATGCATGTGTTGTTTGTATATTTAAGCTGCTTGGTCCGATTTAATATCAAATTTTGTGAAAGCTTTTAAACGATGGTTATGCTAAGTATGTGTACAATAAAACACATTGCAGTAGTTTTCCCGGTCAATTAAGCCATATTTCAATGAAAAAAAAAAGATGTATAAATTTGTTTTAAAAACAAACGACTCAAAAGGATACCGCATTATTTCGCCTCCTATTAAAATTTGTCCCTGACGTCAAGGCGGCTCTGATTGTATTACGATTTTGACATCGCTATAAATAAAGGTCATAATGTTTTGGCAAATGAAAATAAACCTGTGTTCACTTTGTTTACTACTATTTCTGAAGTTTGTTTTGTTTACAATTGATGCATAACATGCGGGTTGGATTAACCTAATAATTCGGGGTACGAAACCAAACGGTTACCTTTTCTAAACATTCCCATGATGCAGTTTGGTTTTGTTGGGTTTTTTTGTTTGCCCAAAATAAATTATTTTATTTACTTTGAATATTTCTAACTTTGAAAGGAGACCGATTCTGCTGGTGTAAATAGGCAAATGTCCATAACTTTCTAAGATAATTGGTTTGTATGGGAAATCATTTGATACTATAATAGCGAAAAAATCGGACCATGCAGCTTTAGGAAACAATTTTTCTCCTTTGGGGAATTTTCATTATCAGAACTTGAACAAAGCAAAACAAATTGTGACGTTTGATGTTGGTTAGAATAAACAAATTGGCCTCTACCATTATTTTTTTCTTAAACAAGTACGGTAGTCGATATAAGAAGAGTCACATTGATATTGTCCGATCCTGAGAGCAGTTTGATTTAAGTACATTGGAAAACATGTCATGGTTATTCAATGGCAGGGCAGTATCACATTCTTAAGTACTTTAGAATTGAAAATAGACGATCAAAACTTATCAGAATCAATCACTTATACCTGTAGTAATATATACTATAATTTCAATTATAGTTTTGTTGCTATTATTTTAATAGAACTATCATAATAAGACACTCAAGCCATCTACTGGGATGTTTGATATGTATTGAACATAAATCATTAAAAAATCGGTAAAATCATCAAATGTGTAAAGAAAATATAAAAATAAAATTGAGGCCAAAAATTTTTTTAGAGGCCAAATTTGAGGCCAGGCCAAAATTTGGGGCCAGGCCAAATTTGAGTCCAAAAGTGAGGCCAGACCAATCTTGAGGCCAGGCCAGGCCAATGGGGCCAGGCCAGGTCAGGTTTTAGAGTATGCCTTAAAAGATACACGGAATTACATTTCACCTTTAGCTGCAAGCAATCAAATTTATCTATGTTAGACTAGTGTAACTTATGTTGAAGCAGTATACCCTACCTATGTTTTAGTAAAAAAAAATGTATGAAATTATGCTTGATTTTATTGTTTATTTTGATAGAGAATATGTCATAATATGGAAGTGTCCCACCTTAAGCTGCAGTATATATCTCACAATTCACGCCACCGTCTATCAGTACTATCAGTACTTTGATTTTAAATTCTTTCAGGTCCCTTTCCATCATTAATGACATGTCTCAGCGTCGGCATGCTCAAGATGTAACCATTTTTAATTCTGTTTGAATAATTAGTCACTGTTCTTGAATGCTGTACAAAATGTTGTGAAGTATCAAACGGGCTACCAGTATTGTGTATATGTACTTTACTGTACATACAAATGACTCGCACTTCATATATTTCATGGAAATATACAATCTATATATCTTAAGAAAATCATTAAAAAAATTCTCACTCAGTTTTGATATCAATATCCAAACTTGAGTGCTTAATATAACTTCATTTCTTATCCATAAAAATAATTGTCTGTCTTCCGTTTTTTCTGAATACCGTAAGTGTTTTAGTACGGAGAAATTTATCCTCTTTCGTAGAATACATAATGTCGCATCAACATTGTTACACAATTTAATTTTTCATAATAGTCAACATAAATAGTACAATATATAGTTTATGTATTTCATTTCTTATCCATAAAAATAAATGTCTGTTTTCCGTTTTTT
Organism: Magallana hongkongensis; assembly: GCA_016163765.1. Classification (NCBI taxonomy): domain Eukaryota; kingdom Metazoa; phylum Mollusca; class Bivalvia; order Ostreida; family Ostreidae; genus Magallana; species Magallana hongkongensis. The sequence goes on along the minus strand of WFKH01007768.1, from coordinate 6,506,100 downwards.
CTAAATACCGTAAGTGTTTTAGGACGGAGAAATTTATCCTCTTTCGTAGAATACATGTACATAATGTCGCATCAACATTGTTACACAATTTAATTTTCCATAATAGTCGAATATAAATAGTACAATATATAGTTTATATATTTCACTTCAATTTCTGCGATATAAGAATGAAGTCATTTTAATATTATGTAAGAAGAAATAAAAAATAAAATTACCATCATCATGTTATAGAAGAAATTTCAAAATTATGAGTAAAACTCAATTGATTGATTCGTTTCAGAAATGAAAATCGTAAACGAGAAAATGTCAGATTAACAATCTAGCCTTATCAATGTAGCCTTACACGCACAGTTGTCTTTTGCGAATTTATCTATTGTTCCCACAAACAAATGTATATAGATTCTAACAAGGTAGAACCCATCATTACGTCATTACGATATCCGCTGAACTCATTGCCTTCGGTAATAGTTTAGAAAATGATTATAATCACATGCAGACCTTTATTAATATCGAACATCACTTTTCCAATTAAAACGTTAAACATTGTGTCAAATTAATGTTAGAATCTGAAGCAAATCAAATTTTCCCATAGTTGTTTTAATGTTTGGTTTTGATGTTTTTAATTGTATTGTACAATTAAATGGTTTATTTCAAGGCATGGTGTCATATATAGAAGCTGACAAACTTTTCTCTGGCTCAAGTTAAAACAATTGAATATATTTATATTTATAGTTATATATTATATACTTTAATGAGGTAAGTACATGTACCTAAATATGTCTTTTAATTAATTTGAAGATTTCATATTGTTTCTTTCAAATAAGCTCCATATGATTCTTATCATGAATATTGCATCACTTATTTACTAAATTCAATATTTATTAGTTATATTTATGATATAAACTGGTTTGGGCCAGTTTACGCTTTTTAAACCACTTTATATCGTATATAACTAATAAATATTGAATTCATTGCTTATAACTAATTTTTTTGCTATTAATTGTAGATAAAAACAATATTTTTTTTAGCCATTCAGAAAGCGTGGTACAACCAGAATCAGATTATATAAAAAATATCGTGTTTTATCAATAGTACATTTTAAAAATATGACAGTCTTTAATTTCAGTTTTTCTCCTTTTTTCTTCAAAAAATAAGTATTTGACCCAAAATTTGGATGGCTACATAAACATAAAGATTATCATTGTATTGTGATGTAGTGTACTGTCTAAAAGGTTTTCCAAAATCGACTTGTTTTTACATTGACTATACTGTATATAATGACTAATTTCCAGTTTTTATCGATTTTGTCACAAAAATGCAGTTTTTAACCCAAAAATTTCCACTTTTGAAAATGTTTTTTAAAGTACTGTGTCTTTAATAATAAATCCGCATAAATGTCATCATATATTTTAGCTCATTTCTCACAGTTTTGTCATAAAAAATAAATTTTAGAAATTTTTCAGTTTTTTGTGCAAAAACCCATATTTTGACCCTAAAATGCGCGAAAAGTAGCCGATGGATTTCTGTCGATTTTTTATATGATCAATAGCATATGTCAATAGATCGAATTATACAAAGAAATTTAACCCTTTGTTGCATTTGCTTTGAGGTTGGGCGATTTTTTTTAGCTAGATTGATTGGACTACAACAGCACACAACCAGAAAGTCATGGTATCAGACATTTTTTTCGATGAAATTTAGTGCATTTTTCATATGTAAATGAATTATACCAGATATTCTTTCTCAGTAAATGACTTGATTTTGGATATACTCATGTATTCGCATAAAAATGCAAGTATACATTAAATTTTAAAGCTACATCACCCACATGAATGGGACATAGGAATCATTTTTAGGGACAAATTATAAATCAATCTATTCATTTATCTGTAATTTCATCTGTCTGTTAGATAAACCAAATCTTTATACAAAATTAAGAAATATACAACTATTTTTATGTGTAGCATAAAATAAATCTGAAAAGATTTGCATTATATCTATATTGGTGAACATCTACAGTCCCACTTGATTGACACACAAGTGCCACATGTACCAGCTATAGTTGAAAACAAAGAAAAAACATTTGATATTGATGTACACTGTAAGTACACAGTTGAATTGAACAGAAACATGTATTGTTTGTAAAACAGCTACTGAGTGAGTGATCAGCATCATTGTTGGAGGTTACTTAACTCGATCTAGATGCAACTACAGGTATATGTAACTATATGTAAAAATAAACCGATAACCTTTCCCAATTCTTATCAGAAACAGATAAACTAGATGCTGTCATTAGACAGTAATACCCGCACCAAGTATTTGCCCCTTAATAACACTGTTTTGTACCAGTTTTAGTAAAAACGAAGGATACATGCAATTTCCGGTAATTTTTAAAAATTACAATTTCATAAATTGAGATCCCATCCCATAATACACATGAGCGGCCCTTTATGTACAATTTGGGGTTGAACTTTTTGCATGTGAATTTTAAGTTAATCAAAAATCTTAACATTTCATGTCATAGAAAGTATGGTCTATATAATTATTACAAACAAAATAAAATTATGCCCCTCCCCTCGGCGGTTGCCGGCTTTAGATTTGCTTCTGTGTGCCAACATCATCGTGTGTACGGATTTAGAGAAGGGGTGGGAGTGGCGGTCTAGACCCTCATCCCCCCTTGAAAATTCATTTATATTACAGTAAATAGTAAAATTACCAAAAATACACCTCGGACCCCAATCCCCCCCACCCCCTCCTCCTGCAAACACAATTAAATGTATTACTCCCGCCCCCCCCCCCCCCCCACACACACACACACACTCCTCAGGGATAAATAAACATCAGAATATTTTGATAACAACGAAAGCCTGCCTGGACATGTAGTTGCAACAAAGAAGATTTTAAACAGTGCAATACAAATGACATAATTATATTCCACAATGATTTTTAATGCAAAACTGCCAGAACAGAAGATGTAATTACTGATTTAAGGTGGTATAAGACACATGTCGATCTTTATGTGGATAAAAGTGCGTTATAATCAAAACGATGATGTTTTAGAATTTTAAAATTTTACAGTACATGTATTTGGCAAAAAAAAAAAAAAAATAAGTTTTTAAATTTTTGAAACTTAAGTAAAAAATAGAAAAGCCCCAGCAGGATTTGAATTCTCTACTTACAGACACGTAGTTAACGCTCAAACCCATTGCGCTTCATTGTTAGGTAACATTATTTTGAGGGAAAATATTATATTTATACTTTATTGTTTATTTCAATAGGGAGTACATCACAATATGGAGGTGTCCTGTACCACCTTAAGACTGAAATGTGTGCTTTACATAGGAACTGTTATCTACCTAATAGCGAGCGTAGCGAGCTATAAGAACCAGTGTGCGCGGGAAAAAGAACGAGCTAAACCTACAGATTCATCAAACAAAATTTTTTGCTCGGTCCCATAATGCTCTCTAATATTTTCACCCGTGGTGCTATGCCAAAAATGGCTGACATTTAACTCGTAATTTACGGTGCCTTGAGGTTTGAAGACACGTTTTGAGTACCACACAAGCTTTTGTGAGACCCAAGAGATTTTTTACATGCTTCCATTCCATCGTATTGAGTTGAGATACGTAAACAAATGATTATGGAATTTAACGTATGACGTCACAGTGATCTCGCGCTATATTTCCCGCGATAAATTTAGAGGTGGATCAAACATATGTAACGCTTGCACTAGCTATTTCAGTATAGACTGCGATACCTGCCTCATTGACATATGATTTGTTTTTAATTTTTTTTTTTATAGAGAGATTATATATATACTAGCAAGAGCCACACTTTACTGTCATATCGATCCAATTTTAAGCTAATTTTGCATGCATGTACAGTAAGTATGAGTAGGGAGGAAATTAAGAAAATAGGACATTTTGAACTAAATAAAAAAAAATAAAGAGAAAAAATAAACAGTTAAAAAAATTATGCAGATATTGCATATAGTCAAACCATTAAATTAGAAAATGGGAAATTACACACCTACAAACAGGGACCGGGGGCACGGATAACGTATGTAATTAGAATGCAAAAATAAACGAATTTTTAAAAAAAATTATGAACAGGGAAAAAAAAGGAACAAAAAGAAAATACTGTATTTATCGTTAACACTTTTGACCAAATTAAACAAAAATTATATTTTACAGACGGATCAAATCTCTCCAAAAGTAAAGAACGGTTTTAGGGAAGCAAGTCTATGTATTTTGTAAGAATTTATTTAAACTTAGAAATATTATATAATAATCTCTCTCTCTCTTTTTTTCTCTCTCTCTCAAAAAATTATTCAACGCTCGTTGATAACTAAATAACACTAAGACGACAATGATGCAAGGTATGTGTAATTCTTGCTGCGCTCGCCACAACGGTAGCACCGTAAAACAAATTAAAATAGTGCAGCGGGTTTTGAAGAATAAAGTCATAAAAATACATGCATGTTACTTATAACTGATCTTTGTCTGAAGTTACGTACTTAACACAGGTCAGCAGGTCGCATTAGCGGGAACTAGTTTTACCCAGCTCTTCGTTTAGATGGGTTTCACGTGGTGTACATACCGGTTATTCTCTTTTGAGAAGTGGACAGGCATAGCCTACATCCACTCAATGGATATAGGCTATGCCTGTCCACTTCTCAAAAGAGAATACATACCGGTATGTGTTTTCCATATGCAGAAAAGAATTAATTAACATGCATAAACGTTTCTTTTGTGATGATCAGCAAAAGGGATTCATATTGTGCTCCAATTGGATTATCATTATGATGTTGACCAATATAGGTAAGCATAAAACATGTAGTAGAACAATATTATGAGCCACCGGTATAGGTATAAGGTTTACTTTCACTTTCTAAATAAGTGATCTCCCTTTGCCAGCATACTGTATCATCATCTTTTAATATTTAAATAAGCTTATCATCATCACCTATCCTATCGCATTTGTACAGTTTCTGTCATTTTAAATTTGTGTATTACATGTAAGTAAGTGTAGAGACTTATCATGTTTATATGAGTTATAGCGAGCGCAGCTCGCCGGCGAGCAGCGCCGGCGCGAAGCGAGCTCTACCGGCAAGGCGTGTGTGAATAGAAAATTAGGACTAGTTGCACATTTATTCAACGGATTTTTTTGGCGTCAGTAAATCGGACCAGTAATGCATTGTTTTATTCGTCCCAGTAGTTCCCTGTAATCATGGCAATTTTTATCACTTCACACTCTCACGAGAATCAGCAAGACAATAAAAACAATAACGATGTATACGGCATACAGTCAATGTTACCGCTAAATTTCACCTCAGTACACTCTCAATCAAAAATAATCGAGTGACGTCACAAAGGTTTGCACATTGATCCGATAGATTTTTTCGGCGTCAGTAAATTTTGACCCACAATTCATAGTACCAATGGTTTCCAACCTCACGTTCTAGCGGGAATCAAAGTAAAACTTTTGAGAAACATATAAGATGTGTAATTTTAAGAACATCATGCTTTTTAAGTAAATAAAACAGTATACCTCGATTACTTTTATTTCTCAGGGGAGTTTTAAAGAGTCAGACGACACTTAACCAACGTGAACTTTGACGTCACAATAAGGGGATATTACTCTAACTGAAGTTATTGTAAATCTGCTGAAATTACCAAAATCCTCTCAAAATCTTGCAAAGCTAAGGAATGAGGACATTTCTTCAGATATAGGAAACAGTTGTAACTTGCACTCATTTGGATGAATGCTCACATTTATTTTATTCACTATAATTACGGTAACTTCCAGGAACGTACACGTAGCATCGGGTTTTTTTTAAAAGGGGGGGAGTGGTGGATAGCAGCCTCATCCAATGGTTTCTTTATTTTCACTTCCATTTATTACATGCTCACAATCTCAAGGGGTGGGGGGGGGGGTGCAACTCCATGTTCCTTTAATATGATAAGCAAATATTTTAAACGTAAATTTAAAAAAAATAAAATTTTATAAGAAAAAATGTCGACTGCAAAAAAGGGGATGAACTGACGTTACAATCACTCTAAAAGAGGAGATAAAGTGCAATGAACATTTATATTAAAATCTTTATTATTCAACAACATTGTATCTGAGATTAAACTATTGTTCTACTTATAAATAACTAAATAACAAATCTTATAACCTATGAAATCTTATAAACTATGAATAATGGAAATTTACTGAAAAAATAGGTACGTTTTATTTTATTTTGCAATCAAATTCATTTACGTTGTTAATTTTATTTTTATTGATTTATCATAATTCATTGTTTGATCACATGTTGCGCTCGCCCCAACGGTCGCACCGTAAAACATATTAATAGGAAGGAAGGGGTCTTTTTTTTCTTAATGTATTATGATGCATCAAATAAAATGTAGGCCATGACCCTATGGGATTGTTCTGACCCCATGGAACAGGAAAATACCAAATATCTTAAAAACTGTTGAGATCCCCACCACTAAACCATATATATATATTCTTGTTTCTAATGTCATTATGATGTACCAAATGGTGTGAAGTACATGACACCCAGGTGTTGTCTTTAACCCCCCCCCCCCCCCCCCCATGAAATAGGAAATGATAATATATTTTGATAACTTTTGAGATCCCCATCCCTAAACCATATTTATTCTTGCTCTTTGTGTCATATATTGCGCATCAAATGGTATATATGTTATACCCCCTTGGAGACACCCTGACTTTCTAGAACTGGAAATAATAAAGTATTTTATCTTATTCATATGTAGTGTTTGACCCATGTGGGTAATTCCTAGCCTAATGATGAACCTGCTTTGTTAAGGAGACTTTACAATTGCCCCGAATACATATAACATTTTGTTTATCTTAAAAATTATAAAGCAATTTCCAAAATTTTAATGTGATCTAGAGAAAAATATCAAGAAATGATTTATAATTCGCTACTGTACACATGTAAGAATGTAAGAAGACTCTGAATCTTTAGAACCTGAGGTTTGATTGTTGGGGGGGGGGGGGTTGGTTGGATGTGGAGGATAAACATTTAATTTTAATCATTCATTGTTATCAATTTTAACTTCAATATTAGTTATTGATCCCCAGGTATAAAATAAGACTTCTGATCATATCAATAGATCATTTGACAATTATGCAAGGTGTAATGTGATTTTTTTAAAAACATTTTTTAACAGTTTATAAAATCTTTTAAGACCCCAAAATATATTTTGAATTTAATAGATCATTCGACAATTAAAT
>WFKH01007768.1:6483322-6497479 GCA_016163765.1 Magallana hongkongensis | reverse complement strand
GAGTGTATATATATCTAAAGGTCTTTAGCAATATTGCTTTGTTTTAAATTGATATGTGTGTCTTCCCTAAATACAGGTGTACCAAGTTCACAAGACACAGACACAGTGGGTACAGACATGGAGTTTGAAATTCTTTCTTTGTAAGTGTATGCATGCAGAAAAATAAAGCCACAAATCAATTACATGCAAAGCATATTTACAAGCTATATTAGCCGGCTAGCCTCAACTGATTTATATTTTGGTGTTTATTTTGATTATCATATTTCTTATAAATTTGACAAATTTGACCTTAAATATAGGTGTAAAATGTGTAAATACATGTATATATTGAGCACTGTGTATAAACAAAAGTTTAAAAATGTATGCAGTGCAGTATGCGAACCGATGTCAAAAATAATTATGACTCTGTAAAAAATCTTGGAACTCTTAGAGAAATATCATTCTCTCCAACTGTCTGTCTGTCCATCAACACAATTGTGTGACGCAGTGTATCACAAAGATTTCATCAAAATACTCTCAAATTTTACTTATGCTTAGATTAACATTATAAAGACACCTGTATATTTTCAGGTTATGTCAGTAGACCATATAAGGAGGATTGTATATCTTGAGACTATGTCAGTTTTTTAGTTTGTGTATAATGAATGATTAGTATCCCGCTCCGAAGGAGAAGGGGGTATACTGTTTTACCCTTGTGTGTCTGTCTGTAACAAAAATTTCTGTCACAGTTTTCTCAGCAACTAGCTATTCATCACACGTGCTTGAAATTTTAACACACTCTGTTTAGGCATGCCATATAGTGGAATTTATTTTTGTACCATGCGTACATCAACTTCCTGTTAAATGTCGACTTTGCTTATTTTGTATATATATTCACATCAGGGGGGGGGGGGGGGTATTACTAGTGAGCATTGGCTCACTTGCAGATATCTTGTTTCCATTATTAGAGCTGCATATTCATTTGATAACTCATAAGTGTATCCAAATATATCAAAGTTTGATCAATTATCAAATAGATCATGGTTAACCAATATACTGAGACAAATCATAGACATTGACTATGCAAATCATACTACATATAGCATTTATACATGAATTCACATTTTCTAGTTAGATTTCTAGTAATGAAGAACATTGTATTGCTTTCCAGCAACAAGTTCTTGTAACCCTTCCTTACCATCATCCCAAGACTGGTATGAGCAGAACAAAACACCAAAAGAAAAACTAAATGAAGCATTACTGAGACTTTCAGGTAATTTAACTGAAATCAATTTATGCAGTAATTTTCAAGGAACTTGTTAGACAATTGCTTTCAAATATACCGATGAATCAAAACGGTTATTTGTTAAAAAAATTGCATTTGGGATATGCTTGGTTGTAACTAGTAATATATATATAAGAAATATAGTAGGGGATACAAGCACGTACTAAGACCTGTTACACAGTGAGTGATGTGGCATTAGGGCTCTTTGTTTAGTCTTAGTTTTGAAGATTGATAATATTCTAGTGAAAGAAAGCAATTTCAAAAGTAAAGTATTTTGCAGAGTACATTACTTTATTTAACAAATTTGTGAATTTCTAAACATTTACTGGTCCTTTCTGGTTATATTATTTGTAAAATTATATCATAAAAATAACAACTTTGTTTATAGATAACAAGTTTCAACCTCTAAAGTCTCAACTTACAAGACCTTGGTCTGAATTAGCAAAGTCTGCAAAGTATTACTACATAAGCAAGGCCAAAAAAGCTGTTATGATAGTCCTGTCCATCATAGCCCCAGGACAAGAGGACACCATTATCTCCAAAATCATTCCATCCTCTCCAAATGAAAGTGAAGCAACAGACAAATCCACACAACAGTTGATAGAGGCATATCATGCCACAGCAGACAAAAAAACCCAGCTGCAGATCTTGTCATTATTTACGAACAACTTTACAAAGGAAAAGCTTCTTCAACTTGTACCATCACTGACACAATCCAAAATTGATGCCGCCAGAAAACATGCTTCAGTGATAGGACCAGGACAGATACTAAATCCACCAAAGATATACAGAATACGTCTGACCAGACCAAAATGTATCTATGCCCTCTATTTCCCAGGTTCTTGGTTTTGGTACCATGCAACTTCATTTGTCAAGTGGAGAAAAAATACAAATTCCGAAAGTCATCAGAAATGCTGTGAGTGCTAGAATCATTGCAAACTACCTAGAGTATTACAAGGAAACAGAGTTCCAAACTTTCAACCGTGCATCTTTGTACAGAATACTGAAAGCCTGTCGAGCATCAAAAAGGAAAGCAATGCATGGACTTGACAATACTACAGCACTTGGAATGAATGAGCAAACATTCAAAATGAAATGGAGGAGGAACAAAGCCAGAATCGGGACCAGGGGCACCTGAATTCTGATTTATATGCATGTCAAGATCCCTATTGCCAGAAACAGTATGTGAGGTCTGCAAACCTTGAGAAACATCTAGCACTAGGCAATCTCCTTTTCAGGAAAGCTGAAGAAACTGGAATTGATTGTGGCATCAAACTATGGGTTGAGACGTGTTCTGCCATCCGAGAGAAATATGCTCACATTTGTGAGACAATGTTGTCTCAGAGTCATGATACGGGTATCTTTTCCCAAAGTTCAGATGGATGGGCATTGAAATTTCTTGTTAAGTGCAACAGGTTCTCTTTAAATGTGAAGGAGTATGTAAAGAAGTTTTTTGAAAGCTGTGAAAAGACAGGAAAATGGCTAAATTATGCAGCTTTGAGTGGAAAACTTCAAAAAGCTTGTGACGAAAATGGACAGCGCCTTTTTAGACCATTTGAGTGGCTGACAGCAAATCAACTGAGAAACTTGTTTGCATCATATAATAACAACAAGAAGAAAAACTGCAGGGGCAGACAGATTCTTTTAGTGGAAGTTCCAGAAACAGATGAACATCTTCAAGAAATTGTCATGAATCTTAAGGCAGAAGAACATCAGCAGACTGTATCTAACATGTATGAAAATGTGTTTAATGCAGCAAATACTTAAATTTACCTTTGAATATCTCTGTGGCAACCTGTATAACATGCATTTACATGGAATTTATCAATGTTTTATATTTTAAGATATTTGTAAAGGTAAAAAATTCCAGCTTTTAAAAAAAAAAAATACACTCAGTTTCTATATTTTAGCGTGCATGTATTTTTTATAACATTTGGTATTTATCTTTTACGATTGTGTGAGCATGGCAACTTACAGGTTACGTTAGTGCAATGATTCATTTCTTTTTATGTAATGATTATTGTCAGTTCTAGTAAGACACCACCAAAAATTAACTCTTTGAAGGTTCAATGCACTGTCAGTAATATATTAAGATTTTCTTAGGATATTAAACAAACGCAAATGATTGTATTTCCTTGGAAACATGTTTTCTAATTTTAGTAACCAATTTTATTCTAGTATTTGAAAATATTGAAAATAATATTTGCAAAACTTATCTTAGAGTAATTAATTTAGTATTCCTTGTTAAAACGTAAAGCGTCAGAATTCTTTTTACCGTCTTCAAAGTGATAAAAGTCCAAAATAATGAAAAACAACAATTTGAAGTTTTTATGAGTAACAGTAATATACGTAATGTACTTATATGATGGCGTTATTTACGACAACTTGAATTTCCTGTTTTGAAATATTCAGAGTTAATTTTTATTATATTTTGTTACATAAATTGTCGAAATGATGCTGTGATATTTCAGAGCATTGCTGGTATAGATTTAAATGAATTGAATGTTACTTATGTTAGCCATTTTAGCGTTTTTTGTAAAAATGAAAATACCAGTCTTATTGGTGACCTCATATCTGACCTATATGAAAGAGTCCAAAGTCAGATTTTTTTATATTGTACTATTAATGGTCTGTACTTAAAGGTGTAATTGCAAGAAAAGAAATTGAAGCGTTTACAGACCCCAAAATAATGCTTTGTAAGTTGGTAAAATTTGAAAATTTCATGAAACGTAGAAATTTAAAAAGGTTATGACCTTTTTGTACTTAAACTGGATAAGTCCTATATAAATGTACCACCCCAACTGACATGCTAGACAACATGCTTTTACCCCCTATAACTAGTTTCAATGCATGTATTATCACTGTTAGTTGAGAGATCCTGAAATATGTCTTGATTTCATGATTTTTGTTCCCATTTTTGACCCCTTGTTCTTTTTTTAATAACATGCCTTTTACTCATAAACTATGGAAACCATGACAAAAACATATGTGGCAAATTTTATGGCATATTGATACTATGTTGCACACTAAAATTGATCAACCATGCTTGTGGACTGTTTTGCATGACTTTCTCTGAGACGCTCACTTAATCTGAACATTGTGCATAATTCAAAACAATATTTAATATAATAAATTTGCTAAATTGAAAACATTGACAACAAATGTCAATCAGGCTGAAATTACATTTAAGGTGCAAAAAGTTAAATTCGGCATAACTCAGAGGGAGAAACACTGACACCCACCCCCCTCCTTTATCTTTTTAATTTTTTAAGTATGTTTTGTCGACAGATTTCGATGATATACTTCTTGAAAAATGTGTGATACAACAACATTGAGGAGCGAGATACTTCAAGAATCTATAGTTTATACGTAGAGCTATGCCATGTATGCCACATAAATAAAATGTATGCACCACTGATAATACGTTTGCAATACCAGTAAATAAATGCATACACAAGTCAATGCAAAATCTATCCTCAAAGTGTGTTGTAAAGAAGTTCTTAAACTTACCGGAAACCTCTCCCACTTTTTCTTTATATTTATCCTGTTTCCTCTCTTTCCAATGGTTTTAGGAATTTCTTAAGCTGATGAGTATAAAAAGTAAAATATAATAATGATTATAAGTCCTTAAATCTTGGGTGTCACTCTGGTATTGATTAAGTAATAGTACCTACGTGAACATACAACCCACAGGTCACCATTAGCAAACGACAAAATTTGGCACAAAGCTCGGGATTTCCGAACAATGTGATATCGATTTTACTTACCCACATATACTTATATTACATTAGAAGTACTTTCCGCAGTGTGTGGAAACTTTCACTTTATATTTTGTGCTTGAAATAATGACGATGAATGATCACTGTATGGAAAGTGCTAATCGAAAATGTTGTTGATTTGGATCACCTGCTATATTGATTTGGGTACTCTTGTGTATGTTTGAAAATGCAGAACTTCAAAAGGGATAAAGTAGGCTAAATATTTCAGAAAAGGTAGTTTTGAGTTATTGTCGAAAATCTTGTTCCTCACTTTACTCGAAAAGCATAACAAACTTAAATGGACAGCGTTATTATAAGTAAAGGAGTTACTATTTGTTTGGGTTAATGCTATAATTTGTTTACAACAATTTTTTGCGATTGCTATACTTTTTTCACCCATCCGTCTAAAAAACATCAAATGAAGTTTTATTCATTTTTATAATATTTTGAGGATTTTAACATTCACGTATTTATGATTAGATATAGTTATTGATAATCAATAGCGAGACATTATTAGTTGAAAAATGATAAAGCAGTGTAAGTAATCGTAGAATTTGATTTCATGGCCTCTAATTATTGGTGTTCTTGCGATGCTTGATTTGCGTTCTTGTTATGATTGATTGGCGTTCAATGGAAATGTTATGATTGATTTGGGTATATATCAGATAGTGTTATATTATACTTACTTAGATATTAAACAGTGTAAGGAATATTTCCAAATGTACCTTTTGCAACAATTCTACTTTAGCAACACATTGTATCACTGTTAATACCATCAGTTGGAACCTATTTTAATTAAGGACAAGTTACGTTTTAATTAAACAATAAAATACTTTCTTTAGTGATTCATGCGGGATATGAAGATGGCAAAAATGCATTCTGCAATGATCGCTACCTTCATAACCCGCATGAATCATCAAAGAAAGCATTTAATTAAATCATTATTTAAGTACATCAGTGTGTAACATAAATGAAACAGCCAAATCATCTTATATGGGAACTTGAGTCTGATATCATCATGTTTATTTCGTGCAGTCCGTGATTTTTCTTAGGTTGTTGAAGGTTTCAACCAATCGTAAAACGGGGCGTGTAGATTTCAGTCTTGTCACTTTCTACAGAGCTATAAATATACAATCAATTTCCGTTAGAAATAGAGGTGGTGAATGTCAATATTCATAAATGAACATACAATATCACGTGTCTCTATTCGTGTTAAAAAGTATCACAAATCTAATTATATTATAAACTGTGTGATTGTAATAGTTTTCAGATATTCACATGTTTTTTGTGATATTTAGCCGGGCTCTGCTGAAAACAAAGTCCTGGCTGTAGGCAGGCAAATCTTCAAAGTTACTATAAATAACACAACACTTTAACACAGCTTCCGGTATACAAAATAGTTTCACAGAGAGCCTTGTTTTGTCAGGTTTATTGTTTGCTAAATGTTCGCGATTAATTTAGAGAGGAGTGTTGTTTTTCCCCTGTTTTCTTATTAAAGCTGATTGTGATAGTGTGTTTATTAATATTTTAGTTATTGTCATTTCTTACTTTCAGTATTGTTGAAAGTTATGAAATAACTTTCAAGGTTTAACTAGAAAGTAATAACAAATAAATAAAGTTAAACTAAACCATTTAAATAAATAGGAAAAGAATTTTTTTATTCAATAATAAATGAATATGATTAAATATTCTCTCTTCTTATATTTTGTCAAAATTTCGAATATAGAGACAGTAAAAAACAAAACACTACACTGATATTAAAAAAGAAAAAAAATATTCTACGTAAATTTCAAATTATTCTAAGTAAGTTATGGAACACATTCAAAGTAATTCCTAAACGGTTATATGGGCGGATTTAAATAAATGAAACAAAAAAATATATGAAAAATAAAGTCATTATATATATGAAAAAAAAACCAAAAACTTTGGGGACGGACTGACCAAACTTGGGGGCGGATTGACCAAACTTGGGGGCAGATAACAAAACATATGGGAAAACAAGGACAAAAATTTGGGGGCGGATTGACCAAACCTTGGGGGACGGATAAGCCCAAAACCAAGGGACGGATTGACCGGGACGGTTTTATTTGGGAACGGATTGACGGGCACCCATCCTGTTTGATTGTGTGCACATGGATCAGTGAAACATTGACACTGTCAGTTGTTTACAATTACGTAAATTCAATACTGTTTGCAGCAAATATTGTTTTTTCTTATTTAGATATAGCTAGGGCCTAGCACAAACTAAGGTACTGTTGTTTTCCTATTTTTGCATGTGACAATTTAATTTAACAGCTTTTCAAAACAATTTGTTTATGTTTTGATTCATCATTTGATTTTTTGTTTGAAAATTGTGCAATCGTAATTCATTTTTGTTCATTTACAGGTATTGCATATTTTTTCCTGTGTATTTAGTTCATATTTTGCATTTATTTTTTTATATTTCATACTTTGTGATTTGGTATTAGTTTGCACTTCACAGGTAGTGGTGTATTCATTTGATTCTTTGTTTATTTGCAAATACATTTTATTTAGTTAAAGGTAATTCATATAATTGAGTGAAAGTGTCTATTGAGTGATTGGAGATTGTCTACTAACTTTATTTAATACCTACCAAGCCCTGCTATAGCTAATCCTTATTATTGGTGATCTATACATTGATGACTGCAGTACATTAGAGTTATGTGAAGTTTATTGGATTTGAATTTGGTTTTATATTGTGTTCTTGTTCAGTCTATTTGATCCCCATAAGAATCCATTAAAATAATCATTCTGTAATATACAGTTGAAGTAAAACTCATTATAAATCAGTATAAAATAAATTTATAAAAACTAAATCAAGCATAAAACAGGGTTTAAAAACAACATTAAAATCTTAGTTAAAATCACAGCAATTAAAATAAACTAAAGGTTTTTTAAAAAAAAACCAAACAAACCAAAACTCATATTTCATTTCGGCGTGCGGTTTTTCTGCTGTCCGTTTTTATTATAAATTTGATATTTTGCTTTGCAATTTTGTTGCGAACCTGTATTGTGATCACAGCGCTGCGAACAACTCGATAGTTGTTATATATCAGTTGGGTAACCCTTATCTAATGTTTTGAGTTGAATAAGCCTATGCAAGTTAGTGTTGTTTACACAGTACTTTTACTTGCATTTAGCACATTTAGCTATTATACAATGACTTCAATTGAAAATGCATCTGATGAACCCTTTGATGGTCAAATCAGAGAGGAACATCAATCCAAACATGATGATTGAGTTATACAAGATTTGTCAGAAGAAGAGAAAAAGAAGATGATTGAGTATTTGCAAAATCATGATTACAAAGTATTTACAAACGAGGCATTTAATACCTTTGTATCTCAATCAAAATCTGTAAAAAAGGAGATTAATCCTAGCCCACCACCATTTTTTGCCTCGCCAATTCCTCCGAAACTCATCTATAAACCAGTGTCTGTGCAATCAGGGTCACCCTACATTCCAAATTTGTCCATATTCTCAGGTGACCCTAGTAGGAGTGATGTGCCATATGATGTTTGGAAATATGAGGTTGAATGTTTGATTAATGAGGAGTACAGCGAAAAGGTCATACTTCAAGCTATTAGAAGGTCGCTAAAAGCACAAGCTAGCAAAATAGCTATCATAATGAGATTAGGACCTGATGCTACATAAGATGAAATTTAAGAGAAAATGGAAAGTATTCACGGAACAGTAGAAAGAGGAGAATCTCTCATTACCAACTTTTACAGTGCAGTACAGAAAGGTGATGAAGATATAACAACATGGGGGTGTAGAATAGAAGATCTTCTTAGTAAAGCTGTAAGTATAGGAAAGATTCATCATGATGATGTAGATGAAATGCTGAAAAACAAATTCTGGACAGGACTCCGTCAAGATCTTAAAGATATAACAGGATATCTATATGACAAATGTACAACATTTGACAAACTTAGAAAAGAAATAAGATTGGTTGAATTAGAACATCCCATCAATAAGAAAAAGTCTGTTCCAAGTATGAATGTAGCAGCATCTGGAGAATCCACTTCTAAATCTGACGATATTTCAGATCTAAAAGCTATGATTCAAAAGTTATCTACAAAAGTTGAAAACTTGGAAACTCAGAAGAAAGTTGGAAGTGAACAGGAATCACAGATCAGAGAGCAAGGATATACTTCCTTCAACAGAGGAAGACCAACAGTAAGAAACAGGAGTACAAGATTATACAGAAATGACAGACAACCATCTACCTATGGTAGGGGTAGAGCCACACAATATGAAGAACCAATATGCTGAAGGTGTGGACAACGAGGATATCTATCCTACGGTTGTCGGGTGAACCTACACAAGACTTTAAACACCAACAGGCCTGTGTCAGGGGGCAGACATTTGGCCACAGACAGATTCAACGCCCCATAAATATCATTCAATTAGTTGGCAAGTCATCTGAGGTTATGATTACCATAGAAAACATAGACTGCAAAGCTTTATTAGATACAGGCTTAACTGTGTCTACCACTTGTTTACTTTTGGTTGTACCCGAAAGTAATTACAATAATGAAATACCTATCCTTTTGGGCACAAATATATTGCAACATGTTTTCGATAGTGTACAACAACAGTATGGTTCTAAGTGTTTAAACCGAACTCAGTTGCATGTCGCATGGTATACCACATTTAGATCTTTACTCCTCAGACAGAAAGAATTAGAGAAGAATGGCAACAGACTTGGTATTGTGAAATCAGCACATCAATATCGTGTAACTTTAGAGCCAAACTCTTCTGTAACTGTTCAGGGGTATGTTGATAAGGCAGTTCCTTATCACACAACGTGTGCACTTTTACATGCAACACCTAGGTCGAAAGTCCCTAGAGATTTAGATATAGTTCCCTGTATTGTGAACTTTGAATACCCTTGTAACAGACTTATTCTAGTAAAGATAGAGAATGTCACGACGAGATCAATTACCATCTCACCTAAAGCAATTCTTTGTGAGCTTCAGTCTGTTAAGTTAGAGGAGATGACATCAAGGAAGACAATCCAGATACAGAGATGAAAACAAATTTCAAGATTGATGATGATTTGCCAGAAGTGAAGAGACGTGTGATTTCTACTCTTCTCAATAGGTATCAAGATGTTTTCTCTCATTCAGATACTGATATTGGCCATACTTCTTTAGTCCAACACAAGATAGAGCTTACAGATGAGATGCCATTCAAGCAGAAACCCAGAAGAATTCCACCTAGCATGTATATGGAGATAAAGAATCATCTGAAGCAGTTACTTGATGCAGGACTTATAAGGAAATCTTAATCTCCATGGTGAAGTAATGTTGTTTTATGCAGAAAAAAGACAACTCGCTTCGCATGTGCATAGACTATTTCAGCTGATATTTCAGATTTGGACAATTATAGACAATTAGAACTATCTAAATTTGCAGATATAAATGTCAGATTGGCACAGGTATGAGACAGGGACATCCGTTACTGGTTTTCGCATGTGCGGAAAAGAGTCCCTCTTTTTCGAGATAGTTTACCGAGCAACAATCTTCCTAATCATTTAGCTATGTTAAGGAATTTTGATAAATTCTATATCAAAGATGGTATACTTTACAGGAAAACATGCAGTAATGAAGTGACCAAACACCAGATTGTATTGACTTACTCATTAAGGAAAACAGTCTTAGAGTATTTGCACTCAGATATGGGACATCCAGGTAGAAAAAAGACAATAGGTTTCATTCAAGACAGATTTTTTTTGGTTTGGAATGACAAGAGACATTGAAAACTTTGTCAGGTCTTGTTCAAGATGTATTCTCAGAAAATCCAAAACAGAGAAAGCTCCACTTGTAAACATAACTACATCTTAACCTCTGGAGATGACCCGCATTGATTTTTTGACTTTAGAATGTTCTAAAAGAGGTTTTCAAAGCATTCTTGTAATAACTAACCATTTATAAAATATGCACAAGCTTATCCAACAAAGAATCAGACAGCTAAAACTACTGCGGATATTTTGTTCAACAAGTTTATAGTTCACTATGGTATTCCACAAAAGATTTATAGTGATCAGGGAGCTCAGTTTGAGGGAAAGGTTATAGAGGAGTTATGTAAGATCACGAACATCAAGAAATCTAGAACCACTGCATATCACCCCATGGGTAATGGATTATGCAAAAGGTTCAACCGGACACTCCTTCAGATGTTGGGCACCTTGAACTTAGAACAGAGAGCTGATCGGATGCCGTACATAGGTCCATTAGTACATGCATATAATGCAATGAAACAAGAATCAACACAACAGTCGACTTTTATCTCATGTTTGGAAGGAGACCAAGATTGCCAATAGATATTGCGCTTAACATCCCAGACTCAGAACCAAGTTCAAATACTTCTATTCCAACGTATATTGACAACTTAAAATCAAGACTGAAACTAGCATATTAATTAGCTTCAGAAGCAAATAAAAAAGCATAGGAAAAACAAAAACAAAATTATAATCTTAAGATAAGACATACAGTTCTTAAAGTGGGGGATAGAGTTTTAGTTAAGAGAACATTATTTGATGGTAAACATAAACTATCTAACAAATGGGAATCTGAACCTTATATTATTTAGATCAACCTAATTAGTTTATTCCAGTATTCACAGTGAAAGAAGAAGAGTCTGACAGACAGAAAACTGTACATCGGAATTTACTACTACCAATTGGACATCTAGACTTTCAACCAGAGAAAGTGAAAACTAATACAAGACCTGTACCCAAACCAAGGAAACTTAGAAGAAGGACAAGCAATAGGAAACAAGAGAGAGATCAGCATATCACAGAGAGTGACAGCAGTAGTGATGAGGAGATACAGGTAGTATATGTACCAAGGACTTGTCCTGAGCGGCGAGGATATTTACATCCTCCAGCTATTGATGTGGTATCGACTGATGACGATCAGGATCCAGCTGGCTGTACTACATTAGTGGATGACAGGAAAGGAAAAACTTCCATCAACAGGTAGACCCATTAGAAAAAAGAAAAAACCAGCTTGGATGAAGACTGGAGAATATGCAATGTCTATACAAGAACTTAAGCAACCTGATTGGATTTTAAGATGCAACTTCCTTAAGTCTCTTTTTTCAGATAGAAAATTACATGGATTAGACGAAAAACAACTTTCTTCACCATTTATATATATTTTGTTACAGAAATAAGTTTTTATGACTAATATTTTACCGTTGTATTTTTTTTTCAGATATTCTATATTAACTAATCCTAGCTTTTGTCAACATGTAAATGACGAGGACGGGATGTATGTGATAGTGTGTTTACTATTATTTTAATTATTGTCATTTCTTTCAGTACTGTTGAAAGTTATGAAATAACTTTCAAGGTTTAACTAGAAAGTAATAACAAATAAATAAATTTAAACTAACCATTTAAATAAATAGGAAAATAAATATGTATTGGTTTCAATCTGAAAATCTCCAGACCATAATTACTTACACCTTTAACCTTTGAACTTAAATATAATATAAGTCAAATATAATATGTCTAGTCTTTCATTGGCTAGATTTTCCCGCCATGTTCACTGACCCTTCATTGTTTTTATACTTACTCTGCCAGTAGCAGAAAGGCAGTGGTTCAGAGAAGTCACAGTATGTGTTATAAATATTCTTATGGAATATTAAGCTTCAGTGACAGTAAGTTGACATTTTGACAATATACAGAGTCCTTAACATTGGTTTTATATAATTCCAATTACTAATATATAATTTTGAGAAAAAGATGAAAGAAAGAGAGAAAATGACATGATTCATATAAGATTATAATTAAACTATCATTTTATGTACATTTTATGTACATTTTAAAAATTTACACCAACATGTACAGATATATTCATTAATTATAGAGGTCTGACTGTTATAAGCTGACTGAATCACCATGAAAGTCCTATGATGGGATTCAAGCCCATAGTTTGGTATGTTATGTATATTATAATATTATCACAGTAATATGGAATGTGGAAGTCATGTCCTTATTAGTATTTATATATTTTACATGTATATTTGAATTATCAAATATTAATATTTGGTTTAAATTGATTTTAGTAAACTGTTATTTATAATATTTACTGATCCTACATGCAAATTATTAATTGTCATATATTTACATTTGCAAAAATGTTTCCTTATATGAACCTATAGAATAGCGAAAACGTTCAATTCTGTATGAACGTTTTCGTGACGTCACAATGATCATAGCACGCGCTTATCGCTTGTCTCTTGGATTATTGTAAACATAAAATCTCGGTAATTTTAACAGTTCTGAACGATTTGTCTTTTTCAAACGTAAATATAAGTAATAAACAGCAATGTTAAAAAGTTCACCGGGATATGAAGTTGGTTGGTACGTGATCAAATCTACTGAGAAGCCCTTCGGGCTTCACAGGATTTGATCACGTGACCAACCAACTTCATATCCCGGTGAACTTTTTAAATTGCTGTTTATTTCTTAAGTATATGTTTTGTAGGATCCAGAATTGAATTGAATTGGATTGAATTAAAAATAATAATCATTATCAAAGTGAAACATCAGACTTATTTATTCGTCAACACTGCCTCCCGCTACATGATTTTAATTCATAAAAGCATTTGGTCGCCATATTAGTTTCGATCACTCTTCAACTGCCACTGGGGTATATATACCGTTCCAGAAATCTACTCAGTTGCTTTATGATCGAGACATTCAGGTTGCACGGACTTCCTAATGCATGAACTACACATTGTATAAAATGTTTGTATGAAAAGAATAAAAGAAACTACATGTACAATCAATAAAACATTAAATAGGATTTATCCTTTGAAAGAATTTCGAAGGTATCCGTATCATTTTGCAAACATAGTGCTGCCTTACTTCGCATGCACATCAAACACATGTGTCATTCATACAGAGTGCACATGGTCTGTATCTTTTTAAAGACCCCGGCGGCCGTACTACAAAAACACTCCGTTTCTAAAATACATGCGGTCATTGCACGATCTGCCTAAGTGTGTGGTTTGCGCATACACGTGCAATGTTATAATAAACACAGGAGAGAGAGAGAGAGAGAGAGAGAGAGAGAGAGAGAGAGAGAGAGAGAGAGA
>WFKH01007768.1:6464388-6479636 GCA_016163765.1 Magallana hongkongensis | reverse complement strand
ATGAGTAATTATTAGGTTTACGTTCTACTCCCATAAAAAGATACATTCCTATGTAGGTGGACATCTCTGCAGCATCTGTCATACCATTCCAGAGTTCTTGAAAATGGCTTAGGGTTGTACGGAGGATATGATAAAAATCTTTACCTATCTATTTGTTTATCTATTTGTTTCCTCGACAAAAATTTCAATTAGATTCCTTTCTTTGTCCGGAGTGTAAATTTATAGAAATATTTTACAAGAGGAGTATCAGCCAATGAAGGGTTTACACGACCCACACGGCGCGAGAAGGGATTAAATTCATGTGGGTATTCAAAGTTTTCAACATACCGTCCATTTGTCCGCCATCGGTCAACTACTGGAACATCATCATCACCATAGTCGTCGTCAAATTCAGATTCTTCAAACTGTACCTCAAAATCAAAATCGTTTTGCGAAGCGGAATCCGCGTTTCTCAAAGTCGCCATCGACATAGAACTTGCAGTTTTACGGATGAGCAAAGTTTAATGCCTCTATCATTCGTTCAAGTTATTTTATTCACATTCAAAAGAAATGTTTGTTTTACTGTGAAAGAGTACATGCACTGCAGTTTTGTTACGGATTGATCAAATTACCTTTTAATTAAACGATCAATTTTTAAGTTGTATGAAGTTCTTTCTTACATGTTTGGTTTATTAAACGAATAAATTATGTTATATTTATACTGACCTTAGACCAATTCTCGCCATGTACAATTCTTGCCAGTACATTGTTATTAAAGCGCATTAAGTACATTGGTTATTTTTGGATATCGTCGGTCCTATAACATACAGGGTGTGCCGGCAAATTAAATCCAGAGCGTTAGCGCGGTATGACAATTTGTCTGCACAACCTGGTGTGTTAATGGACCGACGATTTCCAAAATAAGCTTTCAATGCTTATATTTGTTTTGATGTTTGTTTTTATGAAACATTTTTGCATCGTCGCTTTAAAGCCATTATATACGGTCTTTGTCATGGATATGAATAATAGATGGAACAGCCATAAAACATGTCTTTCATTATGCTTCTGCGGCTTAACATATAGTGTCAGAAACTTTGCCGGTAAAACTCTTTTTTGATATAGGATAGACATGATTTAACGATTATTTTTTCTAAAGTACATATCAAACTGGTATAAGGTAAGTTTGAACGTACATGTACCTATCAAACATATATTTATTCAAAATGGCGTGATGACGTTTACTTGTGCTCATACGTCGTGATCAGGGTTGACGGGTGTTATTGAACATTGACCGCACAGATTTCCAATGCAAACATTATATACACTCAATGTATATATGTCATTTTATTTACACATAATAGTTTGTTTTCCCTCGAACTGAAACGCCACACACATGGCACATGACTGCCGCATATATCTCCATGTCCGTCTGGTGAGAATTAATATTCGGCAATATGGCCGACGCTTCGCCTACTCGTCTCGACATTTGACAATATTAAATACAGAAACCGCGTTCCGTAAGTTCTTAAACTATTTGTAGTAGTTGTCCTTTGAAATATCGTTTAAATTGACGTCACATTGTTGTGTCTGGAGCGGAATCAAATGGCAGCGTCAAGATTAACTCAAACCTCTGCAGAGGAAAAGGAGAAAACCTTTAAAATTAAATAGCAACAAAACATTGTAAGAAAATAAGGGAGCAGAAAAAATTTTCAAAAACAATTTGAAAGTGAGAATGAGAATTTTAAAGAGTTCGACTGTGTTAAATTGGAGGAGATGTAAGGCCACTTTTACATGGATTATTAAAGATCATCGCTTCTTGTGAAATAAATGTTTCACGTGATAGTCCTCGGGAAAACAAAACACTTATTAGGTTTGTTACTGACTGACCACGGAAATATATCGTCTACGAGATTGATCAACCCGATATATTTCCCTAGTCAGTCAGTCACAAACCTAATAAATAATATTCGAAAAAATAAGTTACAGTGCATTAGGGCCTATCGAGAAATGGTACCTGGCGAAAAATTGTCTTAGGCTTGTATCTGTTTTGTTTTTTCTTTAAATTTATCAATACATCACACAAGAACAATTAAGTACTTGGTAGGTAAAACCATGCGGCGATGTAAATTGAATATTTTATTTATTTATTTTATTTTTGATTTATTTTAAGAGATGAATAAACATACATGTACCATAAACACTGAAAAGTTGTATATAATAAATACATATTATGTAAAATGTATCGGGAACATTTTTTTCTAGTGCCAAACAAAAGAATATATTCACAATCGCTCTAAATTGCGCTACATATCACCAAGAAGAAATTGAGGTTAAATGTATGTCCCTCTCAAAGCCAACGGTAAAACGATATATACTAGTATATCTCTGCCGCAGCCAGAGGTTTAAAGTTGGTTAATTACCATAAATCTTCATTTAAAAAAGAAATTACGCAGTATAATGTACATGAACTGATATTCTAATAGTAAGAGTAAACAGCGATCTGGTGCATTGGAGATCTTGGCTTTCTGATCCCAATAAAATCACTATTTAATGAGCGGCTTTCTGGGTGGTACCGCTGGTTTTGTTCCAGGCTGATTCTGGTTTACGTACACTGGAGTGGAAATATCGTCTGCTTTCAACTCTTGATCATTGACATAGAAAGTGGACTTTGGCTTTGCCTTTGGTTTTGGAAAAACTTTGGGTTTTGTTTTAATTACTGATGTTGATTCGACACAAATACTTTCGTCTTTTGCGGCTCGAACTGTTCCATCAATGTCTGATCCTTTATGGGTATCTCCTAAACCTATTGACATGTTGTCTGAGCTGTTAAAATCTGATCCTTTAAATGTTTCTCTCATGTCATCAGACATCATACTTGGCACTGTTCCGCAAAAGTCAGAACCTTTGTAAACAGAATCTGAAGAATTACTCTGATCTGTTCTCGTTTTTGAACCACATAACGTCGATTGGTTTTCATTTGGTGAAACAGAAAGTTGTTCAGGGGATTTTTTATCATGCTTTTGGGGAATATTTCTAGGAGATACAGTACCGATCAGACACAACCTAACACCAGAGTAAACCCCAACTAAACCCGGGGTTTACTTTTGGGGTTTACTTGGGGTTTACTCTGGGTTTACTTTTTGAAAATTTGGGTCCACTCGGGGTTTACTTTGGGTTTACTCGGGGTTTACTTTGGGTTTACTTGGAAATTGCTTTTGAGGTCAACTGTATGCACTGAAGTGTGAAGCAGACCCATCTTTTATCTTTCCATCCTACTGCCTGTAATTCCTGCCCCTTGTATATTCCGAATACACCGTTAGCGTCTGCTTTCAGGGGTATACTTCTGACTGGGTTTACTCTCTGTGTCCACTCTGGGTTTACTTTGGGTTTACTCTGGGTTTACTCTGGGTCCACTCTAGTAAACCCAGAGTAAACCTAGAAAGTAAACCCAGGGTTTATTTGGGGTTTACTTTCTGTTAGGTTGGGTCTGATCGGTACTGTACGGGGAGTTCAGTTGTATTGCTAGATTCATCCTTGCCTAGATCTGTTTTGGGATTAGCATCTGTAGAGTTTGGTTTTGATGGTTTTGGTGGTAGTGGGAGCTTTTTTGCAGAATTCAAAGCGTCTTTCATTTGTTGTTGTGGGGAAATAGGATCAATTTGCGAAGCGTAAACATCTTGATCTTTCGCTTCATTTTCGTTGGACTGTGGTGGTGTCATTGGAAGAGGAAGGGATTTACATGAGTTGACATCAGACGGATTAGCAGAGTCCTCTTTGTTTTCACGTAGTACAACTGGTGGTCTTTTAAGAGCAGACGGACAAGTCTCATATCCATTGTCATCCTCAGACTCTTGTGGGTTTGTTGTATCTCTGTCTCTACGAGGTACCGGCGGGACGGAACAGTCGGCCATATCTGACTCTCTCTTGCTGGGTTTCTGTGGAAGTGGTGGCAGCGGTGGTGGTAGTGGTCTGCGACGTTCGTCGTCATGGCGATTTTTTTTATCTATGTTGATTTTCGGAGGCAGTGGTGGTTTCCTCTTGACAACAGGAGGGTTAGCCTTGTCGTCATTCACGGGTTTTATTGGGTCTTCGTCATCGAACTTGGACGGATTTGGATTTGTAACATAATCATCACAATCATCATAAAATTCGTATAAAATATCAGCATCCTCGTAAACTTCCTTTATAAGGACTGAAGGGGGAAGACTGAGGATTTCCTTAGGAAGAGTCTTGCCAAGTCTGCAAAATAACATAAACCTAAATAGTATGAACCACTAGACATTAGATCGTATAAATTCTGCTTACCGCTCTATCAGAACTTGTTTTAATTGCAAGGAATCCCTAATGAAATTTAGTTATATCTTACAAAAAGCCTGAAACAAAGTAAGGTTGGGTTACAGTGTATATTTTATTTTTACAGAAAAGTCTTCTTTAGGTACCGGTCACAATCGGGGTACTTGGTGCTTAGTCAGCTTCCTTGATAGTTAAGCAAACTTGAATATGAAAATGATTTTTATTGTACACCTTGATTTCACATTTCATTTGTGTATTCAGATAACAATGAAGCACAGTTATCTTGACAATCAGTATTCTTACATAACATTTGCAAGTATTTACTGTAAAGCAATACATTTCATGGATCAGCTCTAGCTAGTGAGACTGATACTGACGAGGCGAGCCATGTGGCTACCGTTGGTTACTGGATCAGCGGAACGCGAGTTTTTGTGGTGATGTATATTATAACTAGGTTTTGAATAAAACGATTGGATAAAGCTTTATGGCAATTCTTGGTTTTTTATAATTTGAAAGTCTATAGCAGACCGGGATGATTTATTGTTGTGATCACCAATACGCAATCGAAGCATGCATCGTACGTGTTTTTACTATCCTGTTTTAACTACATTTGGGATCTTAAACGAGGCACTGTACATTTAGAAAATAGTTGTAAATTTTCTATATGCACGTAAAAGACGCTCGCTTCAAGACAAGGATATAATGAATTGGATTAGGAAAGTAGAATAAAAAAAATTTCAAATCAAAAAATTTTACATCAAAGTGAAACAAAAATTGGTACCGATTCGAAAGAAAATCAGTTGTGTGATATAATTTCCTTCTGATTTACCAGTATTTACATGTAAGCAGAAAAATGAGAAGCTGTAATTATGATTTAGTACACATATGTAAAGGATATAAGCCAAACGTGGTCTATTATATCAGATTTTGACCTCGACAAGGCGCGTAGTGTCGAATTCAGTCTAATATATGACATTACATACCACCTGAATCTTACATAAAACATTTAAAAATTTCTAGAACAAAAAATTAAAGACACACTTTGTCATAAGACGGCACTGGGCAGTGAGGAAGGCTGGCATACAAAATAGCTTGTGGTATAACCAAAAAAAATTCTTAATAAGTGTGAACAGATTTTGAGTACAAAAAATCCATCATTGAACCCCAAGCATTGCAGCAAAACTAGCCACATGCGTGGAAAAAGGAGAGCTAAGAATTTGACACGTTTGTTTCTACTGCGATTTGGAACCTATTGTGGATAGTGTTTTTTTGAGAATAGTGATTAAAAAAGGACCAAATGAAAATATTCTTGGAAAAACACGTTCTATGCTTTTCATAGCTTAATGCTAAGATTTTACGTCGATGTGTATTTAAATTGAATATTTCGAGAAATATTCATTGTTTACCATTGGTGCGAGAGTAATACTTCCCAAATCTCTTCTTTTCTTTCCCTTAGATGCCTTCATTATAAACCGCAACATCCTAAGTGGATTTATTAGGATGTGTATAGAAATATATTTATACTTGTTGGAAAATATGTATGGCTATTAGCCAAGTGGTATCACGTTTCGTTAGTGTACTAGTGTAATTTCAAAGGATTTAAGTGATTTACGTGACAATTTCGTTGCCTGCATCGTCGGAAACCCACGGTTGATTACTCGGCGTTCTTTACTCCATCACCCGTGGGTCCGTTTAAACTTCGACGCTCGTTTTAATGAGCAAATATTTAAAAATATCATCCAATCAAATGAGTCATTACAGAAATTAACTCTTCTGTTTTTAAAGGTTGCATTACCGAAGCCTGCTAACAATACAAATCGTTCTGAGATCGCAATTTGAATACAGTAACAAACGAGCGTTAAACGCGACTTGTTGATTGGACAAATTTACTCGGGGTGTAATATGAGCCATCAATCAAATTACGTGCTTCAATACGAGCGTCGAAATTTAAACGGACCCTCAGGTGACGGAGAGAGGAATGGGCCTGCGGCCTCAGGGTGTATGGAATACAACCCGGGGTAAATCCCTGTACACTCTTGATTGGACCTGGATAACGAATTTTTTTCCTTTGTTATACAAATCTTAAAATTATATTGTTTTACCAGTGCTTTGCAACTTGAAAATCTGGTCTAAGATCACTCAGAATAGTGATAAATAAAGCATCATATCTGATTAATTAATCATTATAAACAATGTATTTTAATTCAACTGTTAAACTGGGAATTTGACAAATTATTAATTCATTTACTTCATTTAACGTTACTTTATTGTAAACAATTATTGCATTGTGACGTCATATTTTTTTTAAAACCCGGCTTCAGGAGGTGGTACGGAAATTTACACCCGGCTTGTTAACCAATCAGATCTCGCGTTAAAAGCGACATAGGACATAATTTCATTTATTATATGATTAATTCATAGCTCTCTTATTGGCTGATATCAACAATCTAGAAAACATAGAATGTTATATTCACCTGCACGTGACCTAGGAGGTCAATATAACATTTGATTTTCGCTACATTGGACTAAAAATAGATCGTCCAATGAAATATCGCGTTTCTCAATTTGTTCGGCTATGGCTTCAAACTAAAATCTTCGCTTGATAACTCTCAATTTAATATGTCTGTATCAATTCGTCGCCGAATCATATAATAAAATATTTATTGCTGTTTTTGAGGTCAATACGATGATTTAGCGACCCTCGAACACGGCTTGGCGAATATTGTACTTCTTGGGTAGTTAAATCATCGT
Source organism: Magallana hongkongensis (assembly GCA_016163765.1). Lineage (NCBI taxonomy): Eukaryota > Metazoa > Mollusca > Bivalvia > Ostreida > Ostreidae > Magallana > Magallana hongkongensis. The sequence continues at coordinate 6,472,613 of WFKH01007768.1, read as the reverse complement.
ATTGACCTCAAAAACAGCAATAATTGTATATAATTGACTGAATTAAATCATTCATTCGTTGTGTATAACATTATGTGACGTCATCCTTTCCTATACTCAGTCAAATATTATTTTGAATAACAATATTAGGAATTATATTATACTTATGACGATCATATTGGACCAGGCGAATACAATTTTTGAAATATGAGACAATGGAAACAAAGGATTGACGTCACAAATATGTTTGAGTGTAGATAACTACATAAGGTACTATGCAAATAGATGTCATGTACCGTGTTTGAAGAATTTGAAGAATGGTTTTCATGGATGGTCGGTCAATTTTTTGATGAAGAAGGCACGGTCTAGTGACTTCTCGATAAAACAAATCAGGGCATTTTACTGGTTTTTTCTGGAATGTATCCCTCGATCAAATGCTGTAGAATCTGAAAATCAATACGACTTCAAATAAGAAAAACAACCCTTATTCTACAATTCCACTTTACACCAGCATTCTTTAAACAAGAGGCCCATGGGCCACACGGTGCGAAGTTTCGTTGAAATTGTCCCAGTAGTTCTGGAGAAAAAGATGAAAAGTAAAAAGTTTACGCCAACGACAACGACGACAGACAACGGAAAAACTTTGATCGGAAAAACTTAAATAAGATTTCAATTTAATAAAGAAAATGACCAATTCAACAATTTAAATATATCGTACATTTTTCGACTGTTGATAGTTAAACGGGATACACGACAACTCTCGTTCCTCATTTTGATCATACACGACTCCCTCTAAAAGGTGTCATCACTTCCCACGTGATCATGCCAAATCCGTACACATCACTTTCTTTACAATACAGATTAGCTTTGATTCCTTCAATGGAAAGCCTAAAGAATACAAAAATTAACGTTCTTACTACATTTTCCAAATGTAAATAAATCAAGAAATACTATAAAATTATAACAGACGTGATTCATAACGTTACCCACTTTTGATGACATTTTTTATTATCTTGCTGGACAATGGTGCAAGTGGAAAATTTCCTTCAAACCTCAACTAACCATTGAACACCTTCCATTTCCTCCGGACTGTCAACCTTGATTTGTTCTAGATGTGCATCAAACTCGGAGGAAACTATCGTGCGGTATTTACAAAATTTTGGTACCACAATTGATTCTTCTCTTTCCTAAAAGAAAATACACAATAAACGTCTCACATAGAATATGAAAATTCTACAAAGTGGTTTGAACAATGAGAACTGGAAGAAAGCGTTTAATGATCTGCCGGATATGGTGTTTTTATGACTTACTTGAGATTCCAGGATCCAAACATTTTTTGCCCTAAGACATCGAAATATCCATCCTGCTGAATGAAAAGAGTCCACATGATTGGCTAATTCATAGAGAAGCTCTATGTAAGGACCAATCGTCTCTCCGCGATCTTTGTGAAGAACTACATCCAAAAGATGAGTTGACCTCGGGAATCTATAGTGCTGTTTACAAAGATAGAAATGAAATGAGATATTTTTCATTAACTTTTAAAACAGGTATGTTGTAAAATTACTCGAAATTTCATACCAGTTTAAATCCATCTGCCGATCCACTTTTTGATGGTGGACATGGTTCTACACACATCTAACTGCTATCAATTTTGTTCAGTTTGTTGTATGTAAACTTAAGGAAATCATCAGTTACTCTTTCCATCACCTTAATTTTGTTCATTTTGTCCTATTATATGAAAAATCGTTGAATTAAAAATCAGTTTACTAAAATTTAAGAAATATCGGTGAATTCATGAAGTTATTTATTCTGTTGTTTGAACTACTTTAAAGATATCCCATTTTAGAACCATTTTAACAAGACACTGAACTTTCGGTAGGACGTAACCATCTAAATCTTGCATCAAAACAAGTTAAACAATGACTGGTTTCGAGTGAAACATGCATAGATTGCATAGTCTTAGCTCAAAAGCCAGACAAATGCTGTTGATTTCAAACAGCCATGGCTGAGTGGCCAGCAATGAAATAGACAGGCCTACGTTACATTGATGTTTGACACAACTACCAAGTCCAAGCTCTTGTTAAAATAGTTCTACCTCGGATTCAATTTTGTAGTTGTCGTCGGAGGAAATTTCAATCTGTTCAAATCCTGTCTGTTCTTTCAGTCTACTGTTGTGTTCTGCCACTTCCAGTGAAAATGCAGTTATAGGGTCTGCAAAGTAGACATTATATTCACGATCCAGAGAAAAATGCCCAAAGTAAAGGTAGAATGGGCTTTGATTTTTTTTTTTTAATCTAAAATGTTTTTTGTAAGGCTTGAAGAACGCAAGCTTTATACTTTTATTATATAAAATCTGAAAATATAAAAGCTGTCAGACCTTCGAGCTCTCTGTATCTTTGAATCGATGCTGGAATTCCCTGGAAATAGCAATGGAATATGTTATACATTTCGAGAGAGGGAGAGAGAAAACGAGAGAGCATGAGAGAGAACACTAAAAATGCTACAGTGACAAAATGCAATAGATTTTAACTTACCCTTTCAAACACCGAGTTGGCCTGTTTTTGTCGCTCTGTAAGAGGAGGAATATCATATGTCTTGGTTCGAGAGCCTTCTACCCCGGAATATGTGTCTGTTGACAAACAAAAGAACGAATACAAATCATTAAACAGTTTATCGGGCGGCATATACCACCTAGAACATTACACATTAACACCAACATTCCTACCATACAGACTGTAGCTGTCACCCCCGTCAATGTTGTCCAGGATCTCGAGCAATCTCTCTCTGAGAGCCTCCAGTTTGAGTCTTTGTTCAGGAACGGTAGCCAGTCCCTCCAAAATCAGCCCCTGTACACGACGGGGTCAGTTAAATCCCTGAGGTTTAAGGTGGGTAAAAACTATCTGAAGGTAGAAAATAAATATTCATTTAAATGTGTAATCATCCAGATGTGGTACATGTACATGAAGTGGTATAATACTAAACATGGCATTACATGGGTGACCATGTCATTAATGTCTGCGTCGCTGATATCGGAGTATGGCCAAGCGGCATAGTTGAGGATCTCGTCTGCTAAGATGTTGACGGATTAGACATCGCTGTAGATACTGTAATGTCCCCCAAGCAGACTCTCTGGGGCAGCCCAGCGAATAGGAACCCCTCTAAAGTCCATATCTAGAGAGGAGAGGATAGAGAATTGTGATAAAAAAAAATTAACTATTGATGTGAATTTGGCCAATATTTTCATACTAGTGATTCTGCCCCACCTATGACTCCACTAACTATTCCACCATCCGGTATATCCGAAGGTCTTGCGGCCATCTCAAAGTTTTTCAGTTTCAAAAGATAGCCATCGTCTGACACCGTACAGCCGTAGGAAGCTGTGGTGATATCTCTGAGCAGACATCCTTGACTGTGGATGTATATAACAGCCTTCACTGCTTGTATTATGATCCAGATCAGATCAACGATTGGAATTATCTTTCCTTTTTCTCTTGCCTCCAGGAGGCGCCTCTGTAAGTTGTCACCAGGAAGCCTCTCTTTGATTTAAAACTTTGGAAGTGATTGGTTGAAGGCTAGAAGCCTCGCCACATTTATGTGAAAGTCTTAAGACTCCAACTCCTTTAAAACCTCTAGCTCATTTTCCATGTTTTCTATCCTGTATTGGCTTTCACTTGCCGGGCCTTTTGTTATTGAGGTGTTTTCATACATATTAACATCTGCTGATTCCTTCGGAAAAGCTTCGTAAATAATTGTGATGGATGCTTCTACATCGCTAAATGTACATTGTTTGCGCTCTAGTATACTGTTTAACTTCGACTCTGATGTAGACGTGTCAAAAATAAGACCAAATTTGTTCAGAAGATTTTGTATATGGATTTCCGTTGCCGTCTTTGATTCCTGTACACCTTTTGTCTTCGCTATGTTCCTGTACCTGGAACGAAGTCTGTCGTTGTGGTGAAACAATAAGCAATGTGAGAAATTAAATCCCTCTGACTGAAAATTGTCGCTTTTTTAGTATGGAGCACATTTGATCTTCACAGCGGTCAAGTACATCTTGTTTAATTACAATAGATATTCCCAAACCATGGTATACATATTACTGACAGATTTTATAACAAATATTTTTACAAGTCTATTGTTATTATTGACATTACGTCTTTGAAATTTTTAAAAGACATTTGATTTCGTTTATAAGCAACAAAAAGAAGGTAAGAGAATAAAACACAAAAGATGAAAAGTGGGTTCTATCAACACATTTTCATATTCGAGTGGGAGACTTGTTTCTTTTGGTCTTTTTGTCTGTCTATAGGCATATTTCTTCAAATAAACTGGATAAAGACTTACTTTTTGGTCTGTGAGGTCAGGTCAGAGGTCGATGCCAGTAAGATATTTAGACCATTGATACGGACCAAAGATAAAACATTGTCAGGAATGGGGGATTGTGTTTGATATATAACTTACCATCGGGGTGTTCTTGTAGTAGTATACGGACCACGAACTGTCCAAGCAAGCGATGAAACCACTTAACCATTCCGTCATCATTAGATCCGTTCATAAACGAAGACAATTCTACCAGTATCTATCAATATACCAATTAAATTAATCTTATTCATTGTAGTCTTTGCAATAAATACCTCATTTTACTATCTTGTGTTCGTCTTTACCTATATGTAAATACCTTCTACACTTCTTAATATTTTGCAAAAATATACTTTAAAATAGAAAATAAATTACTGTATACAGGGAAATATTCGCCCCCGTTTTATTTTCGCCCCTTTTGCCCTCGTTGTCAGCGGGCGAATTAATGTAACCGACCAGTCACTCTTACTATCACATTAAGACTGGGCGAATTCCGATGTCTCAAATTATCTCTCTTTAAACACAACTAAGTCTGGGCGAATTCAAAATGGGGCGAAACTCTTTCCAAGTGTATAAGGGCGAAAATTACACTGGGCGAAAATAACCCTGTATACAGTATATTGACCAGATTTCCCGTATGAAAAAGAGCAGCTAGTCCTTCAATGTAAATATCTCCATCCTCCCTGCTGAATTCTGGAAGAAAATCGTCCACATCTTCTCCTAACAATAAACTGTCATCAAAGTCCACATTTTCTAGATCAAATATACATTTTGCTGTTTTTGCAAACAAACATCTGAACATCCGGGTCACTTCTTTCCATGACTCGTTTAGTTTTTGATTGCATGGTACTCATAACACGTCGTATACATGCAATCTAAACGTCCATTGATTCGACTGCCTTTAGATAAATAAAGCAATTGAACATAATACCGAGTTGAATCAAAGGCTGGAAAATGGAGAATGTTTTTTTTGGTTTCTGTAATGGCAGGGTATAGCTAAACGGTGCCAGTTTCATACAGATTCATCAGATCTTCCATAGAAAACTTTCTATGATCAATCTCCAAAATCATCTCGGTCAGTTCTTGAATACAAATACCTCTTACATATTTGTTTTTATAAGAAAGAAGCCTAAAGACATCGGCAAACTTGTTGTCGAGCTTTAGACTCGGAAGGAGATGAACCGCTATAAACTTTTTTTGATCTTGTTGTTCATTTTCTTGTGTGTTGTTTATTTCTTGACATACCTTGGCAACAGACATAACTCCATAATTACAAAATCAAAATATTTACATAGTACATTTTAAAAATATATTGAGAATAGTATAACGTCCCGGGGGAAACCCCCGCACATAATTGATGAAAGATTACAATAACAAACTATCAACCATCTCAAAAATCCATAAAGCGAAACACGAAATTAAAGTAGAGCAACACGGACCCCTAAAAAATAGAAATGGGATAATAATAATAAATAACTAAAACTGTTTTTGTCTTCAACAAAAAGTAAGGGCTTTTCAACAGCCCCGTTTTCCTTTTTTTTTTTTAATTTAAAATGTCAGAAAAAAATCATTTTTAATTTTTTTTCCAAATTTTTCAACGCCTTGGTGTAACCATTTGCTTAAATAAGAACTTATGAGTAGTGGAACGTCAAAAGAAAGATAACTCCAGAACTTTACATGTAGCTATACCTTCAATTTGTAGAGGAATATTTTCCAAAAATCATATAAAAATAAGTATTCATTCCTCGGACACAAAATTAGCTATGGCCATAGTATTTATGGTCTAAATTTTTATAGAAAAGCGAGATGACTCTTTTAAAATAAAAGTTTGAGTTTTTAAATAGGTAGCATTTTCCAAGCCTTTAAAACCCCTATAAGGAGTCAAAAAATGGCCCCTTGAACCATAATTTTAAGATTGTACTCTTTATTCTTAACAATAAACCAAAAAAATTTTGGAAATCGGATAAAAATAAAAAATTTACAGCTAAGGGGCTGTTTTGAACGTTGAACCCTGAAGATCCCTTATTTTTTCGAATTGTCTGCCCAAAAACTTTTCCGGTCTGTGCATTTTGTGTATCGTTATACAACTGGAATATAGTAATGTTTACTTGAAAACTTTTTGAGAAAACGAACGACGCGTGATTTTAATTTAACATTGAAACTCCCATAGACGATTTTCATATACTCATAAAACCGGAAGGAGTCAATATTTTTTAATGAAACTTGGAATATATGTTAAATACTTCGATCTAAACAATGTTTAGGCGTCTTTTAAAATTCCTAAGGTTTTTTGAATATGTTTTTTTTTCATTCCCCCTTTTCCCAAGTTTTAGCTCTAATATCTTAAAAACGGTAAGATATAGAGAAATGCCTACGCTTATGATTTTGTACAGCTACACGAGATACATCTAATTCTTAAATTTGAATGCTCTAACTCAAAAAATAATAAAGATACTGTGTTTTAATGAATTTTTAGTATTTCCCTTGTCAAAACCGGAAGTGCCGGAACCGGAAGTCCAAAACCTTACATACGCGTGTCATTTAAAAGTGCTATAAGACTGTTGCATAGTTGTTTTAATATGTCTTTCCGTTTTCTAAAAATCGCTGACGAAACTTTGTCGAGAATAAGAATAACTAGAACTTTTTTTGTCTTCAACAAAAAGTAAGGGCTTTTCGACAGCCCCAATTTCCCTTATTCATTTAAAACGTCAGAAAAAAATCATTTTTAATTTATTTCCCAAATTTTTCAACGCCTTGGTGTAACTAGTTGCTTAAATAAGAACTTACGAGTAGTGCAATGTCAAAAGAAAGATAACTCCAGAAATTTACATGTAGCTATACTTTCAATTTCTAGAGAAATATTTTCAAAAAACCATATAAAAATAAGTATTCATTCCTCGGACACAAAATTAGGTATGCCCATAGTATTTATGGTCTAAATTCTTATAGCAAAGCGAGATAACTCTTTCAAAATAAAATTTTGAGTTTTTTAAAAGGTATCATTTTCAAGCCCATAAAACCCCTAAAAGGAGTCAAAAAGTGGCCCCTCGGACCACGATTTTAAGATTGTACTCTTTATTCGTAACAATAAACCGAAATGATTTTGGAAATCGGATGAAAAATAAAAAAGTTACAGCTAAAGGGCTGTTTTGAACGTTGGCCCCTGTACATCCCTTATTTTTTCGAATTGTGTACCCAAAAACTTTTACGGTCTGCGCATTGGTAGTGTCATTACACAAATAAAATATTGTTATATTTACTTGAAAACTTTTTGAGAAAACGCACGACGCGTAATTTTAATTTAACACTGAAACTCCCATAGCGATTTTCATCTACTCATAAAACCGGTAGTACTCAATGGATTTTTATGAAACTTGTAATATATGTTAAATACTTCTATCTAAATAATATTTAGCCATCTTATAAAATTCCTAAGGTTTTTTGAATTTTTTTGTTTTTCATCCCCCCTTTTCCCAAGTTTGAGCCCTAATATCTCAAAAACGGTAAGATATAGAGAAATGCCCACGCAACTAAACACGATACATCTAATTCTTAAATTTGAATGCTGTAACCCAAAAAATATTAAAGATATTGTGTTTCAAAGAAATTTTTAGTATTTCCCTTGTCAAAACCGGAAGTGCCGGAACCGGAAGTCCAAAAAGGGACATACGCGTTTCATTTAAAAGTGCTATAACACTATTTCATAATTGTTTTAATACGTCTTTCCATTTTCAAAAAATCGCTGACGAAAGTTTGTCGAGAAAAAGAAAAATAATAATAAAACATCAGAATAACAATAGGTCTTTTCGACCGAAAGTCGAAAAGCCCTAATAAAACATCAGAATAACAATAGGTCTTTTCGACCGAAAGTCGAAAAGCCCTAATAA
>WFKH01007768.1:6450780-6462324 GCA_016163765.1 Magallana hongkongensis | reverse complement strand
TGTCATCAGACATCACACTTGGCGCAGTTCCGTAAAAGTCAGAACTTATGTAAACAGAATCTGAAGAATAATTACTCCGATCCTTTCTCGTTTTTGAACCATATGACGTAGATTGGTTCTCATTTGGTGAAACAGAAAGTTGTTCAGATAATTTTTTATCATGATTTTGTGGAATATTTCTAGGGGATACGGGGAGTTGAGCTGAATTGCTGGATTCATACTTGCCAAATTCTGTTTTGGGATTATCATCTTTACAGTTTGGTTTTAGTGGCTTTGGTGGTAAAGGGAGCATTTTTGCAGAATTCAAGGCGTCTTTATTTTGTTGTTTTGGGGAAATAGGTTTAATTTGCGGGGCGTGAATATCTTGATATTCTGCTTCATTTTTGTTGGACTGTGGTGGTGTCATTGGAAGAGGAAGGGATTTACATGAGTTAACATCAGACGGATTATCAGAATCTTCTTTCTTTTCACGTAGTAGGTCTGGTGGTCTTTCAGGAGCAGACAAACAAGTGTCATATCCAATGTCATCTCTAGACTCCTGTGAGTTTCTTGTATCTCTGTCTCTACGAGGTACCGGCGGGACAGAGCAGTCGGACATATCTGTCTCAATCTTGCTGGGTTTCTGTGGAACTGGTGGCAGCGGTGGTGGTAGTCTGCGGCGTCCATGGTCATGGAAATCCTTGTTATCCATGTTGATATTTGGAGGCGAAGGTGGTTTCCTCTTGACAACAGGGGGGGTAGCCTTGTCATCATCCACGGGTTTTATTGAGTCTTCGTCATCGAACTTGGACGGCATTGGACTTGTGACACAATTCTCATAATCATCGTAAATATCAGCATACTCGTAAATATCTTTTGACTTTGCAAGTCCTGAAGGTGGAAGAGCGAGGATCTGTTTAGGAAGTGTCTTGCCAAGTCTGCAAAATAACGTATATCTCAACATTATGAATCCCTAGACATTGTGTCGTATAAAATTCTACTACCTGTTTTCTCAGAACTTGTTTTATTTGCAAGGAATATTAATCACATCGTAAATCCTTAATGAAATTTAGTTAAACCATAATGTGACGTCAGTCTTTTGTTCCCCGATGTCCTATATTTCAAAGATTGTACTGGCCTTGTCCAATATAATCGTCATGAGTACAATATTATTCCTAATATTGTATTCCAAAATAATAATGGACTGAGTAGAGGAAAGGATGACGTCACATAACGTAAAAAGGAATTTGCCATGTAATCCAATTCAGGCAACGAATTTATTACAGAAATCACTTAAATCCTTCGGAATTACACTAGTACACTAACGAAACGTGGTACCACCTGGTTAATAACTATACAAATCCAACAGATGTATTTCAATACACACCCGGATGCATCCACAATGAATGTTGCGGTTTATATTATAGGTATCCAAGGGAAGAAAGGGAGATTTGGGAAGCTTAACAATGGCACCCATGTTTGACTATGAATATTTCTCGAAATAACAAATCTAAATACACATCAACGTTAAATCTCAGCATTCAACCAAGAAAAGCTTTAGAAGGTCTTTCCTACAATAGTTCCATTTCGGTCATTTTTAATCTCTATTCTAAAGGTGGTATAGGACACCTTCATCTTGTGACGTACTTCTTATCAAAATAAACACGAAATCAACCAATTTTATATAATTCCCCCAAAACTTTGTAAGCAAAGAGCGTAGCGCAATGAAGAAAAGCTTTCTTCCGAACCTATAATTAAGTCCCGATGGGCCTTTAATAATTTTCAGCTTTCCAACATTTGTACAAGCATATAAAAATATTTTAAAATGTGAAAATTCTAAAATGGTGAAAGTATCCGGGATGGAGTCGATTAATTAAAAAATAATCGATTAAATTACAATTACATTTAAAAGCAATTGATTACAAGCTGATTACATCCATTTTTAAAAGTAATCGATTACATTAGATTACTTTTCCTTCCTGTAATCATGATTACTTCAAATTATTATTTTTAGTGTTTCCCTTGTTAAATTTTATTGTTTTAAGAAAGAAACTATGCATTTTGACATAACACTTGTAATAAAATTTTCTTCAATTTTTTAAATACAGTTTATCATCAGTATTTGAGTCACTTTTATAAAATCATTTTTTGGCTTTCTCAATACACTGTGACGGTTGGTCTTCAGGAAACTCAAACTGTTGAGTAGCAAACATGTTAATCCCAAGTGACCTTTTAATGATGCTTTCAAGTATATAATTAAGGGTTGGCATAAAGTGGGAAGTACTCATATTTTCCAGGACAGTAGAGAAATAAAGTACAACTACATCATACTTTGAATCATATCTGTTGGAATGTAGACTGTAGTGCACCTTGTTAGCTATGATATTCAATCATTGGCTTTGAATTTAACAAATAATCACTTAATAATTAGAATACAGTTTATTCACACACAACTGTCATTTGTTTTATGACATTAGTCAAGGATAGGTGCAATCAATACAGGTGCCAAAAAACATAAAACATAAAAATCCAGTTTATAGGTTCTTTGATATACATGGTATGTGAAGAATGGGCCTAGAGAATTATGAAATGGAAAGAGTTACCGTGTTTCTTACATTGTGCCTCAGCAACATATCTGATAAGCCAGCCAATTAAATACCTCCACAAAGCAGGAGCACATAACTGTCAACAGTCAATTTGTTAAAACAACAAGTGTGATTTTTTGATTGTTGTTTGTAAACCTACAGTGATTACGAAGGGATTTGAATTTATTTTCTGCTTTAAATGATTAAGAAATTGTAAAATACAAAACCGGGAAAGTAAAAGCTAGACTGAAAATTGTATTCTGCCATAGGATGCTAAGAGGGAAAGATGATCTGGCGTATTTCAGATTCTTGTATTACCGAGACTGAAAAGGCTTAACCTGTTAAATTGTGTTTTTATACTTACTGTCTATATTTTATTCCCTGAACACAAATTTACAATTAAATAAATCAAACATATATGTAATATAAATTTGTATTCCCAGTACTAGCACCCCTGCGAATGTTAATGTCATTTAAATTTTAGACCAGTGGTTTTATTTGACCCTTTCAGTTTCGCAGTAAAAATCGTGCCTCGTGTTTATAGTCTATTTCATAGAATCTAGGTACTTGTAATCATATATAAAATCTAGACGTTTATTGATTTTAAACTTTATCTTCATTAACTGTTGGATAAAATGAGTTCTAGAAATAAATGTGACAATAGAATAAATAGGTTTTTTTTTCTGCTGTTGCAACAATTAGCATGTTTAGTAGCGCTCCTCCCTAAGAATTAATTTTCGATCCGCGCCTGGCCTAGTAATAGCATCAATAGTGAAACAGACTATACTATTTTATGCAGAATGTTCCTTGAAAATGGCTCGGTATACTAAGTTATTATACGAAACAGACACCCGTCATTTTTTAAAAAGCATGGTATTGCACATCACAAGCATCAAACATGGCTCTGATTTTATTAAGCAACCCAATGTTTATATTTTCAACCACGTGTAGAGTGGTTGAACACGAACGATAACTCTGTTCTGAATATCATCGTTTAATTTAAATAACTGCTAGATGATGAAATAAGACATATATCTTAATAGATTTTCGTGTTTTAACATAAATCAACGTAGGATATGATATAAAAAACGACAAGTACTTACGTATTTTGAGAATTTTATCCGAACACTTATACTTCCGCTCGAAATTTTACAGGAACTGAACAAATCTCGGGGAAGTCTCGTGAACTTTCATTCGAGCACCTCTGGCTTTATTGCATACTTAGCAACGTTAAAGAAAACATTCCAAACACATTCGCAGGGGTGACTAGTATTTCCCAGTTTATAGAAAATCAGTAGTATTTCCCGGGACGAGGGATACCTGAATTTACCACTGGTAAACACAAATTATTTTTTTAACCAATTTGAAAACTGAGTCTTATTCACTGAATACTCATGATCTCAAGCAATATGATTTTAATCATTAAAGTAATCAAACAGTAAAAATGATTACAGGACTTTTTTCAAAGCAATTCAGTTAAATAATATTTTTTGTAATCAGATAAATGGGTGATAACTGATTACCAATGATTACTCAGGAATCGGTAATCGATTACAGATTACTACAATTTCTGATTACGATTACCCCATCCATGGAAAGTATTTTAATATACTTTTATCCACATTAATATCGACGGGTGCTCCATACCACATTAAAAAAACACTATCCAAAATAGGTTCGTAAAAAAACAAGCGTAAAATTCATAGCTCCCCTTTTTTATGTATGCGTCTAGTTTTGTTGCAATGATTGCGGTTCAAAAATGGATTTTGTACTCAAAATCGATTTACTTTTGATAAGAAATTTTTGTAATACCCCTATGCGCCCCATCAGTTTTGTATATGTATTGCATCCTTCTTCACTTACCAACTTCAATAAAACATACACTATACTTCTTATTTTGTTTCAGGGTTTTTGTTCAATATCAGTGAAAGATGTAAGACGACGGTTGTCTGTTGTGTCAGCTGTTGGCCTGAATGAGGCGGAGCGCTCAACCCAGTCCACAATCTGACACAATAAACAACTTTACTGTCTCCATAACAAAACAATAAAGACACTATTTGCGTCACTCTTTGTCACACGACGGTACTGGGCAATGAGGAAGGTGCCATACACAATGGATGGGGCGCTAAGGCGTATAACAATTCTTATCAAATGTAAATCGGATTTTGAATAAAAAAAACATCATTAAGCTAAGAATGTTACATTTGTTTCTTTTGCAATTTTTAACCTATTGTTGGTGGTGTTTTTTTTTAAATAGAGATTAAAAATGCAAATATATCAGAAAAGACACCTTCAATAGTTTTTTTTATAGCTGAATGCTGAGATTTACGGTTCCTCGACACACCAAAATTTAATTTGATGGATTAATAAAGAATCTATTTCGAAGTATGATTTCACAAAAAAGAGTCCGATATCGGCTTTCATTTATTTTATATGATTTTTTTTTTGTATTTTTTTCAGAGAAACGGGAAATATTATATTTGCTGCGAACAGGGTATTTTAGAGATTAAAATTTGGTCTCAGTTGATGCATAATATAATTATCTATAAATACATATTAAAGATGGTCTGGTCATTTTTTAAATTTTTCAATTAAAAGATTATTAATAAAAATTAAAATCATAATTCTTTTATATCTTTTAAATCCATGGATAAAATTTTAAGAATATTAAACAGTCACATAAAGCATTAATCAAACAATGATATTTTACAAAGAAATTGAAACGAAAATGCTAAATTTTAGAAAAAATACAATTTTTCAAATTTGAACCGATCCCGATTTGAAAAAAAATAATCCCGATCAAAATTATTCTAAAATTGATGTTTTACAAGCAAAGTGCAGTTTACTATGAGAAATCGATATGTATTATAAGATCAATAAAAGTACAAACCATTTTAAAGGTAAACAACCTGGAACTTTTTCAAAATTGTGATAAACTGTGACTTTATATGATTTTGTTCGGGATCAGTTTAATTACATTCAGGATCGGTTCGAATTTAAGATTTTCCAATTTTACTTGAATTTCACTATTTCGTTTCAATTTCTTGTTAAAATATGATTGTGTGATAATTACTTAATGCGAGTGACAATTAATAAGTAGATTTTATCCATAGATTTTAAAATAATATACAATTTTTGATTTTCATTTTCATAAATATTTTGATATCAAAAAAATTATCAGGATTATTTGGCCGTATCTGCATTTACTTATAGATAATTGTATGGTGCATCAATTGAGACCATATTTTTTTCCTCTGAACTATCATGTTCGCAGCCAAAACGAGTTTCCCGGTTTCTGTTAAAAAATACAAAAAAAAAGAAATAAATAAAACAATTATATAAAATAAATGAAAGCCGATATTGGTCTCATTCTTGTGAAATTATATTTCGAAAAAGATTCTTTATCGATCACTTTAATAATATATTGGTGTGTCGAGCCACCTTAACGTTGATGTGTATTTAGATTTTGAGTGATATTGCTGAACATGGGTTCGAATGTAAAACTTACCAAATCTCTTTTCCCTCCCTTGGATGTCTTCATTATAAACCGCAACGTTCTATGTGGATTTATTCGTTTGTGTATCAAATATATTTGTTGGAAAATTAACATAGTTATTTACCAGGTGGTAACACGTTTCGGTAGGGTAATAGTAAAATTCCGAAGGATTTAAGTGATCTCTGTGATATATTCGTTGCCTGAATTGAACTACATGATACGTTCATTTTTATCAAAAAGGCAGTTTTAAAATCTTATTCATTCGCTGTGTACAACGATATGTGACGTCATCTTTCCTTTACCCAATACATCATTTTGGAGTACAAATTTAGAAATAATATTGTACTTATGACAATAATGTCTGACTCGGCCAGTACAATCCTTGAAATATATGACAGTGTGATGAAAAGACTGACGTCACAAAATTATATATTAATTGAGTGTAGATAAAACAACAAAAGGGACGATGCAAACAGATTTCTTGTACCGTGTTTGAAGAATTTGAAGTACTGTTTTCATGGATGGTCGGTCAATTTTTTGATGAAGAAGACACGGTCTGGTGACTTCTTGATAAAACCAATCTGGGCATTTTACTGGTCTTTCTGGAATATATCCCTCGATTAAATGCTGAAGAATCTGAAATTCAATACAACCTCTAATTAAAGATTTTTTTAAAATTAGATATACTATTATTTCACATTACACCAGAATTCATTGAACAAGAGGCTGATGGGCCACATGGCTCACAAGAGAAATAATGTTGGAATCTTAGAAAATTTGACAACAGAAGCTTACGATGTCATAGCCAATACAGTACCGATCAGACCCAACCTAACACCAGAGTAAACCCCAAATAAACCCCGGGTTTACTTTTGGGGTTTACTTAGGGTTTACTCTGGGTTTACTTTTTGAAAATTTGGGTCCACTCTGGGTTTACTTTGGGTTTACTCTGGGTTTACTTTGGGTTTACTTGGAAATTGCTTTTGAGGTCAACTGTACGCACTGAAGTGTGAAGCAGACCTTCTTTTATCTTACTATCCTACTGACAGTAATTCCTGCCCCTTGTATATTCCGAATACACAGTTAGCGTCTGCTTTCAGGGGTATACTTCTGACTGGGTTTACTCTCTGTGTCCACTCTGGGTTTACTTTGGGTTTACTCTGGGTCCACTCTAGTAAACCCGGAGTAAACCCAGAGTAAACCCAGAAAGTAAACCCAGGGTTTAGTTGGGGTTTACTTTCTGTTAGGTTGGGTCTGATCGGTACTGTAGGTGTACAATACAAACTGATGCAGATACCATATTACAACTTTCCATACTGATAAAATTCATCTTGATCTGCAGAGTAACGATTTTCTATCAATTTTCTAGATCCTTAAATTAAGCCCCCTCCCCTACCCCCCAAAATATCCAAAGGAATTATTGATTTTGGTATGAAAATTACGAAACTTATTCATACATGCCTGCTTCTATATCAAATTTACAATTAACAGGCCCTATTTTCTTTTCCCTCCAATACATTTCTATGTCAGTTAAAAATCCCTTCTCCCCATTGTGGTGACCCATTTCAATCAACAAGGATCACAATTTGATTTAATTTGAAAATGCACAAAAGTCGCTGGCTAATTGTGAATCATAGCTTTCATCTTTTTATTTAAATTTGTAGAATTATAACCCCTTCCTAGAGATGTTGACCCCTCTCTGACCCTTTATAAAGAAAATTGAAACTTCTGTAAAAGCTTATTTCCATAATTATTATTTAACAAAATCTGACTTCTTTGATCATTAAGAAATATTTCTAAAAATGTTCTTATTCGTTTCAAAAACAAGCTTTAACATTCCCCATTGGACCCCCAGCTGACCATCGGAAGTGATGGTTTGAACAAATCTTGAATCTTTCAATCTATCATATATAAAAACGCAGATGTAAACGACTTGTTATTCAGGTTTATTTGATTCATAAATAGCATATTTTTAATACAGTCACCTTATTGTCATTAATATCTAATACTAGTATTCTCCCCTTGAAAATTGGCCTGACGATCATTTGAACAAACTTGTACGCCCAACACAAAAGAATGCTTAGTGAAAAGTTTTATTGAAATTGTCTAAATACATGTACCTCTGGAGAAGATGAAAATGTAAAAAAAAATTGACGCCAACGACGACAGGCAACGGACAAACTTTGATCAGAAAAGTTCAAATTATGATAATGAAAATGACCAATTTAAACACATCGTACATTTTCCGATTGTTGATAGTTAAACGGAATACATGACAACTCTCGTTCCTCATCTTGATCATACACGACTCCCTCTTGCCCAAAAGCTGTCATCACTTCCCACGTGACCATGCCAAATGCGTACACATCACTTTCTTTAGAGTACAAACCGGCTTTGATTGCTTCGATAGGAAGCCTAAAGAATATTAAATAAACGTCTTTGCCACCTTTTCCAACAATAAATAAATCGAGAAATACTACAACAATATAACAGACGCAAATTATGACTTTTTCAGTTTTGATGACAATTTTTTTTTTTATCTTCTTGCAGGACATTAATGTAGTATGAAAATTTCCTTCAAACCTCAACTAACCATTGAACACCTTCCATTTCCTCCCGACTGTCAACCTTGATTTGTTCTAGATGTTCATCAAAATCGGAGGAAACTATCATGCGATATTTACCGAACTTTGGTACCACAATCAATTGTTCTCTTTTCTACAAAACAAACAATGTTTTTACTTTGAAAAAAAAAATGAAAATTCTAAAAAAAAAAATGAAATATTATTGCAACCGAAAGAAAGCATTAAAGAATCAGCTAGATATTTTTTTATCTGACTAACTTTAGATTCCAGGATCCAAACATTCTTTGCCCTAAGACATCGAAATATCCATCCTGCTGAATGAAAAGAGTCCACGTGATTTGCTAATTCATACAGAAGCTCTATGTATGGACCAATTCTCTCCCCGCGGTGTTTGTGAAGAACTACATCCAGAAGATGAGTTGACCTCGGGAATCTGTAGTGCTGTATACAAAGATAGAAATGAAATCAGATATTTTTGATTAACTTATAAAACAAGTATTTTGTAGAATTACTCGAAATCTCATACCAGTTTAAATCCATCTGCCGATCCACTTTTTGATGGTGGCCATGGTTCTACACACATCTTACTGCTGTCAATTTCGTTCAGTTTGTTGTATGTAAACTTAAGGAAATCATCAGTTACTCTTTCCATCACCTTAATTATGTTCATTTTGTCCTATTTTATAAAAAATCATTGAATTAAAATTCAGTTTATAAAATTTAAGAAATATTGGTGAATTCTACAAGTTATATTACTTTTTCTGTTGTTTGAACTACTTTAAAGATATCCCATTTTCGAACCATTTTAACAAGACATTGGACTTTCGGTAGGACGTTACTATCTATTTCTTGCATCAAAACAAGTTTAAAATGACGCTGGTTTCGAGTAAAATATGCATAGATTGCGTAGTCTTAGCTCAAAAGTCAGACAAATGCTGTTGATTTCAAAGAGCCATGGCTAAGTGGGTAGCAATGAAATAAACAGGCCTACGTCACGTTGCTGTTTGATACAACTACCCAAAGTCCAAGCTCTTGTTAAAATGGTTCAACCTCGGATTCAATTTTGTAGTTTTCGTCGGAGGAAATTTCAATCAGTTCCAATCCTGTCTGTTCTTTCAGTCTACTGTTGTGTTCTGCCACTTCCAGTGAAAATGCAGTTATAGGATCTGAAAAATATACATTATTTTTACGATCCAGAGATGAATGCTCAAAGTAAAGGTAGAATGGGCTTTGTTTTTTTTTTAATTTAGAAAAGATTTCGAAAGGCTTGAAGAACGCAAGCTTTATACTGTTTTATATTTAACATTGCTTAAAATCTGAAAATATAAAAGATGTCTGACCTTCTAGCTCTCTGTATCTTTGAATCGATGCTGGAATTCCCTGGAAATAGCAATGGAATATGTAATACATTTCGAGAGAGGGAGAGAGAAAACGAAAGAGCCCTAGAGAGAACAATAAAAATGGGACAGTGACAAAAAGAAAGAGATTTAACTTACTCTTTCAAACACCGAGTTGGCCTGTTTTTGTCGCTCTGTAAGAGGAGGAATATCATATGTCTTGGTTCGAGAGCCTTCTACCCCAGAATATGTGTCTGTTGACAAACAAAAAAAACGGATACAAATCATTAAACCATTTATCGGGCGGCATATACCATCTACAACATATTACATTACCATCAACATTCCTACCATATAGACTGTAGCTATCTCCCCCGTCAATATTGTCCAGGATCTCGAGCAATCTCTCTCTGAGGGCCTCCAGTTTGAGTCTTTGTTCAGGAACGGTAGCCAGTCCCTCTAAAATCAGCCCCTGCACACGACGGGGTCGGTTAAATCCCTGAGGTTTAAGGTGGGTAAAAACTATCTGAAGGTAGATAATAAATATTCATTAAAATGTGTAAATCATCCAGATGTGGTACATGAAGTGGTATAATACTAAACATGGCATTACATGGGTGACCATGTCATTAATGTCTGCGTCGCTGATATCGGAGTATGGCCAAGCGGCATAGTTGAGGATCTCGTCTCCTAAGATGTTGACGGACCAGACATCGCTGTAGATACTGTAATGTCCCCCAAGCAGACTCTCTGGGGCGGCCCAGCGAATAGGAACCCCTCTAAAGTCCATATCTAGAGAGGAGAGGATAGAGAATTGAATTGTGATAAAAATAATTAACTATTGATGTGAAGTTGACCAATATTTTCATACTAGTGATTCCGCCCTACCTATGACTCCACTAACTATTCCACCATCCGGTATATCCGAAGGTCTTGCGGCCATCTCAAAGTTTTTCAGTTTCAAAAAATAGCCGTCATCTGACACCGTACAGCCGTAGGAAGCCGTGGTGATATCTCTGAGCAGACATCCTTGACTATGGACGTATATAACAGCCTTCACTGCTTGTATTATGATCCTGATCAGATCAACGATTGGAATTATCTTTCCTTTTTCTCTTGCCTCCAGGAGGCGCCTCTGTAAGTTGTCACCAGGAAGCCTCTCTTTGATGTAAAACCTTGGAAGTGTTTGGTTGAAGGCTAGAAGCCTCGCCACATTTATGTGAAAGTCTTCAGACTCTACTTCCTTTAACACCTCTAGCTCATTTTCCATGTTTTCTATCCTGTATTGTCTTTCACTAGCCGGGCCTTTTGTTATTGAGGTGTTATCATACAAATTACCATCTTCTAATTCCTTCGTAAAAGCTTCGTAAATAATTGTGATGGATGCTTCTACATCGCTAAATACACATTGTTTGCGCTCTAGTATACTGTTTAACTTCGACTCTAATGTTGACGTATCAAATATAAGACTAAATTTGTTTAGAAGAGTTTGTATATGGATTTCCGTTGCCGCCATTGATTCCTGTACACCTTTTGTCTTCGCTATGTTCCTGTACCTGGAA
>WFKH01007768.1:6437422-6450680 GCA_016163765.1 Magallana hongkongensis | reverse complement strand
GGGGGAAACCCCCGCACATAATTGATGAAAGATTACAATAACAAACTATCAACCATCTCAAAAATCCATAAAGCGAAATACGAAATTAAAGTAGAGCAACACGGACCCCTAAAAAATAGAGGTGGGATAATAATAATAAATAACTAGAACTGTTTTTATCTTCAACAAAAAGTAAGGGCTTTTCGACAGCCCCGTTTTCCTTTTTTTAATTTAAAATGTCAGAAAAAAATCATTTTTAATTTCTTTCCCAAATTTCTCAACGCCTTGGTGTAACCATTTGCTTAAATAAGAACTTATGAGTAGTGGAACGTCAAAAGAAAGATAACTCCAGAACTTTACATGTAGCTTTACCTTCAATTTGTATGGGATTATTTTCAAAAAATCATATAAAAATAAGTATTTATTCCTCGGACACAAAATTAGCTATGCCCATAGTATTTATGGTCTAAATTCTTATAGCAAAGCGAGATAACTCTTTTAAAATAAAAGTTTGAATTTTTAAAAAGGTAGCATTTTTCAAGCCTTTAAAACGCCTATAAGGAGTCAAAAAGTGGCCCTCAAACCATAATTTTAAAATTGTACTCTTTATTCTTAACAATAAACCGAAAAAATTTTGGATATCGGATAAAAAATAAAAAAGTTACAGCTAAGGGGCTGTTTTGAACGTTGGCCCCTGCAGATCCCTTAATTTTTCGAATTGTCTGCCCAAAAACTTTTCCGGTCTGTGCATTTTGTGTATCAACTGAAATATTGTAATGTTTACTTGAAAACTTTTTGAACGACGCGTGATTTTAATTTAACATTGAAACTCCCATAGACGATTTTCATGTACTCATAAAACCGGAAGGAGTCAATATTTTTTGATGAAACTTGGAATATATGTTAAATACTTCTATCTAAACAATGATTATGCGTCTTATAAAATTCCTAAGGTTTTTTGAATATGTTTGTTTTTCATTCCCCCTTTTCCCAAGTTTGAGCCCTTATATCTCAAAAACGGTAAGATATAGAGAAATGCCCACGCTTATGATTTTGTACAGCTACACAAGATGCATCTAATTCTAATGCTCTAATCGAAAAATAATAAAGATATTGTGTTTCAATGAATTTTTAGTATTTCCCTTGTCAAAACCGGAAATGCCGGAACCCGGAAGTCCAAAAAGGGACATACGCGTGTTATTTAAAAGTGCTATAAGACTATTGCATAATTGTTTTAATATGTCTTTCCATTTTCAAAAATTCGCTCACGAAAGTTTGTCGAGAATAAGAATAATAAGAAACATCAGAATAACAATAGGTCTTTTCGACCGAAAGTCGAAAAGCCCTAATAAAACAGAAGGAAAGCAATAGGTCTTTTCGACCGAAAGTCGAAAAGCCCTAACAATAAAACAGAACAAAAACAATAGGTCTTTTCGACCGAAAGTCGAAAAGCCCTGATAATAATATTTATATAGCGCTTTATCTTTAATAAAACTCTAAAGCGCTTTACATAGTAAGTCAAAATTACATAATAAAACAGGACTAGTTTACAATATACCGCTAAAACAAAACACATTAAAAGGATTAAAATTAACTAAGATCAGGACTCCAACTCTAAAAATGTAGAAAGCAATCACCACGTAATACTTATCAGGTATATACACTTAAAGAAATGCCTTTCTAAAAAGATGAGTTTTTAGTTGTGCTTTAAAAACATTCAAACTGGTAACTGTTCGAAGTTCCACTGGAAGCTGATTCCACAGCGTTGGTGCCACCCTGTCGAATCAACGATCGCCGTAGGTTTTTGCTCGAACTCGCGGCACTACTAATTGGTTTGCCGGACCTAGCAGGTTTGTGTTCGCAAACTAATTCAGCTAGATACGTCGGGGCAAGATTATGGAGCGCCTTGTATACATATACACATAGTTTGTATTGCACTCTATACATCACAGGAAGCCAAATGCAAATCAAACAGGATGGGCTGAATATGTTCATGCTTGCCTGTCCTAGTAATAAGACGTGCAGCAGTGTTCTGAACCCTCTGGAGTTTGATTATGTAGGTGCTATTTATGTTGTATAAGAGCGCATTTCCATAGTCCAGCCGCGACGTAACAAGAGAGTGGACAAGTGTTTTGCATGCCGCGTTCGTGAGAAAGTGCCGAATGCGTCCTATTTTCCGAATCTGTGAGTAACATGTCCTTGAGACCGCATTGCACTGCTTTTCAAAAGATAGGAGTTGATCAAAAAATGCTCCAGGATTTCTCACACTTGGGACACTGTGAATGATGTTTTTGCCGAAGAGTAAGCTAGTTTCGCTCAGGTTTTTGATACGACTTCTCGGGGCAAAAACAATCAGTTCAGTTTTCTCCTCATTTAACTTAAGCATGTTGTTAAGCATACGTGATACCGCATACCATGATGCAAGCAAATCTCGGTAAGTGGAAGGGAAAAAATACAGTATATTTTTGGTCCCAACACTAAGCCTTGGGGCACTTCAATATTAAGCGGCACCGGGTTAGAAAGTTCGGAACCAATTGATATACGTTGCATTCTTTGACTCATGTAAGATTTGATCCACGAAAGGGCATTATCCGTGATACCAAAGGTATGCTCCAATCGTTTGTGCAGGATGTCATGGTCCAGTACCTCAAAAGCTGCCGATAAATCCAACATAACAAGAACTGCGCAACTGTTATTGTCAGGTGATTGATCAGGTGCCTAGGAGGAGTAAGCATCCCCTGTCGACCGGTCGCACCCGCCGTACGTAAATAAAAAGCATGAGAAAAAATACGACCATTTCTAAAACTAAGATTATAAGCATGTTATATATTGCAATATATAAAATAGAGAGCTTATTCGAGACAGATTTAAAAAAAAAAAAAAAAAAGCCTTTAAATTCGACACCGTGGATGTTATTCAATTTGCCGTATTTCTGCGTTTTAAAAATAATTACTAAACATACCTTTGGGAGAGAAGAAAAATCTGCTGATCATGGGATTGTGACTTTCTTTTCTGTATGGAACAAATTCTTGTGCATCCAAGAACGTTTCCTCTAAACTAATTTTCTTCTTTTTCTGTTTATTGTATATGGCATCACCAGTTGTGTATCCATACTCATCATCATCCAGGTCTTCCATTCGTCTGTTGGAGTTTACATGTTGTAGGGGAAGATCTCCAATAGCATCTTTGCTGAAGATCTTCCTTGTGGTCGCGTTCTTTAAGGGTTGTTTTGGAATGGGTGTTTTCGGTAAAACAGGTGGAGTTACCGAGAGTTCATCATAGTAGTTTTCCCCGATGGCTGCGTTCTTTAGGGGTCGATTTGGAATGCATGTTGCCGGTAAAAGATGTTCGGATATGGTATCGTAAAGTGTATCTTTGGCGCCGGTATTGGAGGTACATGTAACTGTCAGTAGAATTTACATGTAATACGTGTATGTTCAATATTTTTGTATTATTATTTATACAATATCATTCTTCCGCTATTTTTACTTTGATAACGAAGTTTCTTTGGAAAGACAAAATATTAGAAGAAAACGAAGTTTCAAAAGAAACAGAACGAACCTGTATCCTTTCCTTTTTTTCTCTTCGCCTTTTCTTTAAATAACTTGCTTTTGAACATATCTAAAATTCCAGAAACATGAAATAAAGGTCAAGTTATATTTTCTCTCAAATAAAGAAGCATAACTAAAAAAAAGATAACAGGAAAGGAATACATGCGAAAATGTCAAACAAAGCCCTTTTTGATTATTTCCTGATATGTAGGGTCGATTTGAAAATCCGTTTTACACTTCACTACTCCACTGAAGTAAATTTCTCTTGAAAATTTACTTCGAGGAGAAACTAGCTTATGTTTTATTCTTTGCAAATGAAGATTTCCCAAACCATTTAACTGCAAACAGTTCGAACTATTTAGAGGTATTGATTTTTCAGATATCTATAAACTCTCCTGAGCTGAAAACTTAAATGAGCTTTTCTGGTCACTTTTTGTCTGGCATCTGTCTGTCCCTCCGTCTGTCCGTCTGTCTACCTGTCTGTCCGAATATAAAATTTTTCACATTTTTAATTCTCCAGAACAACTTGGCCAATTTTAACCAAATCAGGAGGATATTCAAGATTGTTAAAATAAAGAGCCACGTCCTCTTTCAAAGGGAGATAATTAAGTATATAATTTAAAAAATTTTAAAATTTTTTTTAAAAAATTCTTTAAACATCTGAAATTTCCGTGAAAGCATTCTCCAGTAGAGTAGGTTTTGGTTTGTTCAAATCAATATCCTTTAGGAAGAGTGGGCCAAAATGGGGATTGTTATTTTTGGCACAGGAATAAATAGAGAAAATCTTTGAAAATCTTCTAAAAACTGATACGACGTGGGATTTAATGCTTACATAATAATATTTGCAAAACATTTTGAGGATCTTTTTAAACAAGATAATTTCTACTTGTCTTGAATTTTTGTTCTGATAACATGGAGTTGAATTGATCGTTATGGCTATTCTTATTAAGTGAGCGATATGGCCCTTGTGTCTCTTGTAAAATAATCCAACAACATTAACAGTAAAAATTGT
The DNA here is from genome assembly GCA_016163765.1 of Magallana hongkongensis. Taxonomy (NCBI): domain Eukaryota; kingdom Metazoa; phylum Mollusca; class Bivalvia; order Ostreida; family Ostreidae; genus Magallana; species Magallana hongkongensis. Next base: position 6,446,138 of record WFKH01007768.1, on the reverse strand, counting down.
CAACTTTTGATACATCCAGTCCATTTCTAAAGAAACAATAAATTACATGCAATTAAAAAAACATTAGAACTAGCACTTAACCTGTAAAAAACCAACAACTACAACAACTACATAATGATTAGGTTTGTTTTATGACAATTTGTTTTGTGTTTGCAGTGCGGCCGTTCACTCGGTTGTAATAAGTTAAGTGTCACCTTTCCGATTGATTGGATTTTGAAGTCCGAGATATTTTTGTAATGTATTATCAAATGATGTTAATTTGCTCAACGGTTTGATTTTAATTCGAAATATCTTGTTTATCTATAAGTTTGCAATGTTAATAATCAAAGGTTTGATATCAAAATGTTACAAAACAGAATAATTTTTATGGAAAAGATTAGATGGAGTGGAGTTAACAAAATCAGTTGAATTACTGTGTGTACTAGATGATACTGCTAATAGTATTGGACGTTGATTAAAATTTAGTTAACCTGTTCTTGCAATCAGATCTGAATCATTTAAAGCTAACATGAATTCATAAATATGCATTATTACCCTTTTATCTCTGACTACCGCCATATTAGTTGTCCATTTCTATTGTTCTGCTCATCGCTACACACCCCCTATATAACACCCCTGCGAATGTGTTCGGAATGTTTTCTTTATCGTTTCTATGTGTGTAATAAATCCAGAGGTGCTCGAATGAAAGTTCACGAGACTTCCCCGAGATTTATTCAGTTCCTGTGAAATTTCGAGCGGAAGTATAAGTGTTCGGATAATATTCTCAAAATACGTAAGTACTGGTCGTTTTCCATATATATCATATCCTACTTTGAGTTATGTTAAAACATTAAAATCTATTATGATATATGTCTTATATCATCATCTATAGCGGTTATTTCAAGGGACAGGGTGACGCACAAACCATTGATTTAGCAAATATCGAATTTTTACACGATTTCCACATATTTTATATATCATATGAAAAGATGAACTTTTGAATAACTATGTGTTCAAAAGTAAATAAATCAAATTAAAAAGAGAAAAATAGAATTGAGCGTTGGGCCAACACCAAAATATTGAGTTTTCCTTCTGCTTCATAGCCACACAAGTGCAGGGAAATGTAAATACTGCAGCGTGGCATACATCATGAGCCAGATCCCTCTCGTTGAAACATGATGTCTTCAAGAACTATATATTTATTAAGATGCATTCTCTATAAATGCATATTTCTTACAACAGACATCGAATAGCTTCAAATTCAAATTCTTTTTTCAGTGTGTCAATCCCACTGTAACTATTTTTAGACAGAAATCGCAATCACGTGACACTACACCAATGTCCAAAACAACTCGGTTTGTTTACAATGAGTTTGATTGACTTGTAAATTGATAGGTGATGACTTATGATGCGTGAAACCTTCCGTATGATGAAATTTCGAGTACCTCTTCTTATTTCCGTTGTCATAATCAAAAAGTAAAACGTCTATTTTGAGTCCCCGTGCCACTTTAAACTAAACGATGATATTATATTCAGAACAGAGTTATTGTTCGTGTTCAACCACTCTACACGTGGTTGAAATATAAACATTGGGTTGCTAAATAAAATCATAGCCATGTTTGATGCTTTTGGTGTGCAATACCATGCTTTTTAAAAAAGAATGGGTTTCTGTTTTGTATAAAAACTTAGTATATCGAGCCATTTTCAAGTAACATTCTGCATAAAATAGTATAGTCTGTTTCACTATTGATGCAATTACTAGGTCAGGGCGCGGATCGAAAATTAATCCGGGGGGGGGGTCGCTTCTAAGCATGTTAATTGTTGCAAGAGCAGAAAAAAAAAACTATATTTTCTATTGACACATTTATTCCTAGAACTCATTTCATCCACCAATTAATGAAGATAAAGTTTAAAATCAATGAACGTCTAGATTTTATATTTGACTTCAAGTACCTAGATTCTAGGAAATAGACTATAAACACGATGCACACTTTTTACTGCGAAACTGAAAGGGTCAAATAAAACCACGTGGTCTAAATTTAAATGACAATAACATTCGCAGGGGTGTATAAGGCCGATAGCACTTTTCATGCTTAAGCTTCATCGCAAGGTATTTCGTTCACCCGAACACGTTACATTGGACGAAAAGACTTGTAGAAACGCGTTTTGAACAAAAATATTATGACAACCACCGCACTGGTAAGCAATATCCAAAGAACGACGAAAAAAGGCAGACTAAAATCCCAGGCACACATATTTCAAAATCCTCGATGCAATTGTAATTGTAGAACGTTTTCCTGTGTAAGTAATAACATGACCGCACATGAGCAAACTACACACTGTGGCCGATCGAGCAATGTCAATGATCCCATGGATTTTAGAAAGCGAGTGTTTTTGTATAGAAACCGATGGAAACGATGTTACGTTGTTACTTTCTTGGATTTACTATCATTTATCTACCGTGTTGGATGTAGTTCCGCAGTGGTCTTCAAAAAGAAGCAGACGTTATGCACTCTGTCTGAACGACACACGTGTTCGATGGGCATGCGAATTAAGGCAGCACTATCTGTGCAAAAGATACGGATACCTTGGAAATTCTTTCAAAGAATAAATACATTTTGTGTTTTATTGATTGTAGTTTCCTTTATTCGTTTTTACAAACATGTTACTACAATGTGTAGTTCATGCATTTAGAAGTCCGTGCAACCTGAATGCCTCGATTGGAAAGCAACCGACCGTAACTTTCTCGACCGGTATATATACCCCAGTGGCAGTTGAGGAGCGATCGAAACTAATATGGCTTTTATGAATTCATGTCAGCTTTAAGTATATGCATCCATAATTTTTCCTTGCTTCTCTCCGTACATGTGTGTGTCCGTCCAATGAGGATTATGCTCAATAACAATCCCGTCATATCTTCTAATTTGTGACCACTGAGGTTAAAATGTTCCCCGACGGGCTCTTAATGTTTGATGGATCACCGTGGTCATTGATTTTTCTGCGGAGGTCACCTGTTTCCAAATGTATTGTTTAAAGCAGTTCTTGCATCAGTTTAGACTAATACATGTCGCCCAGTATTTGTAATTACGTCACGTGACAGGGAAATGGAATCTGTCATTGATGTATTTGCACAAAATATATCTGGTATTGAAACAATTTTTAAAGCCATCATTGGGCGATTGGCTGACCGCACTCTTAACTTTGTCGCTTAAGTTCCATGAGCGTTTAAATGCAGCCATTGGGTGGATCCTTGAAAAAAAATGTGTCAGTCTTTCGTTAGTATGAAGAATGGGCAGATTACATTTATTGTTTTTATTAATTGTTAAAGAGACACAGAAAGTGCGATAGAAATATTCTGTTTGTTTGAAGTGTACATCAAAACGCGTTTATAGCGAATTTCATGGGTCCATAGAAAAAATACTTCGTTATAGCCGTAATTCGTTATACGGTTATAAAGAATTCGTAAGAAATCTTAAAGCGAATTCGTTATAAATAACTAGACTTTGACCCGTGCGTGCACGGGTTGACATTGCATATGATATCGGAATAATCTAATTTTATTCTAATAGAATAATCTGTGTCTCGGGACAGGCCTTCACCACAGTTAAAATGCCTCCCATATACCCGTAATGTAGCAAAAAACTGCAGAATCGCTCCGATACGATTTTGAGAAAATTAATGAAGCTTTATTGAAAATAATAGTAAATTATTCATAACAAACCATTTTAAGGCTGTTAATACATTTCATCTAAAAATTTTATTTCATATTAATGAAGAATTCAACACTTTTTCCCCAACGTTTTTTACTCGCTTCAAATTTACACACCATGTTGACATTCGGAACTCTCGGGATTTTTCAAATCAAATGCACTGAGTTAGAGTTATCTCCCGTATTTTCTGTGATGAACAGAATATATGTAGCAAACTTTCAATGAAAATTTACACGTATTTGTATTATCGTTTCTGAGTTTATCCATGCAAATGTGATATTGTGGAAACATAAACTAAAGAGCCTCCCGTGATTTAGCGTGAATGTAATGCGCATGCGCAAGATTGTAAAATCCAAAAAATCCAGATGATTTCCGGATTTTTAAAAGGAATTTTCGTTGATTATTAATTAGTGAAGCTTGATTGAGAAAAAATAAAAACATATTGGTAATCTTCAAGTACCAATGATGTTTAAAATATATAAAACAAAAGACATTACTCTTCCGATTTCTCGGTATTAAAGCCCAAAAATTCGAGTCTATTATTTTAATATAGTAGTATAGATTTGCTACAAACTATCGTAAGTTATATAGCCAATATTAATGTCATTTACGAAAAATGTCAATATAACCTACCTCTCTTCAATTAAAAGAATTTTAAGATTTCTTAAAACGTTTTATGTATGTTGATAATGTTGCTATCTAGTTTGTAAGAGTTATCTCTCTTGCACCACAATACCAAATTCCTGGCATCTTCATATATGGTTACGAAATTGATCGCGCAGTGTGTAACCAATGGGATAGTTTCGCGGGAAAATTGTGGGTGCGTCGTTTCGTTAGCGTGGGTAATCACGTTTTCACTGGACGCCGGTCAGTTTACAGTCTTTGGACATTTTTAAAAGCATTTTAACCACCTCAACCCCTCCACCTTCTTTCAAAATTTATTTTGTATGTGTTTTGCTTTATTTGAGTTGTTTGGCGGTTTCAGACCACAAGGATTGTTTTTTACAAATTATGTAATCAATTACGTCATTAATTTTATGAGTTATTGAATTATCATTATTTTGGTTGTGAAATAATTTTGGGCAGAAAGGATCAAATATTCATAATTTGATATTAATATTATAAAAGGGGATTATTACATAATCATCTATTGTCATCTGGTTTTATTTGTAATTTTATTTGGGATAAAAATAAAGTCACAATAGTGGCAGAGTGCAACATACATCTTTTGTTTCTAGTACTTTATACAGAGTGAGGACTCAGGTGGTTAATATTGATGATAGTGATTTTATAATCGTTAATTTGGAACATTATCAGTTATTGATTTAAAAAAATATGTATACATGTAATATATGAGTTTTAGTATTTTTTATATGCATCTTAAAGTTTCAGGTATCTTCAATGAAATTTTTAATGGAAAATATTCGTTATATAAATGATAAAATGCGTTAAAATTTTGCCAGCGGGGGTCTGAAAATTACTTCCTTATAGCCGTAAATTCGCTAAAACCGTGTTCGTTATAGGGTCGTACTGAAATTTGACAATGTTTTATTGTTTGTGTCGTTGGTTATTTTTTAGTGCTGTAGATAGCTCAAGTTTTCATCGTGAATCTTTCATTTCCGACACCTATAGAGATTAAGCGTTCGTTTTTTAGTGCTTCTTATATCATATGATTGCATGATTTGTGATGGCATATGAGTTAAATACAACGAGCTGTATGATTCTTTTTTCGAGCCTCTGATTTGTGTTTGAAAAATAAGAGATATTTAAAGTAGACAATAAACATTGATCAGAAATACTATAAGATCGTTTAATGCAATTACAAATTAAACGCATTTAATTGATTTCCGAAAAGAAACACGAGGGGCGTAGGTTTTGACACGTTCCCCCAATTACTGCATGTATAAGAGGGGCGCACGCGGCGAATTCCTCCTCTTACTCAAGCAATAATTCCCGGCGTCTGCTGCACTCAAAATAATTGTTTCCCAACCACCACTCCCATTATAGAGTATTTAATTTAAAGGAGCCATACAAGCTTGCTATGGAGTGCACTAGGAGGGATCTGTGAGGGATCTGTTTGGTATAACAGTAACCTCGTACCCCGTTCGGTATAACGGGTGGTTTCATTTTGCCTTACTCGGTATAGTGGGCTTACCTGTTCGGTATAACAGGCAGAAGCCTCGCTAAGGAATCCCCTAGGAGGCAATTGCATCGCTGACTCGCTAAGGGGTACCCTAGGAGTCGATTAGTACATATTGTAACGCCTTGCTATGGATTACCCTAGAAGGCGCGGTGCCATAACGCCCGTTACCAATTTAGGTGTGTGGCACCCAATCATAGTTTAAAGCTTGTCTGACGTGTGTCATTGAAACAATTATTAAAGCTGCGGCCTATATCATCCAAAAATTCATAGTTTGTTTGGGGGTTTTTTCGGAAAATATTCTATTAATAAGTTAATGTACATAGATTAATTGAAACGTGTTAATAAATTTCTTATATGGTATGTAAGCAAGTTGTTAGCGTTTATTCTGAATGTCTTAAAATTCCAACAAGACAAGAATCAAGCGTCCTTTACAAGTAGACCAATTTCACCATTTTTGAAAACATCTTTCTATGAAATTTAAACTCATGTATTAATTTTTAAATACAGTTCGCTAAATATAAAATGTCTCAAAGTATAATTAGATATAGTAAATACAATACATTATGCTTGTGGATTAAGAGTACCCCACTACCCACTTAAAATTTCCCCGGAAAAAAATCCCCTGTCATTAAAGGATGATGATTACTCAGAATTGAATAAAAAAAAATCCACTAATAATAATGAAACACCATCTTATTGATGTGATGTTATAAAACTTTAATTGTAATGATATTTCACTCAAAATTTTACACTGTGATTGAGACTTTTTAAATCTGAAAATATTACAATAGATTTGAACAACAATTCTTATCAAAAATATTCCAGTCCGAATTTCCTCCAGTAGTTTTCCAACCTCTACCCATTACTAATTAGATTAAACAAAAAAATCCCTTAAATACCATTAAAAACATCCATAGTCCTAAACTACTTATACTGACCTGATTCTGTAGGCAATAAATTTGTGAGAGGTCAATAAGAACCTCACAACAAACCGAATTTGATAACTCAAACCTGAGTAAACAATATTATAAAAAAAACACTCGTCACGTTTTTAACTCACCGCGCAGATGATGACACTTTTTTTTCAAATGAGTAGGATTGTATCTATTAGATCAGCACGGAAAAAATTTTTTTTTTTTATTTTTACACAATAATCATGAAGAAAATCTACTGAAAATCAATAAATTGATTTTTCACTATCCTGGCGTCAGAGGTTTCCGATAGTCTAATACTAAACGTTGACTCTAATGGTTGTCTCTTTACTAAACAATTTTGAAACTTATCATTTTTAACCTCAGACATAGCATTAAAAACCGCCGATACTCAGTTCCGTTTATTTTTCACTCAACACCATATAATGGTACATGAGGTACATGAAGAAAACAAAACATATATACATATATACAATATAGTTGTAAAGGTCAAGAAAGTAAATGGGGTGAACAAACAGTTTGATTAATTTTTGAAATAAAGAAACACAATTTTCTTAATGTAATATAGTTATTTGAAGACATCATTTCATATAACTTTTTAGTGTTCGGAGAAGAACAGTAATATGTATCTAAAAACTGACTTCGTAATTAACTTAATGATCTCTTAACCTTTGGTTAATAGTTGTCCTAATCCAGCTGGAGTAATAATGGTATGATTCATGATCACACCATACATTTGAAAGTCCGCATTTATCTAAAATATTTTTTAAAAAGCATAGCCACGGATTTAGTATTTGTCCCTTATCAAAAAGTATACGTACATACATATATTTAATTTTGCTTATCTTGTTTTTACTGCTATTGATAATGTTGGCCCAACTAGTAAAAATGGTTATATACAGTAGAAATCGTCCAGTTTCACCATATACCATGTAACTAGGTGTACAACTTTTCAGATTAAGTATATGTTTCAAATATTTTAAATGGACACGTTTGTGGCAACGCACTTTGAAAAAAATTTTCAAAGTGCGTTAAATTTTGGACCAAATTAACGCACTTTGAAACATTTTTTCAAAGTGCGTTAAATTTTGGACCATGTTAACCCACTTTGAATAAAATTTTCAAAGTGCGTTAAGAAGGTACATCAACATTTTTTAGTATTGAGACTCTTAACGCACTTTGAAAAAATATGTATAAATCACAAATTCTGGAATTGAATTTCTAATTTGCTGATAGTATGGTGATTTGTTAACACTAGTGAATCTAATTTATCGTATTTGAGAACGGGGATGGGGGTGGGGTTTAACCAAAGATACAGGCCAATTACCAGTGCATCATTTAATTGATTAGAGGAAGAAGGTCCCCTATCCCTTATTTTCCTTCCAAAACATATGATTTTCAGCAACATTTAAGATCGGAAAAAGAAATATGCTCTGTTGTAAATTAAGTAAATGAAGTGATATTGAAAAAACGAACTGGCAAAACAATAATTTCTCCATTGGTATGTTAAAGAATGTATAAGTGTTTCAACATTAACCCTCTTTTCATATTCTAATCAAATAAATCACTTCAATATAAAAAAAAAATTACATTAACAAACATTAAATTATTATAAACATAAAAATAAGCATTAAGATGGGGTTTTTTTTTCTCGCACGGATCTTCTAAAATATCACACTGTTTTTGATAAACATAACTAACGTAACCTTTTTTCACATCATGTTTGTTTACAAACACATGCAATAAGACGGTTGAAATATGCTATACATTGATCTCCATTATTAATATACATAAATCATATTCGTTCTGGCATAGCCCAATATACCAGATAAGAAGTAAATTTACTGCATACTCAAAAAAGGAAAATGAAGTTACTTGAAGCGATGGATTTCATTTCATATTTTGATAATTCAAATCTCCCAAAGAACGAAAAGGAAAAAATTCTCATCTAG
>WFKH01007768.1:6421738-6435005 GCA_016163765.1 Magallana hongkongensis | reverse complement strand
GGGGGAAACCCCCGCACATAATTGATGAAAGATTACAATAACAAACTGTCAACCATCTCAAAAATCCATAAAGCGAAATACGAAATTAAAGTAGAGCAACACGGACCCCTAAAAAATAGAGGTGGGATAATAATAATAAATAACTAGAACTGTTTTTGTCTTCAACAAAAAGTAAGGGCTTTTCGACAGCCCCGTTTTCCTTTTTTTAATTTAAAATGTCAGAAAAAAATCATTTTTAATTTCTTTCCCAAATTTCTCAACGCCTTGGTGTAACCATTTGCTTAAATAAGAACTTATGAGTAGTGGAACGTCAAAAGAAAGATAACTCCAGAACTTTACATGTAGCTTTACCTTCAATTTGTATGGGATTATTTTCAAAAAATCATATAAAAATAAGTATTCATTCCTCGGACACAAAATTAGCTATGCCCATAGTATTTATGGTCTAAATTTTTATAGCAAAGCGAGATAACTCTTTTAAAATAAAAGTTTGAATTTTTAAAAAGGTAGCATTTTTCAAGCCTTTAAAACCCCTATAAGGAGTCAAAAAGTGGCCCTCAAACCATAATTTTAAAATTGTACTCTTTATTCTTAACAATAAACCGAAAAAATTTTGGATATCGGATAAAAAATAAAAAAGTTACAGCTAAGGGGCTGTTTTGAACGTTGACCCCTGCAGATCCCTTAATTTTTCGAATTGTCTGCCCAAAAACTTTTCCGGTCTGTGCATTTTGTGTATCAACTGAAATATTGTAATGTTTACTTGAAAACTTTTTGAACGACGCGTGATTTTAATTTAACATTGAAACTCCCATAGACGATTTTCATGTACTCATAAAACCGGAAGGAGTCAATATTTTTTGATGAAACTTGGAATATATGTTAAATACTTCTATCTAAACAATGTTTATGCGTCTTATAAAATTCCTAAGGTTTTTTGAATATGTTTGTTTTTCATTCCCCCTTTTCCCAAGTTTGAGCCCTTATATCTCAAAAACGGTAAGATATAGAGAAATGCCCACGCTTATGATTTTGTACAGCTACACAAGATGCATCTAATTCTAATGCTCTAATCGAAAAATAATAAAGATATTGTGTTTCAATGAATTTTTAGTATTTCCCTTGTCAAAACCGGAAATGCCGGAACCCGGAAGTCCAAAAAGGGACATACGCGTGTTATTTAAAAGTGCTATAAGACTATTGCATAATTGTTTTAATATGTCTTTCCATTTTCAAAAATTCGCTCACGAAAGTTTGTCGAGAATAAGAATAATAAGAAACATCAGAATAACAATAGGTCTTTTCGACCGAAAGTCGAAAAGCCCTAATAAAACAGAAGGAAAGCAATAGGTCTTTTCGACCGAAAGTCGAAAAGCCCTAACAATAAAACAGAACAAAAACAATAGGTCTTTTCGACCGAAAGTCGAAAAGCCCTGATAATAATATTTATATAGCGCTTTATCTTTAATAAAACTCTAAAGCGCTTTACATAGTAAGTCAAAATTACATAATAAAACAGGACTAGTTTACATTATACCGCTAAAACAAAACACATTAAAAGGATTAAAATTAACTAATTATAATATCAGGACTCCAACTCTAAAAATGTAGAAAGCAATCACCACGTAATACTTATCAGGTATATACACTTAAAGAAATGCCTTTCTAAAAAGATGAGTTTTTAGTTGTGCTTTAAAAACATTCAAACTGGTAACTGTTCGAAGTTCCACTGGAAGCTGATTCCACAGCGTTGGTGCCACCCTGTCGAATCAACGATCGCCGTAGGTTTTTGCTCGAACTCGCGGCACTACTAATTGGTTTGCCGGACCTAGCAGGTTTGTGTTCGCAAACTAATTCAGCTAGATACGTCGGGGCAAGATTATGGAGCGCCTTGTATACATATACACATAGTTTGTATTGCACTCTATACATCACAGGAAGCCAAATGCAAATCAAACAGGATGGGCTGAATATGTTCATGCTTGCCTGTCCTAGTAATAAGACGTGCAGCAGTGTTCTGAACCCTCTGGAGTTTGATTATGTAGGTGCTATTTATGTTGTATAAGAGCGCATTTCCATAGTCCAGCCGCGACGTAACAAGAGAGTGGACAAGTGTTTTGCATGCCGCGTTCGTGAGAAAGTGCCGAATGCGTCCTATTTTCCGAATCTGTGAGTAACATGTCCTTGAGACCGCATTGCACTGCTTTTCAAAAGATAGGAGTTGATCAAAAAATGCTCCAGGATTTCTCACACTTGGGACACTGTGAATGATGTTTTTGCCGAAGAGTAAGCTAGTTTCGCTCAGGTTTTTGATACGACTTCTCGGGGCAAAAACAATCAGTTCAGTTTTCTCCTCATTTAACTTAAGCATGTTGTTAAGCATACGTGATACCGCATACCATGATGCAAGCAAATCTCGGTAAGTGGAAGGGAAAAAATACAGTATATTTTTGGTCCCAACACTAAGCCTTGGGGCACTTCAATATTAAGCGGCACCGGGTTAGAAAGTTCGGAACCAATTGATATACGTTGCATTCTTTGACTCATGTAAGATTTGATCCACGAAAGGGCATTATCCGTGATACCAAAGGTATGCTCCAATCGTTTGTGCAGGATGTCATGGTCCAGTACCTCAAAAGCTGCCGATAAATCCAACATAACAAGAACTGCGCAACTGTTATTGTCAGGTGATTGATCAGGTGCCTAGGAGGAGTAAGCATCCCCTGTCGACCGGTCGCACCCGCCGTACGTAAATAAAAAGCATGAGAAAAAATACGACCATTTCTAAAACTAAGATTATAAGCATGTTATATATTGCAATATATAAAATAGAGAGCTTATTCGAGACAGATTTAAAAAAAAAAAAAAAAAAGCCTTTAAATTCGACACCGTGGATGTTATTCAATTTGCCGTATTTCTGCGTTTTAAAAATAATTACTAAACATACCTTTGGGAGAGAAGAAAAATCTGCTGATCATGGGATTGTGACTTTCTTTTCTGTATGAAACAAATTCTTGTGCATCCAAGAATGTTTCCTCTAAACTAATTTTCTTCTTTTTCTGTTTATTGTATATGGCACTACCAGTTGTGTATCCATACTCATCATCATCCAGGTCTTCCATTCGTCTGTTGGAGTTTACATGTTGTAGGGGAAGATCTCCAATAGTATATTTGCTGAAGATCTTCCTTGTGGTCGGGTTCTTTAAGGGTTGTTTTGGAATGGGTGTTTTCGGTAAAACAGGTGGAGTTACCGAGAGTATATCATAGTAGTTTTTCCCGATGGCTGCGTTCTTTAGGGGTCGATTTGGAATGCGTGTTGCCGGTAAAAGATTCTGGGATATGGTATCGTAAAGTGTATCTTTGGCGCCGGTATTGGAGGTACATGTAACTGTCAATAGAATTTACATGTAATACGTGTATGTTCAATATTTTTGTATTATTATTTATACAATATCATTCTTCCGCTATTTTTACTTTGATAACGAAGTTTCTTTGGAAAGACAAAATATTAGAAGAAAACGAAGTTTCAAAAGAAACAGAACGAACCTGTATCCTCTCCTTTTTTTCTCTTCGCCTTTTCTTTAAATAACTTGCTTTTGAACATATCTAAAATTCCAGAAACATGAAATAAAGGTCAAGTTATATTTTCTCTCAAATAAAGAAGCATAACTAAAAAAAAGATAACAGGAAAGGAATACATGCGAAAATGTCAAACAAAGCCCTTTTTGATTATTTCCTGATATGTAGGGTCGATTTGAAAATCCGTTTTACACTTCACTACTACACTGAAGTAAATTTCTCTTGAAAATTTACTTCGAGGAGAAACTAGCTTATGTTTTATTCTTTGCAAATGAAGATTTCCCAAACTATTTAACTGCAAACAGTTCGAACTTTTATTTCTATTCTATTTAGAGATATTGATTTTTCAGATATCTATAAACTCTCATGAGCTGAAAGCTTAAATGAGCTTTTCTGGTCACTTTTTGTCTGGCATCTGTCTGTCCCTCCGTCTGTCCGTCTGTCTACCTGTCTGTCCGAATATAAAATTTTTCACATTTTTAATTCTCCAGAACAACTTGGCCAATTTTAACAAATCAGGAGGATATTCAAGATTGTTAAAATAAAGAGCCACGTCCTCTTTCAAAGGGAGATAATTAAGTATATAATTTAAAAAATTTTAAAATTTTTTTTAAAAAATTCTTTAAACATCTGAAATTTCCGTGAAAGCATTCTCCAGTAGAGTAGGTTTTGGTTTGTTCAAATGAATATCCTTTAGGAAGAGTGGGCCAAAATGGGGATTGTTATTTTTGGCACAGGAATAAATAGAGAAAATCTTTGAAAATCTTCTAAAAACTGATACGACGTGGGATTTAATGCTTACATAATAATATTTGCAAAACATTTTGAGGATCTTTTTAAACAAGATAATTTCTACTTGTCTTGAATTTTTGAATCTGATAACATGGAGTTGAATTGATCGTTATGGCTATTCTTATTAAGTGAGCGATATGGCACTTGTGTCTCTTGTAAAATAATCCAACAACATTAACAGTAAAAATTGTCAACTTTTGATACATCCAGTCCATTTCTAAAGAAACAATAAATTACATGCAATTAAAAAAACATTAGAACTAGCACTTAACCTGTAAAAAACCAACAACTGCAACAACTACATAATGATTAGGTTTGTTTTATGACAATTTGTTTTGTGTTTGCAGTGCGGCCGTTCACTCGGTTGTAATAAGTTAAGTGTCACCTTTCCGATTGATTGGATTTTGAAGTCCGAGATATTTTTGTAATGTATTATCAAATGATGTTAATTTGCTCAACGGTTTGATTTTAATTCGAAATATCTTGTTTATCTATAAGTTTGCAATGTTAATAATCAAAGGTTTGATATCAAAATGTTACAAAACAGAATAATTTTTATGGAAAAGATTAGATGGAGTGGAGTTAACAAAATCAGTTGAATTACTGTGTGTACTAGATGATACTGCTAATAGTATTGGACGTTGATTAAAATTTAGTTAACCTGTTCTTGCAATCAGATCTGAATCATTTAAAGCTGACATGAATTCATAAATATGCATTATTTCCCTTTTATCTCTGACTACCGCCATATTAGTTGTCCATTTCTATTGTTCTGCTCATCGCTACACACCCCCTATATAACACCCCTGCGAATGTGTTCGGAATGTTTTCTTTATCGTTTCTATGTGTGTAATAAATCCAGAGGTGCTCGAATGAAAGTTCACGAGACTTCCCCGAGATTTATTCAGTTCCTGTGAAATTTCGAGCGGAAGTATAAGTGTTCGGATAATATTCTCAAAATACGTAAGTACTGGTCGTTTTCCATATATATCATATCCTACTTTGAGTTATGTTAAAACATTAAAATCTATTATGATATATGTCTTATATCATCATCTATAGCGGTTATTTCAAGGGACAGGGTGACGCACAAACCATTGATTTAGCAAATATCGAATTTTTACACGATTTCCACATATTTTATATATCATATGAAAAGATGAACTTTTGAATAACTACTGTGTTCAAAAGTAAATAAATCAAATTAAAAAGAGAAAAATAGAATTGAGCGTTGGGCCAACACCAAAATATTGAGTTTTCCTTCTGCTTCATAGCCACACAAGTGCAGGGAAATGTAAATACTGCAGCGTGGCATACATCATGAGCCAGATCCCTCTCGTTGAAACATGATGTCTTCAAGAACTATATATTTATTAAGATGCATTCTCTATAAATGCATATTTCTTACAACAGACATCGAATAGCTTCAAATTCAAATTCTTTTTTCAGTGTGTCAATCCCACTGTAACTATTTTTAGACAGAAATCGCAATCACGTGACACTAAACCAATGTCCAAAACAACTCGGTTTGTTTACAATGAGTTTGATTGACTTGTAAATTGATAGGTGATGACTTATGATGCGTGAAACCTTCCGTATGATGAAATTTCGAGTACCTCTTCTTATTTCCGTTGTCATAATCAAAAAGTAAAACGTCTATTTTGAGTCCCCGTGCCACTTTAAACTAAACGATGATATTATATTCAGAACAGAGTTATTGTTCGTGTTCAACCACTCTACACGTGGTTGAAATATAAACATTGGGTTGCTAAATAAAATCATAGCCATGTTTGATGCTTTTGGTGTGCAATACCATGCTTTTTAAAAAAGAATGGGTTTCTGTTTTGTATAAAAACTTAGTATATCGAGCCATTTTCAAGTAACATTCTGCATAAAATAGTATAGTCTGTTTCACTATTGATGCAATTACTAGGTCAGGGCGCGGATCGAAAATTAATCCGGGGGGGGGGTCGCTTCTAAGCATGTTAATTGTTGCAAGAGCAGAAAAAAAAAACTATATTTTCTATTGACACATTTATTCCTAGAACTCATTTCATCCACCAATTAATGAAGATAAAGTTTAAAATCAATGAACGTCTAGATTTTATATTTGACTTCAAGTACCTAGATTCTAGGAAATAGACTATAAACACGATGCACACTTTTTACTGCGAAACTGAAAGGGTCAAATAAAACCACGTGGTCTAAATTTAAATGACAATAACATTCGCAGGGGTGTATAAGGCCGATAGCACTTTTCATGCTTCATCGCAAGGTATTTCGTTCACCCGAACACGTTACATTGGACGAAAAGACTTGTAGAAACGCGTTTTGAACAAAAATATTATGACAACCACCGCACTGGTAAGCAATATCCAAAGAACGACGAAAAAAGGCAGACTGAAATCCCAGGCACACATATTTCAAAATCCTCGATGCAATTGTAATTGTAGAACGTTTTCCTGTGTAAGTAATAACATGACCGCACATGAGCAAACTACACACTGTGGCCGATCGAGCAATGTCAATGATCCCATGGATTTTAGAAAGCGAGTGTTTTTGTATAGAAACCGATGGAAACGATGTTACGTTGTTACTTTCTTGGATTTACTATCATTTATCTACCGTGTTGGATGTAGTTCCGCAGTGGTCTTCAAAAAGAAGCAGACGTTATGCACTCTGTCTGAACGACACACGTGTTCGATGTGCATGCGAATTAAGGCAGCACTATCTGTGCAAAAGATACGGATACCTTGGAAATTCTTTCAAAGAATAAATACATTTTGTGTTTTATTGATTGTAGTTTCCTTTATTCGTTTTTACAAACATGTTACTACAATGTGTAGTTCATGCATTTAGAAGTCCGTGCAACCTGAATGCCTCGATTGGAAAGCAACCGACCGTAACTTTCTCGACCGGTATATATACCCCAGTGGCAGTTGAGGAGCGATCGAAACTAATATGGCTTTTATGAATTCATGTCAGCTTTAAGTATATGCATCCATAATTTTTCCTTGCTTCTCTCCGTACATGTGTGTGTCCGTCCAATGAGGATTATGGTCAATAACAATCCCGTCATATCTTCTAATTTGTGACCACTGAGGTTAAAATGTTCCCCGACGGGCTCTTAATGTTTGATGGATCACCGTGGTCATTGATTTTTCTGCGGAGGTCACCTGTTTCCAAATGTATTGTTTAAAGCAATTCTTGCATCAGTTTAGACTAATACATGTCGCCCAGTATTTGTAATTACGTCACGTGACAGGGAAATGGAATCTGTCATTGATGTATTTGCACAAAATATATCTGGTATTGAAACAATTTTTAAAGCCATCATTGGGCGATTGGCTGACCGCACTCTTAACTTTGTCGCTTAAGTTCCATGAGCGTTTAAATGCAGCCATTGGGTGGATCCTTGAAAAAAAATGTGTCAGTCTTTCGTTAGTATGAAGAATGGGCAGATTACATTTATTGTTTTTATTAATTGTTAAAGAGACACAGAAAGTGCGATAGAAATATTCTGTTTGTTTGAAGTGTACATCAAAACGCGTTTATAGCGAATTTCATGGGTCCATAGAAAAAATACTTCGTTATAGCCGTAATTCGTTATACGGTTATAAAGAATTCGTAAGAAATCTTAAAGCGAATTCGTTATAAATAACTAGACTTTGACCCGTGCGTGCACGGGTTGACATTGCATATGATATCGGAATAATCTAATTTTATTCTAATAGAATAATCTGTGTCTCGGGACAGGCCTTCACCACAGTTAAAATGCCTCCCATATACCCGTAATGTAGCAAAAAACTGCAGAATCGCTCCGATACGATTTTGAGAAAATTAATGAAGCTTTATTGAAAATAATAGTAAATTATTCATAACAAACCATTTTAAGGCTGTTAATACATTT
Source organism: Magallana hongkongensis (assembly GCA_016163765.1). Classification (NCBI taxonomy): domain Eukaryota; kingdom Metazoa; phylum Mollusca; class Bivalvia; order Ostreida; family Ostreidae; genus Magallana; species Magallana hongkongensis. Next base: position 6,426,724 of record WFKH01007768.1, on the reverse strand, counting down.
CATCTAAAAATTTTATTTCATATTAATGAAGAATTCAACACTTTTTCCCCAACGTTTTTTACTCGCTTCAAATTTACACACCATGTTGACATTCGGAACTCTCGGGATTTTTCAAATCAAATGCACTGAGTTAGAGTTATCTCCCGTATTTTCTGTGATGAACAGAATATATGTAGCAAACTTTCAATGAAAATTTACACGTATTTGTATTATCGTTTCTGAGTTTATCCATGCAAATGTGATATTTTGGAAACATAAACTAAAGAGCCTCCCGTGATTTAGCGTGAATGTAATGCGCATGCGCAAGATTGTAAAATCCAAAAAATCCAGATGATTTCCGGATTTTTAAAAGGAATTTTCGTTGATTATTAATTAGTGAAGCTTGATTGAGAAAAAATAAAAACATATTGGTAATCTTCAAGTACCAATGATGTTTAAAATATATAAAACAAAAGACATTACTCTTCCGATTTCTCGGTATTAAAGCCCAAAAATTCGAGTCTATTATTTTAATATAGTAGTATAGATTTGCTACAAACTATCGTAAGTTATATAGCCAATATTAATGTCATTTACGAAAAATGTCAATATAACCTACCTCTCTTCAATTAAAAGAATTTTAAGATTTCTTAAAACGTTTTATGTATGTTGATAATGTTGCTATCTAGTTTGTAAGAGTTATCTCTCTTGCACCACAATACCAAATTCCTGGCATCTTCATATATGGTTACGAAATTGATCGCGCAGTGTGTAACCAATGGGATAGTTTCGCGGGAAAATTGTGGGTGCGTCGTTTCGTTAGCGTGGGTAATCACGTTTTCACTGGACGCCGGTCAGTTTACAGTCTTTGGACATTTTTAAAAGCATTTTAACCACCTCAACCCCTCCACCTTCTTTCAAAATTTATTTTGTATGTGTTTTGCTTTATTTGAGTTGTTTGGCGGTTTCAGACCACAAGGATTGTTTTTTACAAATTATGTAATCAATTACGTCATTAATTTTATGAGTTATTGAATTATCATTATTTTGGTTGTGAAATAATTTTGGGCAGAAAGGATCAAATATTCATAATTTGATATTAATATTATAAAAGGGGATTATTACATAATCATCTATTGTCATCTGGTTTTATTTGTAATTTTATTTGGGATAAAAATAAAGTCACAATAGTGGCAGAGTGCAACATACATCTTTTGTTTCCAGTACTTTATACAGAGTGAGGACTCAGGTGGTTAATATTGATGATAGTGATTTTATAATCGTTAATTTGGAACATTATCAGTTATTGATTTAAAAAAATATGTATACATGTAATATATGAGTTTTAGTATTTTTTATATGCATCTTAAAGTTTCAGGTATCTTCAATGAAATTTTTAATGGAAAATATTCGTTATATAAATGATAAAATGCGTTAAAATTTTGCCAGCGGGGGTCTGAAAATTACTTCCTTATAGCCGTAAATTCGCTAAAACCGTGTTCGTTATAGGGTCGTACTGAAATTTGACAATGTTTTATTGTTTGTGTCGTTGGTTATTTTTTAGTGCTGTAGATAGCTCAAGTTTTCATCGTGAATCTTTCATTTCCGACACCTATAGAGATTAAGCGTTCGTTTTTTAGTGCTTCTTATATCATATGATTGCATGATTTGTGATGGCATATGAGTTAAATACAACGAGCTGTATGATTCTTTTTTCGAGCCTCTGATTTGTGTTTGAAAAATAAGAGATATTTAAAGTAGACAATAAACATTGATCAGAAATACTATAAGATCGTTTAATGCAATTACAAATTAAACGCATTTAATTGATTTCCGAAAAGAAACACGAGGGGCGTAGGTTTTGACACGTTCCCCCAATTACTGCATGTATAAGAGGGGCGCACGCGGCGAATTCCTCCTCTTACTCAAGCAATAATTCCCGGCGTCTGCTGCACTCAAAATAATTGTTTCCCAACCACCACTCCCATTATAGAGTATTTAATTTAAAGGAGCCATACAAGCTTGCTATGGAGTGCACTAGGAGGGATCTGTGAGGGATCTGTTTGGTATAACAGTAACCTCGTACCCCGTTCGGTATAACGGGTGGTTTCATTTTGCCTTACTCGGTATAGTGGGCTTACCTGTTCGGTATAACAGGCAGAAGCCTCGCTAAGGAATCCCCTAGAGGCAATTGCATCGCTGACTCGCTAAGGGGTACCCTAGGAGTCGATTAGTACATATTGTAACGCCTTGCTATGGATTACCCTAGAAGGCGCGGTGCCATAACGCCCGTTACCAATTTAGGTGTGTGGCACCCAATCATAGTTTAAAGCTTGTCTGACGTGTGTCATTGAAACAATTATTAAAGCTGCGGCCTATATCATCCAAAAATTCATAGTTTGTTTGGGGGTTTTTTCGAAAAATATTCTATTAATAAGTTAATGTACATAGATTAATTGAAACGTGTTAATAAATTTCTTATATGGTATGTAAGCAAGTTGTTAGCGTTTATTCTGAATGTCTTAAAATTCCAACAAGACAAGAATCAAGCGTCCTTTACAAGTAGACCAATTTCACCATTTTTGAAAACATCTTTCTATGAAATTTAAACTCATGTATTAATTTTTAAATACAGTTCGCTAAATATAAAATGTCTCAAAGTATAATTAGATATAGTAAATACAATACATTATGCTTGTGGATTAAGAGTACCCCACTACCCACTTAAAATTTCCCCGGAAAAAAATCCCCTGTCATTAAAGGATGATGATTACTCAGAATTGAATAAAAAAAAATCCACTAATAATAATGAAACACCATCTTATTGATGTGATGTTATAAAACTTTAATTGTAATGATATTTCACTCAAAATTTTACACTGTGATTGAGACTTTTTAAATCTGAAAATATTACAATAGATTGAACAACAATTCTTATCAAAAATATTCCAGTCCGAATTTCCTCTAGTAGTTTTCCAACCTCTACCCATTACTAATTAGATTAAACAAAAAAATCCCTTAAATACCATTAAAAACATCCATAGTCCTAAACTACTTATATTGACCTGATTCTGTAGGCAATAAATTTGTGAGAGGTCAATAAGAACCTCACAACAAACCGAATTTGATAACTCAAACCTGAGTAAACAATATTATAAAAAAAACACTCGTCACGTTTTTAACTCACCGCGCAGATGATGACACTTTTTTTTCAAATGAGTAGGATTGTATCTATTAGATCAGCACGGAAAAAATATTTTTTTTATTTTTACACAATAATCATGAAGAAAATCTACTGAAAATCAATAAATTGATTTTTCACTATCCTGGCGTCAGAGGTTTCCGATAGTCTAATACTAAACGTTGACTCTAATGGTTGTCTCTTTACTAAACAATTTTGAAACTTATCATTTTTAACCTCAGACATAGCATTAAAAACCGCCGATACTCAGTTCCGTTTATTTTTCACTCAACACCATATAATGGTACATGAGGTACATGAAGAAAACAAAACATATATACATATATACAATATAGTTGTAAAGGTCAAGAAAGTAAATGGGGTGAACAAACAGTTTGATTAATTTTTGAAATAAAGAAACACAATTTTCTTAATGTAATATAGTTATTTGAAGACATCATTTCATATAACTTTTTAGTGTTCGGAGAAGAACAGTAATATGTATCTAAAAACTGACTTCGTAATTAACTTAATGATCTCTTAACCTTTGGTTAATAGTTGTCCTAATCCAGCTGGAGTAATAATGGTATGATTCATGATCACACCATACATTTGAAAGTCCGCATTTATCTAAAATATTTTTTAAAAAGCATAGCCACGGATTTAGTATTTGTCCCTTATCAAAAAGTATACGTACATACATATATTTAATTTTGCTTATCTTGTTTTTACTGCTATTGATAATGTTGGCCCAACTAGTAAAAATGGTTATATACAGTAGAAATCGTCCAGTTTCACCATATACCATGTAACTAGGTGTACAACTTTTCAGATTAAGTATATGTTTCAAATATTTTAAATGGACACGTTTGTGGCAACGCACTTTGAAAAAAATTTTCAAAGTGCGTTAAATTTTGGACCAAATTAACGCACTTTGAAACATTTTTTCAAAGTGCGTTAAATTTTGGACCATGTTAACCCACTTTGAAAAAAATTTTCAAAGTGCGTTAAGAAGGTACATCAACATTTTTTAGTATTGAGACTCTTAACGCACTTTGAAAAAATATGTATAAATCACAAATTCTGGAATTGAATTTCTAATTTGCTGATAGTATGGTGATTTGTTAACACTAGTGAATCTAATTTATCGTATTTGAGAACGGGGATGGGGGTGGAGTTTAACCAAAGATACAGGCCAATTACCAGTGCATCATTTAATTGATTAGAGGAAGAAGGTCCCCTATCCCTTATTTTCCTTCCAAAACATATGATTTTCAGCAACATTTAAGATCGGAAAAAGAAATATGCTCTGTTGTAAATTAAGTAAATGAAGTGATATTGAAAAAACGAACTGGCAAAACAATAATTTCTCCATTGGTATGTTAAAGAATGTATAAGTGTTTCAACATTAACCCTCTTTTCATATTCTAATCAAATAAATCACTTCAATATAAAAAAAATTACATTAACAAACATTAAATTATTATAAACATAAAAATAAGCATTAAGATGCGGGTTTTTTTTCTCGCACGGATCTTCTAAAATATCACACTGTTTTTGATAAACATAACTAACGTAACCTTTTTTCACATCATGTTTGTTTACAAACACATGCAATAAGACGGTTGAAATATGCTATACATTGATCTCCATTATCAATATACATAAATCATATTCGTTCTGGCATAGCCCAATATACCAGATAAGAAGTAAATTTACTGCATACTCAAAAAAGGAAAATGAAGTTACTTGAAGCGATGGATTTCATTTCATATTTTGATAATTCAAATCTCCCAAAGAACGAAAAGGAAAAAATTCTCATCTAG
>WFKH01007768.1:6384774-6405866 GCA_016163765.1 Magallana hongkongensis | reverse complement strand
TTGGTATAAAATACAGTGTTTTTGCACCCCTGATATGAACAGTGGCACGCGCCTTTATCACACACCCCGTATCATCACCCTTTATTTCACCAATATCACAATATTAGGGACACGAACAATTAGTCTTAAATGATGTACATGTATTAAAAAATAATCAGAACTAGACACGATCTCGTTGCGAGCAACGAGGAGGTCTTCCGTCCGATTTGTAGAAGGTCAAGATAAGACCTTGACTTGGATATTCACAACAAAACATGATCTGAAAATGCGGGCGGAGTCTTTATGTAAAAGAACAGACTCTTTTTAATAAATCGATTGCGCTATAAAAATAAGACTTGAGACTCCCGTAGCCCATAATTTGAAAGACCAGCCTCTTTTCCTTGATGTCAAATTAAGTTCTTCTTATTTTAAACACAATTTGTTCAGCAAGTATTTAGAAATTTTGCACCGTTTTCAAGATATCGGGAAAAGATCAGTTAAGGAGCCGACCCCTTATCTACTGATCGGGGTAATTTAACGAAAGTTTGATGGTTGCATATTGTTAATTCTCAGCATCTTCTCTTCTATTCTGCTTTTCAAAATAATTCTCTGTTTTGAGGAATAAGTTATCAAATGTTGGACTTCTGGCCCCGTACAATCCCTAATTAGGTAACACATGAGAAAATCATTTTATCACATGTTTAGCTCAATATACGGTGGATATCACTCATGTAATATATTTTTGATTACACTGTGTATTCTTACCCAGCGTGACGTCATAATTAAATATTACGTAGGTTTAGGCGATTGATTAACGTAGAATGAAAAAGTAAAAAAAAAAATAATTCAGTTGAAAAGTGTGGAGTTGTACATGTGAAGCATTTAATGCTTTTTATTATTTTTTTTTCATGAAATGATAAAAATATGTTTGAAAACGAAATGGTTGTTTGTTAATCTTCAAATAACTGTTTTCCATTCGTAAAGTTGTTGATGTCTTGTAGTAAATGTGTTGTGCGGCTCACAATTAGATAATTTTTCACAGAAAAGATTGAGGTTTAACAAAAGACGTGGTAAAACATGCGATAAAAAGAATCTCTCATGATTATCGATGGTATATGGTTTTTATCCAACTCGTTGTGTGTTTTCTATCCCCTTGCCAAGGCTCAAGATAGAAAACACACTACGAATTGGATAAAAATCATACACCATCGCAAATCATGAGAGATCCTATATATATTGATAAGGTATATAACTGTAAGATGAACATTTTTGCTTTTTTAACATATTACAAAATATTCCTCAGTAAAGAGCTATGGATGAAAGACTTTAGACCTAACTTGGCCATAAATTTGAGGGCCAGCCACTTCTTCTTGATATTAAATGAAAAGTCTTTTGATTTTAAACACATTTTGTTAAGCAAGTGTTAAGAAATTCGTTACCGTTCTCGAGATATCTGAGAAAGACCGTTTTCGAGGTCGATTATTTATTTCCTTATCGGGACTGTTTTACGGAATTTTGATGATGGCATATCGATAAGAACATCAATCTGAGCATTTCTCTTCTATTTTGCTTTCCAAAATATTTCTCCTTTTTCCAGTTATCAAAGATTTGCCTTTTGGCCCCTTAAAGTTCCTTATTACGTAACATACAAGGAAAAATATTTAAAAAATTAGGCAAGTATCTGTACATTTTTATGAACAGTTTTGTTTCTGTAACATATAACAAAATATTCCTCAGTAAAGAGCTATGGATAAAAGACTTTAGATTCATCTGGGCCCCTAATTTAAAGGGCCAGTCCCTTTTTCTTGATGTGGCATAAGAGAACTTGTAATTAAAAACACATTTTGTTCAACAAGTTTTATGAAATTTCTAGATATCTTTTTCTAGATATCTGGATAACAACGTTTTAGGGGCCGATCTTTTATCTCCTTATCGGGGCCGTTGAACGGAATTTTTATGGTAGCATATTGTTAAAAAATTATACTAATCATCATGATAATTTTTCTTCAATATTGCTTTTCAATTGTTTCTCCTTTTTTTGAAATATTAAGGATCAAAAATTTGGTCTCTTGATCCCTTAAAATCCCTAATTACGTAAGGTATGAGTAAATTATTTTAATAAGTAGGCAAGTAACTGTAATCTGAACGTTTTTGCTTCTGTAACTTATAACTACATATTCTTCAGTAAAGAGCTATTGATAAAAGACTTTAGATCAATCTGAGCCCCTAATTTAAAGTAGTGGAATAAAAGGTCATGTAAGTTTAAACGCATTTTGTTTAACTAGTGTTTAGAAATTCTTTACCGTTCTCTTAATATCTGAAAAAGAACGTTTAAGGGCCGATCATTTATCTTCTAATCGGGACAAAATTTTTAAGGTATCATATCGTTAAGAACATTATTCTGAGAATTTTTTTCTATATTGCTTTTCACAATATTTTTCCCTTTTGAGATGTTAAAGGACAGGTGACACAATCACAAAAACATTGACCAACAAGTTGGATTGTGAGTGTGATACAATTTCTGCAAAATTTCCCCTGCTACTCCCATCTGTTTCACAGCTATTGCTGAATTACTGAGCTGATAAGACGCGTGACCTCAATATGCATATCTGAAGCCTCTGAGATCGGAAACCTTCGGTGCGACGTAATAGCTGACTAACACTACTCATTCGCTGTATCGTTCAACCACAAGGATGTCTATCTTGCTCTTATCTAAAATCTGAATTCCATAAATTTTGCTAATTGCTATTAAAAGTTTCAGAACCCTGTACAAAAACATGAATTATTCTAAGCATAGAAACCCATTTCTGTTTCCTCAGCACTTATGAATAGGAGTAAAAATTATGAGCTGTTAAATTAACTTTTTATTGACCTATGTGCTTCATGCTGGAAAAAAATGTGTCAGATGTTGGATTTTCAAAAGATAAAAGTCATCAAAAATATTGAATCATTGTTGCTAAAGAAAGGTTTTTGTTTTGTCAACACATTGTAAGTGATAATGTATAAAAACTTTTCGTAACCAGGAATAACGCCGGATCTTAAACCCTAATTAAACCTTAATTATGTTAATTGGACTTAATAAAGGATTTTTGATTTAAGAAGTATTACCAGAAATCCCGGTACATGTAAGCATCTTAATATTAATAACGCAAACATCTTTTAATTTCATTTTTGAGTATGTTATTTGATCATGTTTGTTATGTTTGTTTATTGAAATTTAATTAAAAGAACTACCAATTTTCATAATCAGTTAAGACTGAAACAGTAGTTTTTTTAACATAGTATTCAGGTTTAAAAATGTGTTAATCTCAGACTCCTTGAATTTTATCCAAATGGAATTTGATCTTTCTTTTAATAGTTTATGAAGATCATTTTTGGTAGTACTTCTGAGTTGTGTATAATTTATTCTCTGTTGATCAAAGCTTTAAAAAAAACCCCAAAACCAGCTGTTATGCACAGTGATGACTTCTTATATACTGATATTAGATTCAGATGGGCAATGAATGATTTTTTTACAGCAGCACCTATTGTTATAAATAGTACACAAAAAAATGATTTATATGTGATATAATAAGAATATAACTCATCGTGCTTAAAGTTGAGTTTTTTTTAAAGAAAAAATATTTAGATTAATATCAACCTTATTCATATCAATGTTTTGGATCTTCAAGATTGGATCAATATGCATTTCATTTTCAAACAATATATTTCAAACTTTACTGAATATTGAGAATCTAAACAAGTTGTTGCCTGTCTGGCTGACAGGATGATACTCTGCTATTATCATTCACAAAATTTTCAGATTCATTTTAATTTAATTGCTTATTTTTTTTTCATTTTCTATTACCGGTATCTTGTGTACACAAAATTTCTCAAAAACTCTATTAACCAATAATACAACATGTAATCTTGTACATTCTATAATCTCACTACTTTGTTTTCGGGAGAGGGTTCATACACTAAGCTATCAATAAAATATGCTTTTAATATATTCACTTTAATCTGATAGTGCTTTATTTCAAAATCATCATTTGCAACACAAATACTGTATAGCAGGAAATTAACTCGCGGAGTTAATTTTCGCTATATTCGCTGATATGAAAATTCCGCGAATTTAACATCTAGTGAATAATTATTTGAGTATAATAATGATAAAGAAATATGTTATACTAAATCATTTATCTTATCATGAAAACACACAACACAAAATATGTTTCCGTTTTTATGCCATTGCAGTATAGTTGACCCCGCTTAATATAATAGTTATTTTGTCAGGAAAAATAATCGTTTTAAGCGGTCTATCATGGCTATTGCTAAAATTAACTATTCCTTACTGGAAAAATTGCATGATCCACCAATAGCCTTTTGATTAGCTGACATGCTTTCATTTTGTTGTATTTTTCTCCTCTACTTCCGGTTTTTACTAAATATAACAAGGCATACATGGGGAAATTCGTTTTTTAAATAACTTCTTTACATAGAATAATCAAGTAACCCACAAGAATTGTGCAAAACCTTTCTTTAATAAGCACATTCTTCTATTACATAAACTTTTTAAAAGAACGGCAGTAACATGACACTTGACAGGTATCCAAGCCACGTGCGGTAATGCATGACTAATTCTGTCTGTCCAGTGCTATCGGTAAATTTCAAAGTGATTTGGGGGCTCAGAGTGTTTATACAAGCTACTCACGAGTGTCTAGCACGTGAAAAGGTGTGAAACTCAATTGACAGAAGCAATCTTTCCATTATAGAAATGGGGTGCACTTGAGAAACTATTATATTAACCGAACAATAATTATGAACGGGTATTACACAAACCGGTGTTTTTATCGAAAATTTTATTAGATATCACTATAATTGTTTCTCAACAAAATATATTTTGAAAATTAACCCCAGATAAAAATCATTCAATTTTTTTCGTTGTAAGTTAATATACATATACCATGTACAGATAATGATGATTGATATTTTGTAAAATTCAATCGGGTTTGGATTTTATGTTTTACAAATTTTTGTTTTCCGCGAATTCAACGTACCGCGATTTGCTGCAAAATGAAAAAATCGCGAACTTTTCCGACCGCGATTTTAACCTGCTATACAGTACACTATCCTGTGTAAAAAAAAATCCTCGTCCATTTGCTCTGTTTACTATGTAGCCGATTGCTGACTATGGCATCTTTGACGAATAACACACAGGTGTTTCTTATCTCATTAAAGATCGGCAAAACTCGGAGATCTGTTGCAGCTGGGATTTTCAGCACACTTAATTGAGCTGTGTGTTCTTATCTGATGCTAGTCAAAAGGGAAAATTGTTATAAACTGATTTATATTTATCAAAGAAAATGTTTTTAGAAGAAAATGATTTTGTGTCACCTGTCCTTCAATTAAAGATCAACGATTTGGTCTTTTCGCCCCTTAAAATCCCTAATTACGTAATGTATAAGAAAATGTTAAACGGTTTTGGTAAATTACATTGAGATGAACATGTTTGCTTCTGTAATATATAATAAAATATCCCCCAGAACTATGGTTAAAAGACTATACCCTTGTGGGACCCTAATTTGAAGGTCAGCCCCTTATGGTTGATGTCAACTATATACACAATACACAATCTTTTTATGCTCTACATGTTTTAATAAAATATTTATGACTTGTAAGATATTCGATATCGAATCTCAAATTTCACAAAAACTGTTGAAAAAAATTTGACTTTAACATTTTCTGGTCCAGACGAGCTTCCAGGAAATTGACTTCTAGTCAAATCAAAAACAAGGGTGTATATCTACAGATATCACTCTATCTTACATAAAAATTATCTCTCTAGCTCTAACGATTTTCGAGAACACTCGTGGACAAAATTATGATCGAAAATGAGAGAAAAGGGGAGATAATTCAAATACGAAATCGATTTTTTAAATGAAAAGGGATGCAGATAGACATTTACAAAAAACATCTTTCCTGAAAAAATCATCAAAATCGATTGAAAAATGGATGAGAAATCGAGAGTGGTTACAAAGAAAAAAAACTAATTATGAATAAGAAAAAGTAGAAAAACAATAAGGTCTTCCGCTGAAGACGGCAGACCTTAATTAATGATTTTCTTAAATTTCAATAAACATTTAAACGCATAAATTGGCCTTTCACAAATGTATGTTACACGTCAAAGATCCGAGACGTAGGGAAGAGAGGACATCAATCGAATTCTCAGGTAAGATGTTAACCTTGATGAGACAGTAAGTAAAATTATAAAAAAAAATTCCACCTTGATACATTTTTAATTTGTCTTCAGCAAGTAAACATTGTTTCTACAAATACAGCGATACTACAAGCTACTGTCATCTGTTGCAATATTTTCTAATCAAATAACACATGAAGTAATCGTTAATGAACTTAAACAGATAACATTTTATTTATAATTCTTAGTTTGTTTATTGCCTTATATTCATGTTTTGTAAACTTTATATAAAAATATGTAAATCAAGTAGAAATATTAGATAACATTTCACATTTTTTTACGAATTTCAAAAAAATGATAAGATTTATAACAAACTAATTTTGCATAGTGTGCTTTTTGAAATGAACAGACAGTAGACTGCACAACTTCTTTCAAATAAAAAAAATCTCATCATAATTAAATGTGAATAGAAAATATATTCTATATATGCAGACATGTTCTTTAATAGTTAAAATATTTTGTATTTCAAAAAAAGAGGGTAATAACATTTTCCTAAAAGAATGCTTTGACATACAGTTGTGAATGTACCAGTATTTTTGTACAGAATTAATATTGGCATCGGCATCATACACATGCGACATTTACCAAAATTCTTTAAAAAAGAAATCAAATCCACAACATCATCTACATCATTATCAGATCTACAACATCGACGGATTAAAAGAATCAAACTGTCAACGGTGTGAAGGAAACTTTTGTAGGGTAAATAATTATCCACGATGCAAAAGAAAACATACTCAGCAAGCTTTAAAGGCCTCTTAACAAATCAGAGTCGGAGGGGTAAATGTTGATCCAATCGAAGACAGGTTAACCGATTCAAATGATCAAAGAGTCAGCAAAGTTTATGTGATTGTGTTACTGAGGAAGAGGTTGTTGGTAAAAAAAACCCTGAAAAAAATAGCTTGCAATATCACTGGCAATGATCAAACCAGACATGACCGCTCGACTTTTCTAAATTCTGAAGAAGAGAAAAAAATCAGGATCAACTGTTAGAGAACCATTTAATATTATTTAGGTTCTCGCAAAGTCCAAATGTCCTACATCTGCAAATGTTCAAAATAGTTCTGCTTGTCTGTTACACTCTGGCATACCAAACAGTGTTTCAATTCATTCTCTACACACCATTTAAGGAAGGAGTCTTCTCGTTATCAGACATCCTTCTTATATTAAGAAATTCATAAAATTTTGACACAGTCAAACAGATCATATAATTAAATGATTCTATCAGTTTAATCAAATTTGACCTTTTTGTTTTCGCATCAAGGTCAGGTCAAGATCACTACCTTTTTCTTCAACTTAAAAATGAAATAATAAAAATAAATGTAATTATCTGCAGTTATGTAGACATCTGTTTAAGATATGAAGTTTGTATTCTTCAATGAAATGATAGAATATCAGATTGTCTATCAGCTAATACTACTTAATTGGAATTAATATTTAAACATTGATATTGCTTAGCTCGCATTTCCTCTAATTTTCTTAAATTTTGAAGATATTTTGATTATTTTTTATGCTTTCAATATTAAAATATTTCTGATAATTACATATAATAAAGACCTTACCTAAAGATATAAATTGACAGAAAAGCTTATATATTGACCATTTAATAAGAGAGATAATCCGACTTTATAGATTTATACACACAAATCTATTTATAGATTGAGCGCTTAAAAAGGCTAATAAAAATGTAAATTGATGTAAATTGATAGGCAAATCATATTTTAAAAACAAAATGAAATTCAAGTACCTTATTATTAGTCAACATTAGTTAAAAAAATCCGACATTAATGTTATGCTTTAAAAATGCTAAATAAACTACAGCAATTCTGAATTGCAAAAACATGTGATATTTTCCTACGTCAATGTTCCCCCAAAAATATAGTCCATGTTAGATTCTAAACTTTGATTACTATTTCTATGCCAAGTTGTATGATTATAAAAAAGAAAGAAAAATATGATATTTTAATTTTCTTTCATCTTGATTTAATGACCATTTAATCAAATTTACTTTTGACAAGTCGAAAACCAGAAAAGACTCCTTCCTTAAGCCTGGAAATCACACTTTGAATCTCGCAATGCCTTAGTTCGGCTTATGTCCTGATATCCCTAGTGTGCAATGTTGACGGCACGTGCTCTTAGTGACTTCAGTATGACAATACAATTATTCAGTAGTAGAACTTTTTCCGAGTAGACAAACTTATTTCGGACTTTTTTTTCACGACTGCAGTTCTACAATATCAACTTAACTGTCATCTATTGACTTTATTTACTACCTTTTACCAGTTCAAACCAAGTATATGGCCTTCACAAGAGTCATGTTCGAGTTCGTTGCTAGCTGAACTTCATCTTTACTAATCGATTTTAGTGTTTTGGGCCACGATAGGCAGATACTTCTCTGCCTTATCCTCCTCCCAGAGAGTAGCTTTTTACAGAGTGACGTGACGTGTAGTCAGTTTGATTGTATTTTCCTGGCCGTTAGGTAATTTCTAGCTTGTACGGTTGAATTCCAAGTCCCCTGCGTTCAATGCTTAAGGGAGGTTTAGAGCGTTGCCAGATTGGTAGCAAATTTTTTTGAACCGTAACGACACAAAAGTGTGGTGCGCCTCTTAGGTACAACTCAAAATGTTCACTTTCCCAAATGATCGCTAAAGCCTCTCTCTCTCTCTTTCTGATTGACTGTAACGCGATTCTGGTCCACTCAGTGATCGGCTTTCGAAAGCATCTACTTGGTTCTCTTGCCCCGAAACCAACAAGATTGGCGTCCACCACAACTCCAATAGCTTTATTTGGATTGTAATATGAGTTCACAATATCACTGGACAACAAGGTTTTGAAATTTTCAAAGGGACTATCTTGTTCGGGTGTCCATTGGCAGTCAGTATCTGCTCGAGTTAGCCGGTGTAAAGAAGAATAATGACCCCCTTAGAATAATGACTGGGGTCATTTTTCGACGAAGAATAATGACCCCCCCCCCAGCTGTAGAAAACTTAAGATAATTTTGTAGAAAAAAGACCCAGGGGTTAATTTTCTTCATGTTAAACCTGAAAAATACTGACCCCCATAGAAAATGACCCTCGTCCAAACAAATGCAAGTCATATTTAAAGGGGTTAGCTAAAAGTGTCAAAATATGGGTAATACAATCGCATTTTATTTTATTTTCATGCCTAATGGGACCTCGGTACACTCCTATCAGTCGCACTTTTATGATACCGTAACTTAAATGCAACTAGTATCACCGTTGATGCAAAATTGTCTTCTGTAATACAATACTATATGATAAAATGCACATTAAATCTATATCGTATAATATTGTATCGCATCATGAATCAATATCATAGCATACGATATCAATCAATATTGAATCATTATTTTTGTATTATGTAATTCAATATCAGAAAACATATGATTAAAAACCATGAAGTCATTGCAAACACTTTGAATCAATATCCCGCCAATTGGAATCATCTTATAATTGATATATGATATATATCCAAAATCACAAAAAACTAAAAAAAAAAAAATAATAATAATTAACTTGTACATGCATTGGAATCAATACATATATATGGCTAGCTTCAACACTCCAACCTGCTTTGAACTAGTTAAGCTGAAAACTTCAATATGCTCTAGCATCCGCATAATTGAGACTAAACATTCAAAGTTGAATACGTTGGGACCAGTATCTTAAATATCGTCTGTCTCCGAGACACTAACTTTTAGTAGCTCCAAAAATTAAAACGGTCACCTGCTTTTGCATCAAAATATTCCATTACATCATGCAAATTACTGATTTTTGTTTCAAAATATAATTGCATTTCTTAATCTTTTTTTTAGATTAATGACAATTTAATTTGATAGAAACATTGAAATTACTTACTGACTTTATTTACGTTGCAACATTGAGCAGTCTCCTTTTTGCATACTCAAAATATAAAGTATCCCCAAAATAAGGGGGTCAATATTCTACAAGGGTCATTTTTCATCACGTATAATGTGCTAAATTTTGATAGAATAACATTTATTCTACATATTAAGGGTCATTTTTTCTTCGAATAATGACCGTGGGTCATTTTTCTACGTCGAAAAATAACTCATTGACTCATTTTTCTACGAGGATTATTATTTTTCTTTACACCGACGCATTGGTTCACTCACAGTTGAATAATCAGTAATGTATCTAGAGTATTAAGATGTCATCCCAAGGTAACTCCTTTAGCTGGACGTTGTGATTCTCGAATAGCTGAGACTTTTACAGGGTCTGGTGAGATACCAGCCTTACTGAACACAAGTCAAAAAGAATGTTATCTGGTTACAATTAAATTCGCATTTGAAGCGATTCAATTTAAGTCCACTGTCTTGTAGAACTTTGAATGTGGTAGAGCAGCATCGTGATCTTGCAAAAAACCAAAATTTTATCTGATATGTTCTAAGCCCTATAAATTCCTTGAATAACACTACGTATTGTTTCTTGAAAGATTTCTGATGCTGCAGAAACACCAAAATTTGGGTCTTAAACAAATAGAGTTCGACGGCTTATTGAGCTATGGGTTAAACAGTCTCATAAAAATAGATTCTCACCTTTTTGTCAGGATATTTATATTGAGAACACCTGATAAACCACTCAATTGGTAACCTGCAGCTTCCAAACGGCATCAATATACCCCTCCACATTAAGGTAGACCCAGTGGCTTTCGTGTCCGGTTCTTTTTCTTATATAGCTTGATAAATTTCAGGTTATAGTTTTGGGCACATCAGATGACATGTATTTGATTCAAAGTATTATACAAGTATGGTTCGGTGGCTTCAGTACAAATATATAGCTCGTATTTACTTCACTTATTATAAACATAAACAACAACATATATGTACAATGTATGACAGCCAGCCGTGCGTGTGCTAGATATTTCAAAGTATGGGAAAGCGACTATAATTAGAAACCAAGAGATTTTGAAACAAGTAAACGCTTTTCAACTGAATCTACAATATATCTATCCTTTGCACTATCACTTTTCCATCTACCATGCCTTTTCAGGCATCTCTCGTCAGCACTTGCATCTACAGTCGCTCCCCCTGCCCTCAAAGAATGAAGCCCTATATTTACATTCCCAACAACAGATTTAACTAAGAGTAATATATTATTTCTGGCAGCAGAATAACAACATTTTTGTTTTTATGTATTAATTTACAAATGCCTTTTGACTTAAAAATTGGTCTGAATATACAAACATGTTTCTTCTCCACATCTTCGAGAAGATTTAGATACCTTTGGTACATATTGACCGGACAAGCCGCTGTGTTCCCCTTTGATATCAAAATTTCATTTCCCTGACGATATTGGTCTGTCTTGCTTTTCATAATGAAAATAACCAAGTGATCTTCGTTAACTAACACATCATTAAAACATAGAGAACTAAGCTCGTGGAATCGATTTCTAACAATTAACAAATCCGTTGACTCTGAGAAATTTTCATAGAATTCTATTAACACATCGTTTGTTATTGATTCTTTTTGTTAACAACTTTCAACGCTTTTCTCCTCGCTGCCTCCTGGATGAAACAAAAGAATTTTTTGTCGGGTCTGGAAAACCAACACTTTCGTGCGCCCATTTAATCGCATACACAGCCGAATTTACAGGATGATGAGTTGCGCTATTTTCTAGAAGATGTGCTAGATATAATGCCACATGCATTGGATTTGCCGGCAGAGAACTGTGTCCTTGTGACTTTATAAAATTTTCCCATCTTTTGAAAGAGTTGAGATATGTCCTATTGGTGTTGTCACTTTTACTTGATAACATAAGAACACTCATGTAGGGGCAATGATCTTCCAAATAACTGCCAGGTTTAACTCCACTGTCCAGTGCTACATTCCGTACCTCCATAATCCGAATCTGGAGCATCACAAAACAATGCGATTTGTCTAATATCTATATCAGTTATCTGACTTAAATGAGTACCCATTTCATTCATGCTTTCTAAATTGTTTACCAAAAACTGAAGCTCGTTCACCCCCTCCTGACTCAGCATAATATAAGAATTCCAACCGGATCTTACTAGTATGCAATAATACAAGTATCTGGTTCTTAGCCTAACCGCATCACCAAACACAGTCTATGTTGAAATTATCTATCCAACTACAGATGCGATGAAACGAACTTCAAAACACTTGAAACCCGATGTATAGCCTTCCAAAATGTTCTGAATATTTTTTTTAAGTTTCTGAATTCTAGCATTTGACACCGATATTTTGTTAATTTCTGTGTTCCATACTAACCCTAACCAAACTATCTCCTGAGTAGGTTTCCACTAACATTTATCATCAGCCAAAATAAAACCCATAGCATTCAAATCTGCCTGTACTTTTGAACTAAATATTTCTGCACTCTCTAAAGTTTGAGAACCGCCTATGCCATCATCGAAATACATAACAACATTGTGACCTTTTGATATCCAAAGTTTGACTACTTCACGCAAAACTTTCGTAAAAATGTATCCAGGAGTACTACGACCAAAAGGTAGAGCAAAAAAAACCATAATATTTATCTTTCCACTTAAAACCCAAGTATTTTCTATCCACTTCATTTATCATAATGTGGTGTTAAGCACTTTTCAAATCAAATGAAAACAAATAATCCCCCTTCTGAAACAACGCTCGCTTACCTCCTGCACACAACCCTTTCTTACCAACTTTTCTATCTCTTACGACACAAACCTTTCGTTGTCTAAAGTATATTTGTTGTTTTTACTCTCTACAGAACTTGGAGTAGTAAATTAAGGCAAACTCCAAATTCAATAACACTCAACACATACCTGCTCGCTTCAATCGAACGCCATTGACCCAGATTACTTCTCAGTCTACCTACCGGCGATTTACCTGTATTCACCTGCGTTTCGCTCGACTGATTACTTTCTGAACATGCAAATGCAAATTTACTTATCTTTTCATCTATCTTCTCTGTGCAATCTTTTCTCCGTGTCCTTTCTTATGACATCTGTACATAACACTTTCAGGATCTTCATTCACCCGTTGTTACAGTTGATGTTTTTGCCTCAGTGGAAGTAGTGGACGGGTAGGGCCTTAATTTTTATCGTATATCTTTCCGTTTCTTTATGCGTTCGTCCTTGACTTTTCTCTCGGTTCTTGTTTGTGCTTTGGAAATTCGTTTTTCTTCTTCCGATTCTGAAGCGATTGGATTTTTAACATATTCGTCTACTGCTCTCCAACCCGCGGCTGAAGAATCTGCTAATCTTATGAGTTTTTGTCTCTGTTTTATTAAATCATAACCATCAGATATCTTCTGTCTCGCTTCCTGTATGCTGTCACTTCCATTTCTTCTTTAGCCTCCTTAATTTTTGCCATCACTTTCGCGTTATGTTTGTACTGTTCTTAATTCTCGCGTTTTTAAAAAGTTATATCCATCTGCAAAGACTTGTTCTATTTTAGCTTCTTGCCTCTCCGCAATCACTTTCTGATTTTCGTTAATATTTCTTTGCACTGTAGACAAACGACTGTCCAAAATACTTGAAAACTGGTTCAATATTTCGTTGTTGGCTTGTTTAATCGTAAGGTTTATTTGCCTTTGTAGATCGACTGCGTACATTTTGTTGTCACTCGCTTGAAAACGGTGGGTAGAAGTGATCAACCCATGAAAACCAGTTCTTTACTACCAATGAAAACATTTTCTATTGGTCAATTTCTGACCAATACAATGCATATAACTTATAAACATGTAGTCGTCAATACAACATTTTCCCGCTATTGCTATCGAAACGCGAGAAAATATAAATATTTTTCAATAGGAGAGGAAAACCATAAATATGTCAAACAACTTGCTGGAAAATTACTTGCCGGAAAGAGGAGGGATTACTACTGCACTTGTTTCTATGGTTTTGCCAGCTAGGACCAAATTTTAATATTTATAATACAGTTTGAATGAGTATATACTTTTTACTGTTTGATTATGTCTATTTGGTACGTTTTAATTTTTTCCAATGTTTGCAAAAAAACAACTTGTAAACCATAACAAACAATATAGGGATATACATGTTCAAGAGACTATCAAACAAACACTAGCTGATCAATTTTGATAAACTATGGGGTTTTTTGTCAACAAAATATATAACTCTTGATAAATGTTTAATAAAAAATAGTATGTAAACTGTATAAACTTTGAGAAATTTCCCCCAAAAATGAAATTTTGTGAATTTTTTTGGAAGGTTGTGTGAAGAATAAATGTAATATTTTTTGTATACAAATGTAATTTCTGTAGAAAATCAATAAGACTTTTTCATTTTAATGACTATCATTAGATTTTCTTAAATTATAACCAAAAACGATGTATTTTGGTGCAATATTGAATAAATTATGAGATCATGCTTCATTGTGTTAAAATTTGGCAGTTGAATTTTTGGACCATTTGAGCTGAAGCTCACTGTAGTAAAATAAGCGTGCAAAGGTATACATGTAAATATTTTGGCCTCTTTAGTACGTTTATAAGTTGTTTTAACTGTTTAATCTCTTTCTCAAGTCCTTGACTACCGATTTTTATTAATGCAAACTGATCTAACACATTAACAGAAGCCCTAGTGCTAACCCGACTGATAATGAATAAATTTTCCTTTCAGTATGATCATATTTCGCACTATCAACCACTACTTTTCAAAATAAAAGGTGATCAACAAAGGTCGATTTAAGATGAGCAAGACAAGATATTACAATCAAGCTGGGAACACATGTTCATCTGAATTTAAAACAAAATTGAGCGCATTACAGAAAATCACGTGACTACAGAGATCCAAACGCTGCAGTAGTATTTATTGTGCATATGGTTGACCTTGAAGACGTCGTGTATATAAAATTTTCTTATTTTGTTTGATAACCCCATAAAAATGCATCAAGTCATGACTTTAACTAGACATGTCCTCCCAATTACTTCCAGCTCATGTTTGAGATACTAAAACAAACTCTTAACGTTCAAGATACCTAACGTCTGATGACCTAAGGCCGACAACACCTTTTTATTGGAGAGGGGGGAGGCTTTTGAAAATATCTGAACAATATTTTTAATGCTTTCCTGTTACCGCGTAAAAGTTCAAACTGAGGTAAATTTGACTCAAAAGGATACACGTCTTAGAAAAGATGGGCAATTCATTTTGTACAAGTACAAAAAGGCTCAGTTCACCTTTTATCATGATAAATGTCAAAGATTGATGGTAATAACAACCGAACTTCAATCAGATTAACCTTTCGCAAAGATTGCGTTCTTTTGAAGAAATATAGAACCAGAAGGACACAGAAAGTGACCTAGAAAACGACGACGTAGATGAAAATACGGAGGATTACAATTATTACAAATGAATTTTAAAATTGACTTGTTATCTGTAAAAAAGGAAGACATTTGTTATTTATTTGTTGTTGATTGTCATACCAAACAAGTAATTCTTGAAAAAAGAAAAGATATTAATGGGGCTTCGTTTGTTTTTTTTCTTGGTCACATCGCCCTGTCACTCGGTCGCGCTGAAAATATCAAATTTTACGCACTTTTTTCCAAGCCAGGAGGAGAGTAACGTCAAATATACGGGCAATGCATTATTTACAAACATAAAATGCACTTAAAACCTATATATACCCAGATACCTGTGTGATGGTGCCTATTTATATGTTGTGTTCAGCCTTAACATTGAAAACCAGTTTGACGCCTATATCATAAACATGTCAAAATATGACACGAAAAACGACAAGTACGCATTTTCTATCGTTCTTTTCTAATCTAGGGCGGAAAAAGCAATAATTACAATTCAACATATCAAAAACGATCGACTTGGTTCCAGTCAATATGCCTAAGAAATAAAAGACAGACTTGTAGTGACGGAAGGAAAGGCGTTGGTCAACTCGTGTCCCGATTAAAATGAAGCCTTCAAATAAAAAAGTTGGACACCACATCGTGTCATTTAGATATTAAACATCTTTTTGCGTAAATACGACGAAAGGTTGTCCGGAGATTTTTTTCGCTATTCTAAAAGGCTTTGAAAAGTGAAATACTAAAAAACAAAGCAAACAAGTAACTTGAAACGTTTTCAAAACGTGACGTTGCTACATGTACAGTACCGATCAGACCCAACCTAACAGAAAGTAAACCCCAACTAAACACTGGGTTTACTTTCTGGGTTTACTCTGGGTTTACTCCGGGTTTACTAGAGTGGACCCAGAGTAAACCCAGAGTAAACCCAAAGTATACCCAGAGTGGACACAGATAGTAAACCCCGATCAGAAGTATACCCCTGAAACAGACGCTACATGTGTATTCGGAATATACAAAGGGCAGGAATTACAGGCAGTAGGATGTTAAGATAAAAGACGGGTCTGCTTCACACTTCAGTGCATACTATTGACCCCAAAAGCAATTCCCGAGTAAACCCAAAGTAAACCCAGAGTAAACCCAAAGTAAACCCCGAGTGGACCCAAATTTTCTAAAAGTAAACCCAGAGTAAACCCCAAGTAAACCCCAAAAGTAAACCCGGGGTTTAGTTGGGGTTTACTCTGGTGTTAGGTTGGGTCTGATCGGTACTGTACCTGTACATATTGTGAATAAGAAATTATTCGGTTTGGTGATAGAATATCTCTCTAATGGGATTCAAATCCTAATTTCTGCGCATAGGTTGGAAAATTTATCCTGCGAAACAATAATTATATATGTAATATTTTACCATTGCTACTAAGTAGGATCATTTTATTGCAGATCAGTTGTGACTGATTAATTATGAGGGAATAATTACTAAAGGTCATAGGTATTAATCGTAACCCGGCGTTAGTCGGAGTTTTAGTCGGTTTTCGACTTTGTTTGGAAACATAAATATGCAACGTACTCTTTTTATATCTATAAGTTATTAATGGGTCCAGAAGAATGTAAAAAAAACATTTCGCCAACTAGGCTATTAGTCCCGTTATCTTAAGTGATTCATTCTTTTTGTGTTTTAGCAGTATTGACTGCTGCTAAAAGATTATTATCAACAATATTTATTTTTCTCTTTATAAAAACAAAAATGAATTCTCATTTCATGGTTTGGAAAATCAGCGAAGTTTATAAACAAATTTTTGAACAAGAAACAAAAGAATAAAAAAGAAAAAGATACAGGTAAGATCTTTTCGAAATATTTAATATTTTACTGAAACTTAGAAACTTACAAAAAAGAAAGTATTTGTTCCTCAGGTAATTGTGCATCGCGTCAATTTCTCATGTAATTGTAACGTATTTGTTTTGGAATAAGAGCACTTGAGTTAATTTCACAAAAAAAAAATTATTTTGGAATTTACATAAGAAAGTAGAAGATTGTATACAAATAGAGCCGAAAAATATCCTATTTCACGTGAAATTTATTGAAGTGAAGATTAAATCTAAGAATTGATGTGATATTATTGAAATAATAACAATTTAACTTGTAGATGATCCTGGGCTTCAAGATGATAAACCTGTATACGAAACCATAACCCCCCCTCTTCTACCAGAAACACCTATTCCTACAGTACGTCCGGAAAAGGTAGCCAAGGGAAGGCTTTTTAGCAAAGATTCTTTCTGCGATCTTCCATTACAACATGCATCTTCTAACAGAAGAATGGAAGATCTTGATGATGATGAGTATGGGTACACAACTGAAAGCGCAATTTTTAGTAAAATCGAGAAGGAGGACATAAATCTAGAAGATACATTCATGGATGCTCAGGAATTTTGTCCTTATAAGAAAGAAAGTCAAAGTCCTATGATCAGCAGGGGTTTTTTCTCCCCACCAGGTATTGTTTCTCTTTTCGTTTTTGTAATATTTTTATATATACACAATCAGTAACAGCCTCCGGGTCTCTGCGTTTCACACCCTTTTCGTAACTCATCTGATTTTTCTGCTGTGGTATAAAGAATGTTAAGATAAATGGAAAAAATTAATATCATAGAGTTCGATTTAAATCTTTTTGCATGCAGTTTATATATTTAGCAATGTAAAATTTTGTTTGAAAACTTCATACATACAACATTCATAAAACTATGAAATAAATTTTTTAAATGGTAATATATAGAAATATGGCAAAGAACTATATATGATATGAGTTAAATTTTGCCCCCATAATTAGCCACTTTTTAAAGTGTTTCGGGTACAATAAAATATTATGTTATTTTTTATAAGAGTTGATATAAAATATATTTTTAACTTGTTTATTTGATTTATTTGCACTCACTGGTAGTATATGACGTCAGAAGTGACGCTATTTCTATAATTCAATCAAAATCAGTCCAAAATTGACATTTTTCTTATATTTTTACGAATTGGAAATATAGAGCGCATGCTTGAACAAGGAAATTTTTTTTGTCACTTATTAGTCTTGGCTAGATACATCTCTGATTAAAATATTTTGTTTGTTCAAGCATGCGCTCTATGTTTTCTGAAAGAAAAACTGCTTGAAAACAAGCTGTTTTATGCTAAAAATGCAAAAATGGCGGGAAAAGGATATCTTTACGATGTCATATTTCTAAATTGTGGGCACTTGAATCAAAATGAACATTATGTAAAAACATCACATATATATATGTACAAAGAAAACAAAGAATTACAGTAAAATGATTATGTTCATTTTAGGGGGCCATTTTAGACCCTTATCATACATAGTCCTTTTATGCTTTTTAGCTCACCTGAGCCAAAGGCTCAAGTTTGTCCGTTATCTATCGTTGGCGTCGTCTTTGTCGGCGTCGTTGTTATCGTAAACTTTTCACATTATTAACCGGGTTTTTCGAAGGAAAAAATACTGGAGCCCCAAGAGGGGTTCAAAGTTTAATATAGAAATATATAGGGATGTGTTTAAAAATCTTCTTCTCAAGAACTACAATGCTACAATTTCTGAGATTACCATGCAAGCATCCTCAAATAATGTAGATTACAAATTGTTAAAATAGTGACCCCCGCACTAATACTGGGGCCCCAAGAGGGAGTCAAAGTTTAACATAGAAATATATAGGGAATATGTTTAAAAATCTTCTTCTCAAGAACTACAATGCTACAATTTCTGAGATTACTATGCAAGCACCCTCTAATAATGTAGATTACAAATTGTTAAAATCGTGACCCTTGGACGAATACTTAGGGCCCCAAAGAGGGGATTCAAAGTTTACATAGAAATATATAGGGAAGATGTTTCAAATCTTCTCAAGAACTACAATGCTACCAATTTGTGAGATTACTATGCAAGCATCCTCAAATAATGTAGATTCTAAATTGTTGAAATCGTGACCCCCGGACTAATACTTGGGGCCCCAAGAAGGGTTCAAAGTTTTACAAGAAATATATATCGAAAATGTTTAAAATCTTATTCTCAAGAACTACAATGCTACAATTACTATGCAAGCATTCTTAGAAAGGGTAGATCTAAATTGTTTAAATTTTGACCCTAGACTAATACTGGGGCCCTAAGAGGGGTTCAATGTTTAACTTTGAAATATATTATTACTGGGAAAATATTTAAAAACTAAAATAAAATGATACAATGAACTGTGGTTCAGGTGAGCGATGTGGCCCATGGGCCTCTTGTTTGATTTGCAGATCAATTGTTCATATATAAGAGATGTGCATGGTACTTGGAGTTTGATTTATGATAATTTATGCTAAAAATACCAGCTGTTTAACTTAGTCATTTTTTAACCAAATGTTGCAATAACATATTGCATAAAGGGTACCCCATTTGTTTGGATAACACTTTCTAATGTTTTCAAGATAAGAAGTTTTTTTGAGCAGTAAAATTGTACATATATGCAAGATGTGTATATAACTTGTAATTTGGGGTTTTTTGTTTGTTTGTTTGTTTTGTTTTTTTTTTGTTTTTTTGTTTTGTTAATTTATGAGAAAAATGTCAGCTTTTGAACTTAGTACTTTTTTTTTTAATATTGCACACTGAGTGCATCATTTGTCTATATAAGTCTTCCTACAGTTTTCAAGATAGGAAGTTATTTGTATTTCAATTGTACAAATATGCACCATAGAGATAAGCATCATACTTTGATATTTTTTTATCAACATATGGATTGAGGATACTGTTCACACCAAAGAAAACCTAGTTTGCTGTCACATTGACAGCTTTCTCTAGTTATCTTTTTCTCCAGAACCACTGGGCCAACTTCAACCAAACTTGGCACAAAGCATTATTTGGTGAAGGGAATTCAAGTTTGTTCAAAATAAAGGGCCAAAAATTCTTTAAAAAGGGGATATAATTTTGAATCATTGAAAATTTGTTGGTATTTTCAAAAATCTTCTATTCTAAAACCGTATGGCCGAACATACTGAAACTTGTGTGGAAGCATCATCAGGTAGTGTTAATTCAAGTTTGGTCAAATCATCATCCCCTCGGGTAGGGTGGGGTCACAATGGGGGTCAAATTTTTACATAGAAATATAGGAATATATAGAGAAAAATCTTTAAAAATCTTCTCAAAAACCGTTTGGCCAGAAAAGCTGAAACTTGTGTGGAAGCATCATCAGGTAGTGTTAATTCAAGTTTGGTCAAATCATTATCCCCTGGGGTAGGGTGGGGCCCCAATTGGGGGGTCGAATTTTTACATAGAAATATAGGAATATATAGATAAAAATCTTTTAAAAATTCATCTTTTCAAGAACCATTTGGCCAGAAAAACTTTATTTTTGGTGGAAGCATTTTCAGGTAGTGTAGATTCACGTTAGTTCAAATCATGATCCTAGGGGTAGGGTAGGGCCACAATGGGTGTCAAATTTTAAAATAAAAATATTTAGAGATAAATAGTTAAAATCTTCTTCTCAAAAACCAATTGGCAAGAAAAGCTGAATCTTGTGTTGAAGTATCTTTAGGTGAAGTAGATTATTCAAAA
>WFKH01007768.1:6357322-6374712 GCA_016163765.1 Magallana hongkongensis | reverse complement strand
GTAGGGTGGGGCTACAATGGAGGGTCGTGATTTTCACAACTTTGAATTTACACTACCTTAGGATGCTTCCACACAAGTTTCAGCTTTCCTGGCCAAATGGTTCTTGAGAAGAAGATTTTTTAAGATTTACTCTATATATTGCTATGTAAAAAGTCGACCCCCTATTTTGGCCCCATCCTACCCCCGGGGGTCATGATTTTCACAACTATGAATCTACATTACCTGAGGATGCTTCCACACAAGTTTCAGCTTTTCTGGCCTAATGGTTCTTGAGAAGAAAATTTTTAAAGATGTACTCTATATATTGCTATGTAAAAAGTCAACCCCCTATTCTGGCCCCATCCTACCCCCGGGGATCATGATTTTCACAACTTTAAATCTACATTACCTGAGGATGCTTCCTCATAAGTTTCAGCTTTCCTGGCCAAATGGTTCTTGAGAAGAAGATTTTTAAAGATTTACTCTATATATTGCTATGTAAAAAGTCAACCCCCTATTTTGGCCCCATCCTACCCCCGGGGGTCATGATTTTCACAATTTTGAATCTACATTACTTGAGGATGCTTCCACATAAGTTTCAGCTTTCCTGGCCTAACGGTTTTTGAGAAGAAGATTTTTAAAGATTTACTCTATATATTCCTATGTAAAAAGTCGACCCCCCATTTTGGCCACATCCTACCCCCGGGGATCACGATTTTCACAACTTTGAATCTACATTACCTGAGGCTGCTTCCACACAAGTTTCAGCTTTCCTGGCCAAATGGTTCTTGAGAAGAAGATTTTTGAAAATTTCTCGAAAATTTTCATTAATTCCTAATTATCTCCCCTTGTAAGAGGGCTTGGTCCTTAATTTTCACAACTTTAAATCCTCTTAGGCTAAGGATGCTTTGTGCCAAGTTTGGTTGAAATTGGCCCAGTGGTTCTTGAGAAGATGTTGAAAATGTGAAAAGTTTACAGACAGACAGACAGACAGACAGACAGACAGACAGACGGACGGACGACAGACAAAATGTGATCAGAATAGCTCACTTGAGCTTTCAGCTCAGGTGAGCTAAAAATATATGATAGACAGCCACATTGTCTTCCTATTTTTTGATTAACCCTCGTATGTCTAATTTTCTTACCGTGTAAAAGTTATTGGGTAACTTAGTTTGGTTTAGTATTATATTGTATTGTATTTTTTATTACCAAGAATCATTAAGTTCATCCTAGGTTTTTCGTATTTACATAAATAAGTTGTACAAAAATATGTAGACAAAAATAATCACAATCTTTAATTAGTTTGAGGGATAGTAATGTATTAAAATGATAAAATTAAAATAGTAAATGTAGTAGTAAACATGATAATGTAGAGGAAAACTTACGATTTCTTATATTCAATTTTTGCGCACTTGTATAGGTATTTGCCATAATTACATAACTCTTCACTGACGATCAATCTCAAAATGTTCGAGTTGGCCCCCGTGTCCACCATGAAAGCTTCTGGGGATGAATGCGACGTGGTGGTACAGGTAGTTCACTATAGATTCCCTCTATGGTTTTAAAATTGTCAAATTTGACGCGGCTAAATAGCTACAAAAATCGTGCCTTATACACGTTCCTGGGAATGGTTCAATTAGCAATATTTACATTTGCAAATATGTTTCCTAATATGAACCTATAGAATAGTGAAAATGTTCAATTTTGTGTAAACATTTTAATGACGTCACAATGATTATCGCACGCGCTTATCGCTTGACGGTTGCAATATTGTAAACGTTAAAAACACGGTTATTTTAATAATTCGGAACGAGTTACCTTTCTCAAACGTAAATATAAGTAATAAACAGCAATGTTAAAAAGTTCACCGGGATATGAATTTGGTTGGTACGTGATGAAATCGTCTGAGAAACCCTTTGGGCTTCACAGGATTTGATCACGTGACCAACAAAGTTCATATCCCGGTGAACTTTTTAATTTGCTGTTTATTTCTTGAATACGTCACGCAAAATCACGTGATAGCAAAGAATTATGAGTAAACCCGTTGACATTTACATTTAAAAGCTGTGAAGCTAATCTGGTACTCTTGTGATTGTTACAAATAGCTTAGTGCATTTAACAAACACTTGTTGAAGATGCATGCATATTACCCTAATAAACCCCATGGAACCCCAAGGAACCTCAAGGATATCCTAATAATAAAAATTTAAAACTCTTGATACTCCTGGGGACTCATTGGTATCTCGGAGGCACACCCCTAGGTACCACATGGAATCCCATGGATACCCAAACGAATCCCATGGAACCCCAAGGATACCTCAAGGAACCCCATGGAACCCCTAGGATACCCTTATTATGCAAATTTATAACTCTTGATACCCCTGGGGACTCATTTGTACATGTATTCTGGAGACACCCACACCCCTAGGTACCCCAAGGAACCCCAAGGATACCCCCAAGGACCCCCAAGGATACCCATAGGAACCCCAAGGACCCCAAGGATATCCCAATGATAGAAATTAATAACCATTAATACCCCAGTGATCTCACTGGAATCCAAGAGTCAGCCCTTTGTACCCCATGGAACCCCACGGATACCCAAACAAATTCCATGGAACCCTAAGTAACCCCAAGGATATCCCAATAATAGAAATTAATAACCATTGATATCCCATGGGTCTCATTGGAATCCAAGGGTTAGCCCTAAGTACCACAAGGATACCCCAAGGATACCCGTAGGAACAGCAAGGTACCCAAAGGATATAAATTAATAACCATTGAAACCCCCAGGGGTCTCATTGGAATTCAAGGGCCATTGTATTGTATCACCAAGTTATCCTATTTAATAAATTAATCAATTAAAATAGTGTGGTAAATTAAATGAACTTTGTATATACTAGAATGTAAATTATATTGATTGCTTTTTTCTGTTGTAAGTATTATTTATGAACACAATGAATCAGTTTATCATGTTTGCCACAAGTCATATTGTCAAAGAAATGGTAATTCCTGACTTATCATTATTTGTAAATAATTAAGACTCGAGCTTTGCTTACATAACAATAAATTCTTACCTCTGTATCTCTCTTAAAACTTGACTTCTTACTTTCAAATTTTGGTCAATCATTCAAATAATGCAGTTTAAACATAAAAATTAGAAAATAAAATTTTGAACTCAAATTGTGTCCAAGTCCCTTTGGACTTTAAAATATCTGCATACTTTGGATGAATTTAACAATGCTGATGCATGTTGTTCATACAGATCAGGCCTAAACTGTGTCATAATTCAAACGAAATGGGAAGGATATTTCTTAGTTACAAACACCCAAACTTATGTTTTACTATCGACCGGGGGATGTTTTCTTTTATTTGATAGTACTATTGAGAAAACACAAGGAGTGATTATTGAAGTATGGAGTGGGGCTATCCCCCCTTCATGGGTACAACACATTGGGTTGACCAATTAGTGGTGCAGAATGTTCACCTGACAGGCACCAAGGTACCTGTTAATTGCAGGTAAGCACGCCTTGTATATACGTGGTAGCTCTTGGAAAGGGATTAAAGGGCCAACATCACCCTTTACATGTATACACAATGGCTTATACCATCACTGGTGCAATATGTTTACCTGGCATGACACCTACACCTTCTTGTTTATTGGGGGTAGACAACATTTGTGAATTTAGGATAGCTCCAATGGCCTGTTTGTCAGGATTACACAGGGAATTCAAAGCCAAAAACAGTACACAGTTTGAACCCGAGAGCATGCCTAAGGATCCTCGACACACCAAAATTTTATCTGATGGATTGATAAAAAATCTTTTTTGAAATATGATTTCACAAAAAAGAGTCCGATATCGACTTTCATTTATTTTATTTGAATTTTTTTTTTTGTATTTTATCAGAGATACAGGAAACATTATTTTAGAGCTTAAAATTTGGTCTCAGTTAATGCATAATATAATTATCTATAAATACATACCAAAGATGGTCTGGTAAAATTTTTAATTTTCTGATGAAAAAATTATTAAGGAAAATGAAAATCGTTATTCTTGTATATATTTTAAATCCATGGATAAAATCTAATGAATATTCAATAAAGCACAAGTCAAACAATTATATTTTACAAAGAAATAATTGAAATTTTGATGAACTGCGCATGCGTCGAACTCCGTTTTCGGAGTAATTTTCTCTTCAAAAATCTTCCGTTTACTCCGTTTTTGGAGTCCGCCCAGACTGTCTATAGGATACCAATAAGTCCTCAGGGGTATCAAAAGTCATAAATTTGTATGATTATGGTATCTTTGGGGTTCCTTGAGGTTGGTTTTGGTATCCTTGGGGTTCCATGGGGTCCGTTTGGGTATCCATGGGGTTCCATGGGGTACCTAGGGGTGTCTCTGGGATTCCTATGAGTCCCCAAGAGTATCAGAGGTTATAAATTTGTATTATTAGGGTATCCTTGGGGTTCCATGGGGTTCCTCGGGGTTCCTTGGGGTTAAAAGACGCAACTTTCTTCTCCCCGTGGTCTGGCAATGCGTATATTTGAAAATAATAAACATTTACGTAAAAATAAATCAAGGAAAGAAAAAATGGAAAGGTGAAGGGGGTGTGGTTGAAATGTGAATAAATGTATCCAAAGGAATATTTCAATATTTGAAAGTGTTACCCATTGCGGCATCCTGTAATAAAGTGGATGAGTGCGTCTTTCTTAACAAAGAGAGTCCGGCGTTTAATTTTATTGGATGAAACTAACATTACATCACTAAATAAAGTACTTTGTCTTAATAATAAACATAAAAAAGCGACCCTCAAAAACCCGAAAATTATAAAATCAATAAATATATAAAGCCTATTATGGATTACGTTTAATCAGGGTTTGCCTTTTCAAAAAAAAATAGTTTTACTAAAAGTGTTAAAATAGCAATGTTAAAAAAAATCGATAGCAATATACACGTTATGTTTATTTGAGGAAGAATTGCCATAACAAAGGTAGATTTATTTTGAAACAGTGGAAACTTTTACTAATTTTTTCACTTTTTTCCTCTTAAATTTCTTTTGTAGCAGTATAATAGCAAAAGTAAAGTACCTGTGTGTTTTGTCGGAAAATTTATATATTTTTCGTTTGTATTATCTCGTGTATAATTTCAGATTACTGCATGGCTGTCAATAGAGCAATAGAAAAAATCTTTAAAAAAAGATACACACAATCAATTTCAGATAGCATATCTCAAAACTATGCTATGATTGACCTCGTGTATTTTCAATAACAACAAAGTACAGACAATATTCGTAGTTTCTATAATCAATAATTTTGAGCTCATGTTAGTCCTTTTTTGTAAATCTCAATCAACAATTGGTAAAATTTAGAAAATTGATGGAGGAAATTCGGAATGAATTAAATTCAAAATCTAATGTTAATTTTTTTTTTTGAAGTATACAATAAGTAAAGCTTTACCTATTATATTCCCCCACCCCCTCCAAATTGTTTTATTATTTATAATAATTTCAAAATAAAGAAAACTTAGTAAAAGTGGGGAATTTTGACGGACTTTTCCGAGTATAAACATTTAGAGGCCACTAACAAAGAATAGGTCATTGACCTAGGTATTTGAAAACGAAAAAATAGCACCACAATATAGTAGGGCAACATTGCAACATTGGGTGTTTTTTTGGTTCCTTAAAGTGCAATTTTTGCTGCCCGAAGTAAACACAATCCTGAAGTAAAATTAAGGCGGCTAAGTGGTCAGCAAATTAACCATCAGACCTGCCTTAAACTTTTACATATTATATTTTTGGTCAATTACTAACATTAATTAAAGAAAAAATCTAAATATAATAATAAAAATTATATCACTTTCCCTTATCCTTATACAGAGTGCTTCTTAAGAAGATTAAAATAGTCTAAAAATGGCCATGACCATCGAGCCCTCTTAAAATTCCTATAAGATTTGTCGTCTCGTTGTCGTTTTTTTATACCGACAAAAAGATTTATTTTATCATTAGACTTGTGTATATTTAGAGCAACTATGTAACAATCTTTATTTAAAATAAGGTAAGTCTCTACTTTCCTCTTCTCTTGCAAAAGTTTTGCTTTTTGAAAATTAAGAGAATAGTTCTGTATAAAGATATAGGAAAACAATCATACTTTCAAGTTAAAATTTATAGATTATTTCTGTACTAAATTATAGTTGATAAAAAAAATATAGTATATCTGATGGTTAATTTTGTTGACCACTCAGCCTCCTAAATTAAGATCTCAAACATTTATTGAAACAAAACTAAAATTGTCCATTATGTGATAAGTTTTTTTTTAATCATTCATAAACTACAATGTTTGAAAAATATATATATGCTTATTGTTTGGGGGAAAACCCGACAATTTACATCAATTGTAATATTGTTGTGCATAATTATTCTTCGATTTTTGCAAATACTATAGACATTGGCAGAGCTAAAACGAATACCCCATGACCATAAGCGGGATGACATACACGGTACCATATTCGTTCAACACCAGAAATGTCGGTATCGGGATTAAAGCCATACACATTGCTCTCAGTTTCTCCAACATCTAAACCATGGTGTGATGAATCGACAGTTCTTTGTTTTGTTTTTGTTTTCTGTCTAATTTAAGAGTTATCACTAGGTGGGTTTTTTTTCGAACCCTTTTGGTTATTTAACAAGAGTGTTTTCGTGTTTTCCACGGCATGGATTCGGATTTTGTATTGCATATTGATTTCAGTCACGTTCAAAACCAGTGTAGGAACGGAAGTGTACAGTTTTGGGTAGCGTTGTTTGTCGAAGCGAGTAAACAAATTTAACATGTAGCTCTGCGTACAGTCGAAGACAGTGTCAGCGTGATTTTAATCAAATTAATTGATCAATGAATTTTAAAAGCTTCTAGAACAATTTAATAAGTTACGGTAGTAAAATGACGCAAGTATAGAAGTTGTATGATTGTTTTTTGCAATATGATTTTCATGCTAACATTTTGATAATCGATGTCCAGGGTCACATTTCAAGATTGAAATGATTCTTATGTACAAAATACAATCATTACGACCAAATTGATGATCTGTAGAGGTAGGTATATATTTCAAGAAAATAATTTGACCTGGCGTTTAATGCTATTGCAAATAAGAGTGTGAAAATTCCTCAGATTATCATGAGCTTTGATTATTTCATACTGTACGCGTAGCGCAAAACCATCAGAATTTTTACTGTACGCGTAAAATTTAATTCAACAGAATTACCATTGAATGACAGGACTCTTTTAAATAATTTTTCAATGCTGAAACACAAATACTTTGTACGGTTTTCCCAAAACAAAATTGGAATAAAATTAACAGAACTCAGTCAACAACGAAAGTAAATTTCAGAAATTTTAAAAGGAAGGGAAAGGGGTTAAGATTTAATAGAATCCATAATTTAGATGATTGCAGGTTGCACTATGTACAATATCTTTCACAATATATAGTTTGTGTATGTGTTTAAAATTCAAGTCCGGGGCTTATCACCCCCTCCTTTCAGGAATGAAGCATACATTTAACATCCATATATAATGCCTCGTATTATTACAATACATTTCAATTATATTCATGTATTCTCTCCAAACCATACATACTGTAAATGGAATGGTACAAGATGTACAAGTTATACCAACATATTTACATGTAAATGTAAAATAATGTGGAATATCAAAGGTAGATCTTTCTGTTTGTGGAGAACAGATCTCATAAAGTTTAGTTTTAAATATACGAAGTTTTTAGCTCACCTGAACCAAAGGCTCAAGTGAGCTTTTCTGATCACCTGTTGTCCGTCGTCCGTCTGTCCGTCTGTAAACTTTTAACATTTTTGACTTCTACTCTAAAACCACAGGGCCAAATTTAACCAAACTTGGTACAAAGCATCCTTATGGGAAGGAGATTCTAAATTGTTGGAATAATGGGCGAAACCCTTTTTAAAGGGGAGATAATCGCGAAAGAGTGAGTATAGGGTGTGTTTCTTTAAACATCTTCTTCTCAAGAACCACTGCACCAGAAATGCCAATATTAACACAAAAGCTTTTGTATATAATGAACATTCTATATTGTAAAAATCGTGACCCTCGTTCCGAAACTGGGGCCCCAGGTGGGGTTTAAAATTTAACAAAGAAATACATAGGAAAAATGTTTAAAAATCTTCTTCTCAAGAACCACTGCACCAGAAATGCTAATATTTATAAAAAAGCTTGTATATATAGTGAAGATTCTAAATTGTAAAAATCGTAACCCCCGGACCAAAACTGGGGCCCCAGGTGGGGTTCAAAGTTTAACATAGATATACAGTACATTGGAAATATGTTTAAAAATCTTCTTCTCAAGAACCACTGCACCAGAAATGCCAATATTTGTATAAAAGCTTGTATATATAGTGAACATTCTAAATTGTAAAAATCGTGACCCCCGGACCAAAACTGGGGCCCCATGCGGCGTTCAAAGTTTAGCATAGAATTACATTGAAAAATGTTTTAAAATATTCTTCTTAAGAACCACTGCACCAGAAATGCCAATATTTATATAAAAGCTTGTATAAATAGTGAAGATTCTAAATTGTATAAATCGTGACCCCCGGACCAAAACTGGGGCCCAAGGCGGGGTTCAAAGTTTAACATAGAATTACATGGGAAAAATGTTTAAAAATCTTCTCAAGAACTACTACACCAGAAATGCCAATATTTATACAAAAGCTTGTATAAATAGTGAAGATTCTAAATTGTAATCAAAGTACTAAAGTACTGAAAGCCGAGCTCTTTTCATATTGTGTAGTATAGACTGAAAATTTCTCTCTCTCTCTCTCTCTCTCTCTCTCTCTCTCTCTCTCTCTTTCTCTCTCTCTCGTATTTTTAATGTCGGCAAAGCGTCAGAGAGCGACCAATTGTAAGCGGCTTCAAACAAAAATATGTCTGTCTAGTAGAAAAAAATTTAACAGTGGCTGCGTTGAATTTTGCAACAAGCGTTATAAATTCAATCCCCCATTTCTTCAATGTGCAGCAAAGTAGTTCATGGAAATTCATGCGCGTTGTATGTGTCTAAAATGCATAGTCTTGTTTTTAAAACACGTAATTAATAAGAAAACTAAAAAAGACAGACAATCCTCTCGAAATCAAATCGACATAAAAAAAAAAACCAAACAAACAAACAACCCCCCCCCCAAAAAAAAAAAAACCCCAACACATTTGACAAAACATGGCTCTTTGTGTAACTATTTAGTATAGCGGAAGCTTTTAGTTTGACGCTGTTCGGTTTTTTGTTTACTTTTGAAGTTCTGCTATTTATAGTAACATTGGCGATTTGCCTGCCTACAGCCAGGACTCTGCTTTCAGCAGAGCCCGGCTAAAAATCGTGGCCCCCGGACCGGGGCTCCAGGCGGGGTTCAAAGTTTAACATATATAGGAAACATGTTTAAAAATCTTCTTCTCATGAACTACAATGCAACAGTTTGGGATATTACTATGCATACATCCTTGGCTATTGTAGATTCCAAATTGTTAAAATCGTGACCCCCGGACCAACACTGGGGCCTCAGAAGGGAATCAAAGTTTAACAGAGAAGTACATAGGGAAAGTGTTTAAAAATCTTCTTCCCGTGAACTTCAATGCTGCAGTTTGTGAAATTAATATTTAAGCATCCTCAATTTGTGAAGATTCTAAATTGTGGAAGCTGTGACCCCCAGACTAATACTGGGGCCCCAGGCAGGGTTCAAAGTTAACATAGAAATATATAGGGAACATGTTTGAAAAATTTTCTTCTCAAGAACTACAGTGCAAAAGTTTGTGGGATTACTATGCAAGCATCCGTGGCTATTATAGATTCTTAATTGGTAAAATCGTGACCCTCGGACTAATACTGTGGCCCCAAGAGGGGTTCAAAGTTTAACATAGAAGTAAAAAGGAAAAATGTTCAAAAATCTTCTTCTCGTGAACTACAATGCTTCAATTTGTCAGATTACTAAGTAAGCATCCTAAAATAGTGTAGATTCTAAATTATAAAAGCTGTGACCCTCGATCTAGTACTGGGGCCCCAGAAGGGGTTCAAAGTTTAACATAGAAATATAGAGGAAAAATGTTTAAAAGTCTTCTTCTGGAGAACTACAACGCTTCAATATGTGAGATTACTTTGCAAGCATCCTTAAATAATGTAATGTAACTCTTAATTAATAAAGCTGTTACCATGGACCAATACTGGGGCCCAAAAAGGGGTTCAAAGTTTAAAATGGAAATAGCATATGCTACAACATAGAATGTTACAAGGAACTGTTGTTCAGGTGAGCGTTTGACAATAAGTTAAAAATTTAGAGTATTTGGTTGAACATGGTATTTAGATATTACATTACATTCTAACAGGTAGTGAAATTCGTCCCCAATTTGATTATTAATACATAAATCATGAACTGTTCCAACGACCGACTCCTAATGGGAGATGATGTTTGCTTTTTCGAAGTTTCACAAAAATATATTTCACCAAACAAATGTCTTCTTTGCAATTTCCACGCAAACAATTGGCAGTTGCATAAAACTGCTGAAATGTATTGGTTTCCAGACACAAGATGTCTATGCATATGTAAATGAAATTTCAACGGCATATTGCCAAAATATGTAGCTTTTAATTCTAAGCGATTATGATCATCTCATTGGTTCTTTTAAAGTTTACTTTTAAGCATAAATGATAACCATATGAAGTATGTACAGGCTGTACATTTTCACTGTAAACAACCCCTTGCGCGGGGAGGGGGGGGGGGTCGCCAAAAAGAATGGGGGATTGCGTACATACTGGGAAAATGTCACGGCTTTTGCTGTAATTCATAGCAAGTATTTCCAAAAAATATTGATACCGCACAAATGAAAGCATTGGTATGAGTGTTCTATGTGTCTAGTAGTCTTAAACACTTCGAAACTAATTGGCCGATTTCAAATTCATGGGTATCGAGTAATCAACTATGCATGATTTGCAAAATATACGACTTGCTTTGTGTTATAGCTACTTGAAACAGTCGATTAAATGATAAACATCTCTAAATATAAATAAACATCTCAGGAATAAAATTAATAATCGGTGCATTTTCTGTTCAGAATATATGGTTACATAGGGAGTCATTTTTCGGCCGAGAGGTTCAACTTTTAAAAGTAGTAAAAGTATTCAGCTATTTATTTTGACAAACAAAATACTAGAAACATTTTTTTATGCTTGCAATATGTAATACGTAATCAATACGTAATCAATATCAAAATTAATTGTCTTACATTCCATATACCTGTATATGATTGAATATAAAAATGAAATTGAATGACACTTATTTCAAACTATAATTGAAACTTGACGCGATCTTGTTGCGAACAACGAGAGGTATTTTGTTTGAATGCACCTAAAAATAAGTTATCGGAATACAGTGGTGCTTCGGTTATCTGGACGCCAGATATCCGGACGCTTCAGTTTACGGACGATTTCATTTGGGAACAGATTATTTATACGTTATTTTGTCTCATTTGTCCGGAATTCCGCGTTCCGGATCCGGACGGCCTGTTTTTACCACAAAACACTGTTTGACTATAAATCTTGCTTCGTTTAATCGGACGGTGAAATTTGATGATACCCCGCCTAATACAATAGAAAGATTACGCAATTGAGTTCACACCTTTTTTACGTGCTAGACCCCCATGAGTAGCTTGTATAAACACTCTGATTTCCCGAATCACTTTCAAATATTACCGACAGTGCTGGCCAGATAGAATTAGTCACGCCTCGCTGTACGTGGCTTGGGTATCTTTATCTGTAAACCTGTCAAGTGCCATCGCTTTTTTAAACATCACTTTATTTCAAAGAAATAATTGTTGACTAAAATGTTGTTCCTTTCTATCATTACTTAACACTTCTTCAGATTCCTTTTAACTCTTTCTAAGGATTTCATTAGACATTTATTTAAACTGGAAAAAAGCGCTATTAATGTGATTTTTCATAAAATTAAAACGGAAATTAGTAAAATCCATTATTTTAACGATAAAATCATAAAGCGAAACACAATTAAGGCAGAAAAACAATCGGCACTTGGAGATTGAAGCCGGGTCGCCTTGGCACAAGTCCACCACTCTAATGACTGAGCTACGCGGACTCTCGTTTCAGGATTTTGGAGCCCAAAATCTCGAGAGTGCGTGGATCGTTTAAAACAAATTTCATATTCAGAAGTCATTAAAGCGTCTCCATCGAATAATAACATGACAAAATTTCAAAACAAAATAATTGTAAAATTTATGTTTTTTGTTTCCCTTACGATAACTACCGGAAGTGACGGCGGACGTTCGGATATGCAAAAGACACTGTGGCTGAAGACTCTCTACCATCCCTGAAAATTTGAAAGTACTATCTTCAATACTTTTGGAGAAAAATTGTGAACAAGCAAAAACATAAAATTTTTAATATCTCGGGACCGGAAGTGACGACCAAAAAATTGATCGATTGATTTCTTCCAAATTTTGTGCTGAAGAAGATCTGAAAGTTTCATTAAAATCAGCTGAAGCGTTTTTGAGAAAACGTTACAGAAAAAATAATAATAATCGGGGAAAAGAAACAAAGCAATAACAATAAGGTCTTCCGTTGGAAACGGAAGACCTTAAAAAAAACAAAGCAATAACAATAAGGTCTTCCTTTGAAAACGGAAGACCTTAATAATAGAGGAAAAGAAACAAAACAATAACAAAAAGGTCTTCCGTTGGAAACGGAAGACCTTAACAAACATTTAAAAACTGATTGATAGGACTAAAGTTATAATTTATACATTTTACAAACAATAAAGTTAATTCTATATCTCAGCGATATTGTGGATTGAAGACAAATCATACAAATGTAAAAGTAAACATATTCATATATCTGAGGTTATTGATCGAAGCTACACATTTAAATGTTAAACTGGAAATCAGAGCTACCTGTACACACCTGTAAGGGCTGCGCGTACAGTAAACGATATTGAGACATAGTCAGAAAAGATTTAAATGTGAAGATATCATTTCTCTTTTCATACAATAATTTTTTTTTGTCTGAAATTTAACATATTAGGAAGATATTTATTGAACAAGAAGCATTATTGTTTGTCCAAAAAAAAAATGAGAAACACGTCTCTAAATATTGTGATTCAATTTCTTCTTGGATTTTTGTACTGTTTTCTTCCAATAAAAATTTTTCCAAACGAAATTTTAAGATTTTAAAAGTAAAATGAAGAGTACAGACTTACTCTAGTTTACTACCGTACAAAAGTCGAGTTTCTGTCTATCCATAAATTAATTGTTAACGTTGTTTACATCTATGATCAAAATACTGTACTTGTTCTCTCGCTTCGGCAAACAGCGCTACACTTCCGTTCCTACACTTTGAAAACTAATCTAAATTAAATTTGACTTGTAAAGCCACTATTATAGAGAAGCGGTTTTGCAAGTCTAATTGTAGTTCGATTGGGTCAAAACAAGGTATTGTTTTTCTGATGCATCATAATATTTTTGATTCATTCATCTGACGTATTATAAATAAGGTATATCACCATTTTGTAGGTAATCATAGAACGATGTCTGTTGCCACACTGTGCCAAGATATGGACAATTCACAAGGAGATGATAAGCGGGGTCTGAACAATTTTAGAACTGTTTATCTGTTTAAAAGTCTCAAGTTAGACAACAAGATTGCCGATGTCTTTGTTCTTCTCTCTTGCAAAAACAAGCATGTTAGAAGCATCTGTATTCAAAAATTGACTGAGATATTTTTGGATATTGATCCTGGATTGTTTTCTAAAGATGACCTGATGAATCTGTATGAAACCGGCACAATCAAGCTAGTTACTGCCGTTACAAAAACCAAGAAAAATCTCCCCATATTCCAACCGTTGATTCAACTCGGCATTATTTTCAATTGTTTCATCTATCTCAATGCAATCGAAGCAAAAGACGATTGGATTCCGCGTATTCGAAATGTTATGCGTACTATGCAATCAAAAACTAAAGGAGTGTTGGAAACAAATGAGCCAGATATTCAGGTGTTTGCAAAAACAGTTAAATGTATTTTTGATTTAGAAAATGTGGATTTAGATAATAGCGTAATATTCGATGAAGATATGGATGATTTTCTCCCAGACCTCAGCAATGAAGATCTCTATATTTACAATGAAGGACTAGCTATTCTTTTCCATACAGGAAATCTGGTAAATTTAAAGATTGATTTCTAGCAAGTAAACCTTAATTTTCCAAACATTTTTCTTCATATTCTACTGATCACTAGACAAAAGTTTTATTTGTATAAATTGATGTTTTCATTATTGTAAAAAGCAAATAGACTATGGTCACTTTAAAAACAACCCCACTCCTGATTTCTAAACTAATTTGATATTTGATTTGATACCGAATCCCTTTTGCACTAAGCTTTAAATAATGATACGAGTTTTGAAAATGTGATAATGTAATAAGCAAATTGAAATGAACATCAGGAAGTTT
The DNA here is from genome assembly GCA_016163765.1 of Magallana hongkongensis. Taxonomy (NCBI): domain Eukaryota; kingdom Metazoa; phylum Mollusca; class Bivalvia; order Ostreida; family Ostreidae; genus Magallana; species Magallana hongkongensis. Next base: position 6,360,224 of record WFKH01007768.1, on the reverse strand, counting down.
ATTTGTTCGTAAATTGTTATGTTAATAGATACTGAGACAACAATCAAAGTTGAAGGCCGGTGTACAGAAACTGGTGGAATTGTCTTCGTTCATGAACGGATCCAATGATGACGTAATGGTTAAGTGGTTTCATCGCTTGCTTGGACAGTTCGTGGTTCGTATACTACAGCAAGAGCACCCTGATGGTAAGTTATATCGAATAGTTTAATAAAGTTTATAAAATTCTCTAACAAACGTAAAAGAAATATGGGTGAATAATCTCTATAGGATCTTTTAGTCTGTTCAACTATACAATTTGTCAATTTTTTTGTAGTTAAACAAGATGTACTCGACCGATGTGAAGATCAATTATTTTCTATATTGAAGAGAAAAAGTTTTCATTCCGAAGAGTTTATCTTTTCACATTGCTTATTATTCCACCACAACGAAAGTATTCGGACCAGATACAGAGACATAGCGAATACAAAAGGCGCAAAGGTTTCAAAGGCGGTTACGGAAATTCATATACAAGGTCTTCTGAAGAAATTTGGTCTTTTTCTAGACGTTTCAACGTCGGAGGTGAAATTTATAATAGAGCGCAAACAATGTACGCTTTGCGATGTAGACGCATCGCTCACATGCTTTTACGAATCATTCCAGGAAGAATCAGCAGACGTGAACATGTATGATAACACTTCAGTGGCAAAAGTTCAAGCCAACGAAAATCAATATAGGGAAGAGAACTTAGAAAATGAGCTTGAGGTTTTGAAAGAGATAGAGTCAAAAAACTTTCACAAAAATGTGGCAAGGCTTCTTGCCTTCAACCAATCGCTTCCAAAATTTTACATCAAAGAGAGGCTTCCAGGCGACAACTTACAGAGGCGCCTCCTGGAGGCAAGAGAAAAAGGGAATGAATTCCCAATCGTTTATCTGATCAAGATCATAATACAGGCAGTGAAGGCTGTTATATACGTCCATAGTCAAGGATGTCTGCTCAGAGATATCACCACGGCTTCCTACGGCTGTACAGTGTCAGATGACGGCTATCTTTTGAAACTGAAAAACTTTGAGATGGCCGTAAGGCCGTCAGAATTTTCAGATGGTGGAATAGTAAGTGGAGTCATAGGTAGGCGTGATTATAGAAATATTAGTGAACTTCATAATTAAGGATGAACAATTAATCATGCGTTAACTTTGTTCCTCCCTAGATATGGACTTTAGAGGGGTCCCTGTTCGCTGGGCCGCTCCAGAGAGTCTGCTGGGGGGACATTACAGTATCTACAGCGACGTCTGGTCTGTCAACATCTTAGCAGATGAGATCCTCAACTATGCCGCCTGGCCATACTCCGATATCAGCGACGCAGACATTAATGACATGGTCACCCATGTAATGCCATGTTTTAATTAGTATTGTAACGTGTAATGTGGGTTCAAACCACGGATATTAATTTTTCTTAAACGTTTCCTATGTTTCTAAATGATTGGAATAAAATCAACTCTTAAACAGTATTAATCAAATGGAATCAAACACGATGATTATTTCTAACTGATTTTATAAAGTATAATTTTCCTTAAGCTATCCTTGTACAACACTTGGTCTGAAATTACCGTTTCAGACCCTGTTCTGAACCTAGTCCGAACTATTTTATTTCTGAGCCTATGCTCCCGGACTATATGATATATTCTAATGTTTCAAATGGTCAACCCGCAGTATTTTGGGGTCTCGAAAATGAAACATAAACCGTACCTACTATTATCGTTGTATCTCTGCTCTCTGAATGAGGTCTTCTCTCCTCTGCGTCTACCAGCAGACTAACCACGATGCGCAGACGCGCTTCCTATTTATACCCCTCGTCAATTCTGCTGACTCATCGCAGGGTCATCTAAACGTTTGAGACAGTTTACCACACCCAAGGAACAGCTTAATATGATTGAATATATTCGATTGACCCTGATTGCCTTATTTACATAATCAAAGGAATTTTCATTACAGTATTATACCACTTCATGTACCACATCTGGATGATTTACACATTGTAATCAATATTTATTATCTACCTTCAGATAGTTTTTACCCATCTTAAACCTCAGGGATTTAACCGACCCCGTCGTGTGCAGGGGCTGATTTTAGAAGGACTGGCTACCGTTCCTGAACAAAGACTCAAACTGGAGGCCCTCAGAGAGAGATTACAAGAAATCCTGTCCAATATTGACGAGGGCGAAAGCGAAACTCTATACGGTAGGGAGTTTTTTTTTGTAAATTTAAGGACGACGGTCGTTATTCATTTCTACAATAACGAACTTGATGAAAATTTTATGTGAGTTTTATTTATGATTATTAATGAATTATTAATGATAAATCAGAATAAATTAAAAAATTATGTTAAAATCCAATTAGATATTTTTATTAGGACTATTTTAAAAAAAATGTACGCATATCATCTTCCTTTTCACTGAATATAAAGGAAATAATACCTTCTTGTAAAAAAAAAAATAATATCATTCAGAAATGAGACTAAGTAATCGACTTTGTTTTTAACACCGATGACTATAACTCTGATCAAAGCAGCATTATCCATTCAAATACAAAATTATATGGATAATTATACAGGAAATACATTGTTTAAAAAGATTTTTAAAAACAATTTTTTCACGTATTCTAATGTTAGAAATTAAGCCCTCCTTGGGCCTATTGTTTTGTCAGTGGTTGTTTTTTCCAATAATTAGGAATAGAAAATATATCAGGATGCTTTAATGCTTAAAAATAAAACAAATTGCAGCATTGCAGTTCTTTAACAGAATACTTTTCCCCATTCATTCCTATACTGATTTTTGATCCTCTCCAGAAATCCCTGTATTAGTTTGGGGTCGTGATTTTAACAATTTAAAGTCTAAACTATATTCTTAATACATAGGCGTCGGA
>WFKH01007768.1:6335280-6357222 GCA_016163765.1 Magallana hongkongensis | reverse complement strand
ATAATATGTAATATAACTATGCACACCCCCCCCCCCACCCCTCCCCCCACTTTCAACTTGCTTCCGACGCCACTGTATTATAAAATGTGAACCTTCCTAACGGTCCAAGATTTTGTCAAGAGGTCTCAGTTTGAACAATTTAGAATTTGCAATAGGCCTATACCCGGATATTTGCATAGTTATATTACATATTATAGCATTGCAGTTTTCGATAAAATTTTAACCATTGTCCATATATATTTCTTTTACAAAGCTTGAACCTTTTCTGGGGGCCCAGGATTGTCCAGGAAAAACATTTGAACAATGACGGGGGTGAAAGAATTGCCCTCATTGAATCTTGCCCAACATTGTAAACTCAAAAAGAAAGAACAAGCTCTGTTTTAATTTTGTCTAAAATGAGAGCAAATCGGAAGAAACTAAAACGGAATAAAAAATTTCCTGCAGACAATACTCTCTGCAAAAAGTTGGGCATCAATAGTTCATGTAATTTCCATAAATAATTCACCAAAAGTATTAAAATGTCACAAACATTTGCTTGCTATGTGCTTAACGAACAAATTACTCTGCAGATAATAAAGTTAATTTATTATTAATAGATAAACGATTTTTTCCTTTTTTTTTAATTCAATACATAAACCTGGTATAAGATGAGAATAAGGCTTTACAAATATTTATTTTAAAATGTTAAAAATGAAAATTATAGTAACAATTGATGGTTGAAATAGTATATATCTTCACTAAAGTCATTTCCACTCAAAACTGTAATAAATTACGTGGTTTTTTTCTTTTTAAAAATGTATTAAAACAATAGAGAAAAATCCCCAAAGTTGTATTTTTTTTTTTTGATTTTCAACCTTTAGAACCTTTGGAATAGCTAGATCCCGTCTTCTAATGGCTAGTAAAACAATTTCTTAACACAACTTTTGGGTTAAATACCTTTGATTACGATCATATAAATTTTCATATTAACATTGTAAATAGGGTATTACTTACTTATAACCCGTGCGCTGTAAATCATAGATTATTTAACTCATTGGTGTAGATCATGATGTAAATTCTTCTATTTGTAATTTTTTTGTCTTAAAGTCAAGCAAACCTAAACTGTACAACTTGCAGCAGCATGAAGTAAAGATATCACCTTTACAAATATTAAAGTTGGTTATTCAGGACAGTCACTGCACTGCTTGATATGAAAAACAAATTTCTCTAAATTGGGAGAATCAACATGGGGGGGGGGGGGTTAAAAAAAAGAAAAAAGAAAAATGCACACTCTTTATCATTTATCACACTTTAAAAAACAATGATGTATGGGTGTTGTTTTTTTTTCACATTTTTCTGTAGTCTGTCTGTAATGTTTATAAGAATTGAGATCATCCTGCATTTCAACAGTCACCACCTTACAAGTCGTTCTTTAACGAGTTAAATGTTTTCTTTGTAAACGCGTGCAAAGGTAAAAAGACTAATTCGAGTATGCTTGTATAACTCTGTTAAGAAGTTGATAAAGGTTTGCAATGACTCCATGGCCTTTGCTACTTGCACTTTGTATAAACATTTTAGGATCTCGATCCCTACTTTTACTTGACCTAAGCATTCAGAAAAGGCATATTTTATATTGATTACCTTAAAATTAATATATTGACTTGAAATAGATAATAATACTTAAAAGCTTGAAGTCGTTTGCCTTGTTTCCCCACAGAAAAGATTATCGGGGTGTTTTTCACTATATTACTAGCCCAACGCCCTCCCCCACCCCAATAACACAGCACTATATGACCCCCGTGTTGAGGGTACGATGGTCGTGGCCATTGAAGACTATTTTGATATCATTAAGAAGAGGACTTTAAAAGGACTTAATACCGATATACATGTTTCTAATATATCTAAACATTTCCCGTTAATTCCATTTATAATAAGCTTTTACCACAGGCCGTTTCTCCATACAGTGTCGAACGCCTGTTTAAAATCGCTAAAAGCACAAAATATTTTTTTCTTTCATAGAAATTTCACACAGAAATTGTAAAGTCAAAATATGATCAATAGTTTAGTAATTTTTCTAAACCCGGCTTAGTTTTCATAAATAAGGTTTGTCTCAGTGGCGCATGATTCCAGACGATTGGCTAAAATACTAGTGAAAAGTTTACCTAAAGGCATTGTCCGCCATATTTCTCTTTCTCGCTATCCCGACAATCCCTATGAAAGCAGCAGATTTCTTTAACAGTCCAAAGTATTCGCTGTACATAGAGGTCTCACCTGCATGGATGTACATTTTACATCGCCGTGTTACTTGGTCGCGATGAAATTATTAAACTTTTACGCACTTTTTTTCCAAGCCAGGAGAATGCTTACATCAAATATACAGGTTATTAATGCATTATTTACAAACACAAAATGCACAAAATCTAACTATCGCTACTGTTTTTTTTCATCAGAAACACCATTAAGAATATCGTCTCACGTAATAATCAAAACATTGGAATTTAAATTAATTCTGGTTGTAACGCGGCATTTGATTGGATAGAAAAATTTAGTTAAATTTGTAGATCCTGCTGGTTTGCACGTCGCAAGACACGTCACAATGCACCAACATCAAAAACGTACTAATCCGCTTGACGTTACGTTTGAATTTTGAACAGATTATTTTAACAGATTTTTTAAAAGTAAAACGCACTCAATGTTTACAGTAACTTACAGAAAATTAAATTATAAGGAATGAACTCAATATCTACCCAAGTTATACTCGCATAACCTGGGATGGAGCAATTTATGCTTTTTTTATAATCCGCTTCGGGGATTATAAAGCGTAAACTGCCCCAACCCAGGTTATACTCGTATAACTTGGGTAGACATTGAGTTCATTTCTTAAATAATCAGGATTATCAGTTTCAATTCTATCATTTGCATCACCTTCGTTCATATCCTTTAGAAACTGAAACATATCATCAATGCTTACAGCACTTTTTTCATCTCGACTTGTTGCATTTAAAACTTCCCAGTAGTTTTTCGGGTTTGTAGAACTCAAGTTTGCAATTTTTTTTTATACCAAGATTATTTGTACAATCTTTTATACAATCAGCTATTGGTTTTTTTTGTTTGTTTGTTTTTTATTTTTTTTATTTTTTTTTTTTTTTTGTATTGCTTGCTTAGTACCTTCAAGTTTTCTTTATTGTCTGTTGAATTATTTCTATTACATGTATACAGTCGTTTTCCTAAATGAAATTTCCTTCTTGCTGCTCTACAAACCCGATTGAACCACGGTTTTTACATCTTTTGTTATTAGAGTTATCTACATGTGTTTTTATACCGAACGTTTCTTTGGCTGTGTAAACAAATACATAACATATATATCTTTTGCTCTTTCGGTAACGTTATCGTTACTAATATTATCAATACAAGATGAAAGACTATCAAGTTCATTTTCTATTTAAGACAGAGCTGACCTTAGAGTGTCTGATGCACATTCTTGATCGCGATTTTGATTGTGACCGTGAAGGTCAATTTACGTTTTTCAGCAGTCATGATCAATAAATGATGACTCAAAATGGATCGGTCAGATTTTTGAATTTAAATTTGTTATATTATATTTTTTTAAATCACGTCGATCTCAAAATTATACGTTCAAAAGGCAAACACATTTACACTGAATATTATCATAATTATGAATGACACAAAACAGAATTTAAGCGCAACGGAGATTTAAGTTTGTTGACAATATGCACATCAACATCAAGTGAATAGCAACATAGCCACCGACAAAATTTTTTTTTTTTTTTTTTAATTCAATTATATGATACACAAATGTTGATAATCCAATTGCTTCTGCATACATCTTAAATTTTCAAGGATACAGAGTGAGTTTAACAGTACTATGAAACAATTGCATCTACATTGCATATATAATGAACATTAACTAAGGAAAAAAATTAACATATTCGAACACATTTTTATTGAGAGAGAGAGAGAGAGAGAGAGAGAGAGAGAGGGCATTCTAGAGTGAGTTAATCACAGGGGTCCAATTTTCCCAGTCTGTATTGAACCTATCCATCTCAATTCTTTCCTTTGTACAGAATTGGAATACTTTATATAACTGTTTTAAATCATTTATAAGGGCATTTACTGTTAATTGTTTTTTCTGGCATCTACTTCTGTATATGTATTTTTTATCATGATGAGTACAATATTTAACACTTTTGACTTCACCCCATTATTCTAGTGCCTTTAGAGTTGCACACTCTAACAAATTCTGCTAATAAATGCTGTACTTTTGGACATTCCCATAATAAGTGATATATTGTTTCCTCAACATTTTCACAAAAGGTACATAGATTAGTATCAATGTTACCAATTTTATACATAAAACTGTTTGTAGTTAATATATGATGGTTTATTCTGTACTGTAACCATTGAAATTTAGAATCTGAAGTAATAGTAAAAGGTAGCTGAAAGATTGAAATCCATTGTTTTTCTGTAATAACAAAATATTTACTCCATTTTTCCTTTCCCACTGGTGTTACATTTGTCTGATTTAATAAATCGTACATTGGTTTTGAACCTTTTTTTGTTACTACAAATGTTTTAATATTAAATGGTATAAAAGGTTTGAAAACTTCATTTCTAATGAAGTTGTATTTTCTTAAATCTGAGAGTACAGCTTGTCTTACTCCCATACATGTTAAATAATTCATTTGAATATTAAATTTTCTTTTTAACATTTCAAAATCTAAAAAGTTGCTATTTTCATCGAACAAGTCAACTATATATCTTACTCCTTTTACATACCAAGATTTATAAAAAAAAGGACTGATTTCCTATCTTAAATTTATTATTGTTCCACAATGGCTGGCAACAATAATCCTGCCAAGATTTTACATTTGACTTATCTTGGATTTCTTTAAAAACTAAAATAACTTCCTTCCAAAAATCATTTCTTAAAAATTCATGCATTTGCAGAATATAATCTGAACCTGTATTTAATAGTTTTTCTATATCAATAGTATTCTCCAGCAATGTTTTCCATTTTAAATTATTATCCTTAATTAATCTCCTAATCCAAGTAGACTTCAATCCTTTAATATAGGAATTTATATCAACTATCCTTAACCCACCATGTTCATACCTTTGAGTAAATACTTGTCTTTTAATTTTATCACATTTTGAATTCCAAACAAAATTGAATAGAATATTGTTTAATTCTTTTAATGCATTACTCTTAGGGTTTGGTAAGGCTATAAATAAATGGTTCAATTGAGAAATTAAAAGCGACTTAACCAGTGTTATCCTTCCAGTTGGAGTCAATTGTCGTTTGCTCCTTAATGATTTTTCCGATCCATCAAGGATTATCGATGTATCATCTGCATATTGTGATATTAAATATTGGGTGTTATTAACTTTGATTCCTGTAATATTTTTATTATTTTTAATTTTAATTGACAATATTTCAGCACATAATAAGAAAATATAAGGTGATATTGGATCACCTTGTCTACAGCCCCGTCCAAGCTTAAAAAAGTTTGATAAAATGCCTGCCTGGGACACACAGGACACATCATTACATTGAAAAGTTTTAATCCAGTTACAGATAAATGGGCCAAAATTAAAATAATTGAGTGTATTTTGTATAAATTCCCAAGCTAGAGAATCAAAAGCTTTCAAAATCTATCATAACTAATACTCCTGGAATATAATTATTTTCTGTATAATTCATCAGATCATAGATCAGTCTATTATTTTCCCCTATATATCTTCCAGAGATGAAACCAGTTTGATCATTACTAATTATTTTGTTTAGAACAGTTTTTATCCTGCTTGCTATACATCCTGACCCGATTTTGTATATAACATTGAGCAATGAGATAGGTCTCCAATTACCAAGGGAGAATTTGCTCTTTCCCTCCTTGGGTATACACGTTATAATTCCTTGTTTCTGAGTAGATGATAGCTCTCCTACCTTATATCCATAATTTAAAGATCTAACAACAAAGGAGCCTATTTTATTCCAAAATATTTTTAAAAACTCAACTGTAAACCCATCACTGCCTGGACTTTTATTGCTTGACATACTTTTTAATACCAAAGAAGCTTCCTTGTGTGTTATATATCCTTCAATTGATTTTCTCTCATTGTCTGATAATTTAGGAACAGAATACTCTTTTAAAAATGTCACTTATCTATCATCAAATTATTTGCATATAATTTTTTATAAATTTTTTCCAGTTCATTTAAAATGTCCTCTTGTTTAACTATTTCTATCTGTTTATTATTTTCTGATAGTATTATCTTTGGAATAATTTTACTAGTAAAGTGACGATTTTCCAAATTTAGAAAATAATTGGTTGGTTTTTCTCCCTCATTTATCCATTTAGAGCGTGATCGCACCAAACTACCCATGACCTTATAGTTTCTTATATTTTCTAGTTCCTTTTTCTTTTCATTTATTTTATCTATATGTTTTTCATACTCCTTTTCTAATTCTAAAAGCTCTTCTTGTAACACCTTTTCCTTTTTTGTCCTTTGCTTTTTTAAGTAACTTGCATATGAGATAGTTTTAGATCTAATTTCCATCAAAAGTGTCTCTAGAAAAAGCTGGCCATTAATTGTAAAATGGAGTTCAGAATCTGAAATATCTAGAATAGACTCTTTTTTGTACACTGGAACTGCATATTGCATTTTAATTTGATTAATATGACAATTTATACTTTGAACATATTCTAAATCTTTTAAAAGGGAGTTGTTAAATTTCCAAAGGCCACTGCCATGTTTAAAATCATTAAACTTTAAAGAGATAAATACAGGAGAATGATCTGATCTATAGCTTATCATGATATCACTATTTTTAACTTCTTTTTTAAGTGAAGCTGAAATAAGAAAAAAGTCTAGACGTGCTTGTTTCAGATGTGTTGGTTTTCTCCAAGTATACCTCTTGTCATTTGGATGAAATTCTCTATATATATCTACTAAATTGTAAGAAATCATATGCTCTAAGACTATTTCCCTCGCTTTCAGATTATTAACATGTAAATAATTATAATAATCTTTACTTGTATCTAATACTAAATTAAAATCTTCAACAATGATCATCTCATCATTTTGAAGTTTGTTGACAATATTGCTCAAATTCTGGTAAAATTGCGGAGTATCCTCATTAGGTCCATACAAACATAATAAACTTAACCTTCTATTCTCTATTGAAATACTTAGTGCTAATAAATTTCCTGTATTCTCTACCTTGATTTGCTCGTGTATTTTAAAATCAAAATTGTTATTAAAGAAAATAGCAACTCCTCTTGACTTTGAAGAAAACGAATTAAAACACGCCTCATAACCCCATTCGTTTCTGATATCTTGTTCCACCTCTTCAGTAAAATGTGTGTCTACTAAGCATAAGATATTAAATTTTTGTTGTCTATAGTATTGAAAAATATCTTTTCTTTTCTTAGAATCATTTAATCCTTGACAATTAACTGATATGATTTTAATTTCAGCCATTATTAATTACAGATATATTGATATATTTCATTAAGAACTGTAAACACAGACTGGGCAAATCACCGACCCGTACTAGGCGTATATTTTCCATGATAAGTCTCATTTTAGTGAGAGAAAAAGAAAAAGAAAGATAGAAAGAGAGAAAAGGGAAAGGATTAATTTGTTTCTGAGGATATGCATGCATATTCTATATAATTTGTGGTATTATTTAGCCGAAAAATAGAACAGGACATTTAGCGAAATACCTCGACAAATCAGCGACACTACACTGGATATTATACACAGAAGGGAAATACAGAATATCAAGTTGTCAACAACAGACAGAATAATTCCGGCGTACTTAAGTAGCACACAAAAAATAATAAATAGATAAATATTATAATAATAATTAATAAATAAATAAATAAGAATGACAATAAAATTGCTGAGCTGTATGCGGAAAACTTCAGAAAGTTCGAGCATTGTAAAGAAAAAGCACACCGCTTTTTTAAAAAAGGGAAATACAGAATGTAAGTTGACGACAATAGACAAATTATTTCCGGCTTACATAGGTAGCACAAACATAGATAGATAAATAAATAAATAAATAAATAAATAGATTTAAAGTAACAAAGAAAAAAATCTTAATTTTAGAGTTATTAGGTAATCATTATTTCATTGTACAGGCTAGATTGTAATTAAACAATGCGAAATTAGAAGTTCACCCATCCAGATTATTAGCTACCTCACACAAGTGTTCCTCCATGATTCGCCAACAGTCCGGACCAAGGTGTCTGGGGCCACACCAGCGCGTAATGACCGCTCCCACATTGTTTATTTGATTTGTTTTCATGTACTGGAGAAGGCGTTGGCCGGCACCGTGCTCTCCGTCATCCCAGAAACTTTCATGAATTTTCCCCGCGGAATCTACAAAATTTGGTAGCTCATGGTATCTGAAAAAGTTTATTGCATTGTGTGTTTTTACATTTTTCGTTGGTCTCAGCACAAAACGTTACAGCACACATTGTAATATTAGAATTTTATTATATTTTGCGTTGTTATTTCGTTTCTACAGACCCTATAAGGAGTGAGATACCTAATGAAATACTGGTATAGTAAATGATATGTTTGATATCATAGCTTTTATTTTTCAACAGATATATATTCTAGAGAAAGTGGAACTCGCATCAAAAAAAGTGACATTCCTCCCCTTACAGAGCGACAAAGACAGGCCAACTCGGTGTTTGAAAGAGTAAGCTATGATACACTTCTCTAGTTCTCTTTTTTCTATTTTCAAGTATATTTGTTTAAACACATTTTATTTCTAATTGTGACTGATTTTTCAAGGGAATTCCAGCATCGATTCAAAGATACAGAGAAATTGAAGGTCAGATGGCATTTAGTTTTTAGGTCAACCGAGTCACTCAGGTAACCTATTGCAATTGGTTTTCTTCCGTCGTCGTCCGTCGTGTGTTCACGATTGAAATTTTTTACTTCTTTTTAAAAATTACTACATGGCCAATTCTTTTCGAACGTGGTATGATGCATTTGGGGTAAGAGGAACACTTCTGCACATCTGAAAGAAAAACTGAATTCATAGTTAGATAGACCAGGACGCCCTCTACCAAAACTGTAAATTTCATGACCCCCGGGGTAGGAGTTTGACTCTAGGGCGGGGCTAAAATGGTCATATAGTGTTAATGGAAAGTTTTAACATCTCCTTTACTCTTGCTGAAAGTGAATTAAACTGACTGTATACATGGAAAGACTATAAAGCTCTCTACCAACATTGTAAATTCCATGACCCCCGGGGTAAGGGTTTTTACTCTATAAGAAACAAAAAGCCATCTACCAAAATTGTAAATTCCATAACCTCCAGGGTAGGGGTTTTGACTCTAGGGCGAGGCCAAATGGTCATATAGTGTAAATGTATATAACGTTTTAACATTTCCTTCTTTACTTTTGCTGAAAGTGAATTAAACTGTCTGTTAACTTGAAAAGACTAAAAGCTTTCTACCAAAATTATACCAAAACAGTAAATTTCATGACCCCCAAGGGTAGGGGTTCTGAGTCTTGGGAATGTGTCTGTCAGATCACTCAGGGGAACATTGTACAATGATTACTGTATGAGGAACTTCTGCTGAAATGGCTTTCAAATTCCAATTGCTGATTACAGATGTTGATCATATCAATCAGAGTGTATTTTTTCTCTGTCTCCAATCCATAATCCCAAGTCTTGTCACAACCTCCTGTTATAACTCTATGGCATTCATTCCAAGTGAAGAAAGCATTATCAATTCCTAGCATTGCTTTTCTTTTTGATGCCGAGAGGCTTTGGGGACTCTGTACAAAGACGCACGGTTGAAAGTTAGAAACTCTTTTTCTTTGCAATACTCTTGATAGTCTTCAATGATTCAACACTCACAGCATTTCTGATGACTTTTGGAATCTGTTTTTTCTCCACTTGACAATTGAAGTTGTATAGTACCAACACCAAGAGCCTGGAAAATAGAAGGTATAGATACATATTACAGGAAGTATAGCAATTTTGGTCTGGTCAGACGTATTTCATATACCATAATGGATTTAGTATCTGCCCTGGTCCTATCACTGAAGCATGTTTTCTGGCTGCATCAATTTCATGTCAGTGATGGTATAAGTTGAAGAAACTTTTCTTTTGTAAAACAAATGAAATAACCAGAAAGGTTAAAAAAATGTTTAGAAATTAACTAACTTGTTGAATTAAGTACTCTACCTAATGTTATATTTACTTTTAAAAATCAAGAATAAGCAAAGAGCCCATGGGCCACATCACTCACTGAGTAACAGTTCTTAGTTTGTGCTTGTATTCACATAAATTACTTTTTTATATCTTTTTATAGAAAAATCTATGTATTTTAAGAGTTTTAATCCTAATGCTTCTTTTGATCCCAATTTTCCCGAAAATGGTTTAAACAATTGTCTGAGAATAACTGTTTAAACAAATTTATATATTGTTTACATTGTAATTTAACAAATTGAATCAAGTAGTTTTTGAGAATTTCCTCTATATCTATCTTGAACATTACATCTCTTTTGGTGCCCAATTGTTTCTTTTTGTCAATTTGTAATATTTGCTGTATTGGATAATTGTTTTTGTGAACGTTCACTTATTACCCCCTCCTCCAGGCAGAAGAATTTTGGGGTACATATATTGAAATTGCTGTATATTATACTCTCTGTCATTCCCTCTTTATGCATCATTGTGTCTGGACATAAGTTTAGGAAAGATAATAATTGAATCATATCCATCTATCTACCCTTCTGTCAGTTTGTCAATCCATGTCTATCCATCTGTGAGTCTGTCCATGGTGTTCATTATAAGAAGAAAAATTATAAGGATCAGCTATGGAACGCCATAGCTGCCTTAAGGCCAATTTCATAAGATATGAATTGGTATATATCTTTTATATGGAATGGAAATATTATATGCAGTGGTAACGTCATTATAAACACTGCTAACATCATTATATCCTGTGCTTACATCATTATATTCAGGGATAAAATCTTTATATGAAGCTGTAATTTCATTACGTTTTGACGTTAAGATCATTACGTACGGTGGTTTATTCATTATATGCTTGAATAAATCTCTATGTGATGTGGTAAACTTATTATATACAGAGATAAACTCTGTTCAATCGTTACGTTATGTGGTACACTCATCGTATGCAATTGTAAAATTCTTTTATGCAATGCAAAATATTGACATTGGGCTATAAGTTTATTATTTGTAGTACTCATTTCATTTTATGATGTTTTAAACTCATTATTTATTGTGGTAAAACCTTTATTTATCGTGATGAGAACGTTATATGCAATTGTAAATCCTTTATATGATTTGACCGTTTAATTATACATGTATGCCATTATTCGCCGTATTTCGATTCGTTTAGACCGAAACTGACACATAGTTAACCACATGGTGTAAAGCGGTGTTTTTTTTATAAAAGAAACATAAAATTTTTCGGAAAGAACCAGTTTACAACATCATCTTAAAGTTACGATTGCATTTAAAGAAGTTACCACACGATATAATGAAATGATCTTATCATACTAGTATAAAGAAATAATCAGATCATATAATGACTCAACAACGGCATATAATTTAATTGTCAAATCATATTTAGGCCCTTTCACTATTGGCGCACGACCAGAAGCGACCATATATACGTGCGACCGAAAAATATAGATTTAGATCGTAAACTGTTGCCGAAATAATCGCATATGTAAAAAGTATTTGTACGAAATTCGCACGATCTAAAGCGACCGTTGTACGATGCAAACGCATTAAATCTTGTGATATATCTTGCGTCTATATGCGACTGTTGTAACGTTTATTGAGAACCAACATATAACGAACATCGAACCCGATCATAATACAGTGTAGTAAATAAGATATACATATATCGTCACATCTCCCTTCTCAATGTCAATTTTTTCAAATTTAGCCATGTATTGTTCAAAACATTTCTTGCATTTAATAAACAGATTATCTATTAAAGTCTCAGAGTTTTTCCATAGTGTCTAAATTTATGCAACTTTCAAGAATTTACTGTCACTTACTGGGTTCACACTTGACACATATATGCATAAGAAATTTAATACAAACAAACTAAATGGTCATGCAACTACAGAAAAAAATATGCACAACATGACTAGAGATTTTCTTTGGAAAACCTGAGGTAGACAAGGTATTATTATGACCTGATCACTATCTACCTCTATTACACAAAACACTCGACAATGCACACAAAATCTTAATATTTCTGTGGAGTCTTGATTTCGTGTCCACTTCTTGTGTGTCGTTTACCCGGTACATCTAATGTTACGATTGGTTCAGGACATGCTTCAGGTGTTATCAGAATTTTGTCAACGACAGGCGTGTTCGGTGTTTTTGGAGTATTGTTGACTGGGGTTTCCATTCTGTTTGTATCTCTGCTGGTTGGCGCGCTTGTCTTCATATGATCCTTGTTGAATTTAGGGAATAAACTGGAACCTCTGGGTAGATCTTCTGTTGAAAATGGTTCTCTGGTAAGCCGAAGATGTTTGCGATTCCTCCCGTAGACACGCACGTCCTCTTTGCGAACTTTATAAGAGCGACTATCAACTTGGTCTTTGACCTGCGCTTTCGTCCAAGTCGTTTCTCTTCCGATTGGACTGATCCTCACTGTGTCTTCTTTATGTAGCTTCGTCATTTCTTTGGCTCCTCGATTGTAGTAGCTGCTTTCCTTGATCTTCCTGTCAACTAGCTTTCTGATCACTTTTCCTGAATCTTGGTTTTGCTGGTGTTTCGCAGTTAAAGTAAGCCTTGTCTTGGTTTTTCTTCCAAACAATCGTTCTACAGCGGGAAGTCAAATGATCTCACTTGGCGTATTTCTCCAGTCTAAAAGTGCTAAGAAAGGATCTTTCTTGTCAAGAACACATTTGCGCATTAGATTATTTACGATTTTGACAGCATTCTCAACCTTGCCATTTGACTGGGGGTAACGAGGAGATGATGTCCTATGGTCGAACTCGTATTTTTTTAGCAAAATCTCTGAATTCACCGCTGTTGAATGGAGGGCCATTATCCGTTATGATAACATCTTGAATACCATGGCGTGCTATCTGAGCTTTCATCTTGCCTATGACTTCTGTACCAGTCTTGCCGTGTAGTCTATCTATCTCGAAGAAATCCGAGAAGTATTCTGCACAAATCAGGTAGTCCTTCCCATCAAACTCAAATAGATCACAGCCAACTTATTCCCATGGTCTCTTAGGTATTTCATGTGAAGTCGTTGGTTCTTTGGGCTGGTCTGGTCGACATGCACTACAGATCTCACAACGCTGTATAAAGTTCTCTATGTCCGCATTCATATTGGGCCAATACACAATCTCTCGAGCCCTTCTTAAACATCCCAGGATTCCAATATGGGTCTCAGGAATTCTATCAATGATGTCTCTGCGAACTCCTTCCGGAACAACGACTTTTTCACCTTTGAATATACGGCCATTTTGGACAACAAGTTCATCTCGGAACGGAAAATAACATTGAACTGCATGATGAAGGTCGTCTCTGCACTCTGGCCATCCTGACTGTATGACGCTTTTCAACAACTTCATGCTCTCACCTTCCTCGGCTGCTTTTTTGATTTTCCTGATCTTTGCTTCTGATATTGATATGTAGCTGATCTGGTCAATGTCAAAAACACTTGCTTTTTCCACGTCTTTATCCGAAACTGGCAAATATGCTCTGCTCAAAGTATCTGCTATATACATTTCTGCACCTTTCTTGTACACTATCTCATACTCAAACTTCTGAAGTCTCAATAGCATTCGCTGAAGTCTCCTTGGTGCACAGCAAGACTCTTTCTTTGGATTATCTCCAGAGGCTTGTGGTCTGATTCTACTTCGATATGGCTTCCATAGGTGTAGTTCTCAAAACGCTCCATTCCAAAAACTACTGCCAGCAACTCTTTCTCTATTTGCGCGTAATTACATTCTGTATAGGTAAACGCTCTTGAGGCATAAACCACAGGGTGTCCGTCCTGCATCAGACATACTCCTAATCCATTCTGTGAGGCATCACATTGTAGTATTGTTTCCTTTGCTGGATCAAAGTAGCTCAGAACTGGTGACTCTGACAAAATCTTCTTAATGACGGTGAAGGCTTTTCCATGGACTTGCTCATCCCAATGGAAAAAAATGTCACTCTTCAACAAGTCTCGTAGTGTTGATGTAACTTCTGAGAGGTTCGGCACAAATCTAAGCACGAAATTCACCATAGGCATCTCTCTGATCGCTTGTACTTTACTGGATCTACACTTAACCCTTGGTTAGAGTATGTCACAGATTCTAGACCTAGTTTCAGCTTGTCAAGGTTTAACTTGATGTTTCTTTCTTTGCACCTGTCCATCAATGCAATCAGCTTACTGTTGTGTTCTCTTATTGCTTCTTCATCTGTATTTCCACAACCAAACACTAGAATATCATCATGAATGGCTCTGGTTCCGTCCAAACCTTCGAGAGCTTCATCCATTCTTCTTTGAAATTCTTCTGGAGCTGGCGATATACCAAACTACTGGCTTGGTCAAGTTGAATATGCCAGAACCCATCTTTTGCATTGACCACTGAGAAAATTCTTGCCTTTGTCAAATCTGGTAAAATATCTTCAATTGTTGGAGTAGGGTACTGATTCCTCTTGAGTGCTACGTTCAATCGCTCCGGATCAATGAACAATCGAATTGCCCCGCTCGACGTCCTTGTCACAACCATGGATGATATCCAGTCAGTTGGAGTTGATACTGGGATGATGACTCCAAGTTTCTAAAGGCGATCAAGTTCATTCTTTAGATCTGTCTTTAGTGATATCGGCACTTTCCTGGTTGGAATCCTTGTCGGTGGCAAGGTAGTATCAATCCTAAGGTGTAGCTCTCCTCTAGTTTTCCTCAAACAACATTGGGTACTGCTGCGCCAAAAAATCCTTGGTCAGAGGCTCTGTGGTGCCACACCGTCCTGCAATCTGTGCAAAATAATTCTCTTCATTTACGGTGATGAGTTTCATCTCTTGGATAGCTGAAACTCGAAGAATCGGGTTGAGCTCTGTTTCTCCATCAATCACAAATTCGATGCTGTTCTTCTTCTTGTTCCGCGGGTTACGAAGAGTCAATCTTCTCTTCCCCGAAGGCTTGGTCTCACTCTTGTTGTACATAACTAAAGTCATGTTAGTTTCTGTCAGGTTCTCATGGTCTTTACAAAACTGCGTAAACAATGTTTTGGGAAGAATGTTGACACTGGACCCACAATCCAACTGAAATTGTACCGTCTGGTCATTGATTATCATCTGAGCTGTAATTTTTTCTTCTTGTTTACACTTTGAAGTTCCTTGACGGTAAGAACATGTTCACAATCACTTTCTGAGGTGTAGTCACTTACGTCATGCACTGACTTCTTATACGGCTTCCTGCTTGGATAGGATTTCTTCTGCGGCTTCAAGAATCCTTGTTTACATACCCGAGCAAAGTGATTCTTTTGTCTGCATTCCACACACTTTTTTGCCATAAGCCGGACACTCTTCACTTTCTTTTCGGTGCCTCAGCCCACAGTACTCACAGTTTACTTCTTTTCTGTCTATCTGATTCTTCTATTTTTCAAACACTAGTTTGGGTTTGTTCGTCTTCCTTACAAACTGAACTTCCTCTATCACTCTTAGTTGAGAACTAGATTTCTCATTCGCCCTGCAAATGTCTACACATCTTTGTAGGTCCAAACCTTTCTCTTGCAGTAACTTCTTTCGTGTATAATTGTCCCTGATTCCGAGAACAATTCTGTCCCGAATCATTTCTTCTTCTAAACCTTCGAATTTACACGTCTTTACAAGCATGCGTAACACCGCAACATAGCTATCAATCGTTTCATTCACCCCTTGTTCTCGTTTGTTGAAAGTATAACGTTCGTATATCACATTTGTTTGACCAATACAAAAATCGTCGAGGACTTGCAGTACTTTGATTATGTTTTTTCGATCTTCACTTTCAAATTTAAACCCGTCATACACTGATAACGCCTCTGCGCCCATGCACGTCAACAATGTCGCCACTGTCAATTCTCCGTTTCTCTCCTTCAATCCACTCGCGATTTCATAGTTCTCCCAGACACGTCTAAAATGGCGCCAATTCGTGGCGATGTTGCCGCGGAGATCTAATTTTGCCGGGAAAGAAATGTTAGTGGGAACATACACTTTCTGGGGGGTCGCTGCCACTCCCGCATCCTGCTGCTCTTCACTCATACCGAACAAGAGGGATAGCATTCACTCAAAACGTGGTCCACATGGGTATACCAGTCTTCACTTCTGACACCATGTAACGTTTATTGAGAACCAACATATAACGAACATCGAACCCGATCATGATACAGTGTAGTAAATATGATATACATATATCGTCACAACTGTTGTACAATGAAAGCGAGTGTTGTAAGATAATGCGATAGGATCGCGCGAGTGATCAAGTGATCGGACGATTGAATGTGCGCCATTGCGATTGGACGTTCGGCGCTCGTGCGATCACGCGTTCCATGTAAAGGGGGAATATATAAACCTAGCAGACGGCGAGGAGGTATTGGTGCAGCTGCGTCCATGGTCAAATGTGGTCTGAAACAGATATGCTTATACAGAGTATATATACTAGTGGCAAAACATGGAAAATTGAAGTGATATATCCTGCAATGATATTAAAACGTTGCAAGATTATATGAGACACGTTGAGCAACAGTCTCATGGTCGCAAAACACACGCATAGACAGCTGCTATTCAGCTTACGACCTTTAAAAATCGTACATCTGTCTTGCGAGTACACAAAACGTTGTAAGACGTTCATACTTATGTTCTTGCGTTGCATTGCGATAATTTGGATCGCATTCGGTCGCGTCTGAATATTGTGCATGTCCACTATTTTGTGGAGACTTGATCCGACCACTAAAACGCATGCAACGAATGCGAAACATCGTGCAACGTATGCGAGAGCTCGTGCGAAGCTAAAACATTCCGATCGCGTAGTGTTGTAAAGTGCTCGTGCGCAATTGTGAAAGGGCCTTAAATGATTTAATATTGCATGTAACGCTCTCACCACAATACATAAAGGTTTTACCACCATACATAATGATTTTAACACATCATAAAATGAAATAAGTACTGCATATAATGAACTTATAGCCTAATTCAAGATGTTGCACTGCATAATAGGATTTTGGAACTGCACATGAAAAGTGTACTACATAACGTAACGATTGAACAACAATACATGATGAATTTATCTCTGTATAAATTGAGTTTATCACATCATATAAAAGATGTATCCATAGCTTATAATGAATTAACCAATGCACATTATCGTCTTACGACATAACGTAATGTATCACTTCATATAAATATTTTAGCCCTGGATATAATGATGTGATCACAATATATATGATGTTAGAAGTGTATATGAAGATGTTACTATTGCATATAAAAGATAAACCAATTCATATTATATGAAATTGACCTTATGGCAGCTATGGCGTTCCATACTCATACTTGGCAAAAGGTTGCCCATAACCTGTTAGGTTATATCATGGCAGTTTTCTGAGGTCATCCACTAAAGTCAAGATCACATCAGCGTTTTATTTATAAAAACAAACAAGGCCTCATAAAGGGTATAAGTCCTTCCAGAACAGTTCTAGTTACACTTTAGCTTATTATGAGTGTTTTTTTTTAATCGAATTAGAAGTTTCGATTTATCAGCATATTTGAAAATTTGTTGTGTTACTGATGCACTTGACAGGCATGTATGCTGAATCTGAGCTATAGGTTTTGGATGATGGAGAAGGTTAAATTTGCAGCAGGTCACATGTTTAGGTAAATTATGGTCCTTACTTATGTAAATGAATCTCACGGCTAGCTTCAGATACGGAGACTGTTCTTAAATATCTAGATCCTTAAGAAGGTTTAAGAATTTAGAACAACTTAAATTGTGTTAGGGTCTTGGAGCTAGTCACATGATGGATGTAAATCCTTTTCATACCCAAATTAGATTTTCGCAGTTATTATTAGTGTGGACGTGTAATAGAGAGGTATACTATATTGTATCACGATATTGTGTCATATGATACGACATTGTATCGTATGATAAATATAGTAGCATATTATATGCGATATTGTATCATATGATATGATACGATTTTGTATCAAATGATGTGATAAAATATTGTTTCATATGATATGACACACAATTGTATCATATCATAGTGATATAATAATACATCATATGATGTTATATCACATGAAATTATATTGTATCGTATGATATGATACGATTTTAAATTAATTCAGAAAAATGTAAAGCATTGTGAAAACAATTAAGTTGTTATATGAAGATGACGATATTTAAGGCCTTTCGTCATTTTCAAGCAAAGGGTTCTCAAAACAAGAAAATAAATGCATTTCTTTTCAAATAAAGCTGCATACGCAGTGTGTTCCAGCGTTTTTTCATTAATTTAGGATAGCTCTTTTTGACCCCGTTGCTCCCATTTTGTACTCGTCCACTTTATTGATGCGTAAAGCTTGTGAATTATGGTGCGAAGTCAGGCTCTACCTTTCATCCATATGAAATCTCCATTGCTTTAAATGAACTCATCTATGGATCCATGGGGGAGGGGGGGGGGGGGTCATTTACATTAGGTAAGACATGCAAGTTACACCCTTTTCAAGATGAATGAAATTGCCCTATTGATCGGAGAAGACGGAACAAAACGCCCATGCGTCGCCAATTTAATTCCTTCTAATAACATTTCAGACTATATAAATCTATCTATACTTTAATTCAAGCTGATGATTTTGTTTATATATTAATAATAGTTCAACATCAATTATGTCTTCTATGCTTCCACCATAGAAGGCAATAGATGATCTTGTTTTAATTAACCCCCCTACATTTTAAGCAACATGGCTATCTATTACAGATATTACATAGATGCATGGTACACGTATCTTTTTGTTTCTGGGGAAATTCTTGCTCATTGTTGCTTATTACATCCCATTTAACATTTTCTTATATTGCAGATTTAAAACTTGACACATTAAACATGTATTGTGTTATCTTTTCAAAAATATTGATAATTAAATCTGGCTCCGATTGCCTGCACTGTTTCGGAGAATGCAACTTTCAAACCCTAAAAAATGTCTGACGTGACGTCAGGCAAATGACGTGAGGAAATAACCGCAACTCGCTAGTCGATCCACTTACGATTGCTCTCCATGGCCACATGCGAGGGATGAGTACGTAAACATATACACAAAGCTTACGGGTGATTATGGATTTAAAATGCAGTAATTATGATTATTTGCAGTTACATTGTATATGCTAAATAGTGTTTAATGTATATCATGTCCTTAATTATTAAAATGGATGAAAGTTAACATAAAACTCTTTCCATTTTTTTCCTATAAATGTATTTTTATATAAAAACTTAACAATAGAAAATAACATAGTATCTCAAAACAAAACGAGTTGTGATAAAAACACGTGACATTTATCGGAATGTATAAAGTAATAATATTAAAAAAATCATTTATAACATCCCATGGCCATGTAGTGAAGAACAATATTTTGCCATTTTACATTTCAATTTTTACTTGCAAGGAGTTGTCATTTATTTGCCAAATAAAAGCTTGCTAGCTCTTTAATCTCATATTACGTAATACCCGAACAAAATAACATTTTCATGAGATTAATAAGATCACAAAGATCAACTTCTATTACGACATCCACATCAAAATCTTTACAGTTTTAGAGTTAACAAGCAAATATTTCAATAGCTGCAGGTCTGTAGCTCCCGGTCTGAAAAAATTCGGATGGACGGCCTGGGAGCTACAGGGCCACCCATTGAAAAAATTGTATATTTATTGCGCAGAAAAACGTGCGCTAGTTTTCGACTAATTAACCTTATTTATACGCAAATTCTGTGAAAACAATTAGTACCAATATATTCTTCATGCAATTTACTACTGATATCGTGAAAACAATTAGTACCAATATATTCTTCATGCTATTTACTACTGATATCGTCTCTTCACTTGCCTCAGACTTTCTCCGAAACATACTACCGATCTCGAAAAATCAAGTATGTTGAATTTTCATCGAGATCGAGAGTCGCCATTTTTACATGTAAACAAAGTAGACCACATGAATTTACGGGACTGGTGATGGTGTTGAAAAGACTATCCGAGGCAAGTGAAGAGACGACATCAGTAGTAAATTGCATGAAGAATTTAATGGTACTAATTGTTTTCACAGAATTTGCGTATAAATAAGGTTAATTAGTCGAAAACTAGCGCACGTTTTTCTGCGCAATAAATATACAATTTTTTCAATGGGTGGCCCTGTAGCTCCCAGGTCGTCCATCCGAATTTTTTCAGACCGGGAGCTACAGAACTGCAGCTAATATTTCAAAGGCTCTAGATCCCTAATACTTTTTTTGGTGAAACCGGATGAAAACAAGTGAGATTTTATACTTTTAAAAAGCGTCTAGAAAAATTAGAAGAATAAAACTGCAAAGCAATGAATGGGTCTTCAATAAGTGTTATAAGAAAAAGTCGGAAGTTCCTGTCGGAAAAAGCCGGGGTACTAAAACTGATAGCTAATATGTTTAACGGTGTGACCGTTTGGAGGATAAAGCCAATAACACGATCGTATTTTCACTATCAGATTCATTGGAAAAGTGCCCGGTTGAATCTGCCTATCTATTAATTCATTACGCTAAAGGTCGCGTGCTCAGTCTACTTTCTGACGTCATGTACGTAGAGCAGACATCACTCGACAATTTCCTTTAATTTTCAGGATTTCTTTTGAATTAAAAGTGCTGGGATTTTCATCAGATATGAACAAATCTCTTTTTGACGAGATTTCGGTGCGAGATTCAAAACGGCGAAGAGTATAGTCTCGTTCAACAAAACGCTCGGTTGTCTCCGTAAATCAGATTAATGTTTGTAGACGTTAAAGTAAGATATATCAATCATTTTTTTTTCAAATAATAGACTGTAACGTGCGAGGACCCATTATTGGCCAGTAACCATTATTGCCGGTTATTATATAAATAAGTCGATTTCCGCTATATATTCGTAACCAAAATAAATAAATAACACAATTTTCAAGACACTGTAAGGGTTGGGAACGAAGAAAATTTACTTCAAACATCTCGAAACTCACCATAATAAAAGTAAACCTATGAAAACGTATCTCATTTGTATCCGTGCGATGACACATGCCATTGAATGTTTGACTTGTAATCCACTTTGATGACAGGGCAATTTTTGTTTAGGTCCAAATTCGAAGAATATTGACCTCCGTGTTATGATATTTGACGAAAATAAGCAAGATAACATTTCTACTACACAAAATTTAAGAAAGAAAACTGAGCGTCTGCTTGCTGGCAAGACGCCATTTTGTCTGCAACCTGAGGCGGATCAAAGATTTATCCCCACGCACCTGCGGTGTAACTAAGAGGCGTTGCTATTGTCTTTCATACACATTATTTTTTTTACTGGACACATTAAAACTTATTTTTAAAAAGCTTTTAATAAATAAACAATGTATATCTTTATTTTTTTAATCATTTGTCCATCGAAAACAATATTGCTTATAATATGATTGAATTGTGCTTATGATATAATTTGTTTATGTTATGTTCTTACATTTAATCTTATATTGTTAGATTCTATTAAAATTTTGACCATTTTACCGATTAATTACTGAAAAATGACGAAAAGATATGAGCGGCAATAATGGGTACTCGACTTTCTGTAAATCGAAGGTCATGGACAGACTTTATTTTTAGTCAGAAGTAAGTCAATATTGATGAGAATAGATCTGCAATGAAATTTTTACATGACAGCTTACATGAAGAGAGTAATAGAGAAAACTT
>WFKH01007768.1:6309852-6327604 GCA_016163765.1 Magallana hongkongensis | reverse complement strand
AATTTTGCCAGTTAATGTTCCGCGGTCTTATGTATTTTAATCAAAAGCAATCAACATGTTGGTTCAAAATTCGCTTTAATATACACTGTATGTCTTTTTAAATCCTTAGAGAGGGTTAAATGGAATTTGAAAAAATGTTTAGAAATGATAGAAAAGAACAAATATCAAAATATTGTTAGGTGTATTAAAACGGAAGACCTCTTGTTGCTCGCAACGAGCGTCTAGTTATTATTATTATTATTATTATTATTACAAGTCTATTAAAATTTGTGTAAAAGTTTGAGACTTTTAAATATTTTCAATGCATGTCGAATCTTTAATGTCTGAAAACAACGTTTTATTATTGTAAAAAGGTCAAAATATTGATTAGGTGATGAAAAAAAATTGGATTTTTTTTTCTTTATAATTATTTTAATTTTATTTATTCTATTTATTTTTAATAGAATAAGTTTGTATTTTATTCCATGGTTCAATCCGATAAAAAATAATAGAGGAAAAAGCATTGTATCTGTAAGTTGCACTTTTAGTGCAGAAAGGTCGAGTTAAATGCACAGTGGCGCCAAAAGAAGCATATAAACCCCCAATTTTTTTTTAATTTTGGAAAGCTGTGAATGTAGATTTAAAAACAATACTTTAGAAAAAAACTGTAAGACTTTTTATTGGAGGATCCAACCTCCTTAACCCCTTAAATTGGGGTTACCGTTATGGGACTTATATTGATTATGCAATACTCTCAGAATGCTTGTTCGGGTGTGTTCCCATTTCGCCTTCTCTGTGAAATAGAGGTAAAACAAAAGGGTAAAAAAGAAGTAAGGCGAAATGGGAATTTCTTAATACATGTAATACAACAGTTACTGTAAAGACAGAACTTGTAAATTGACGAGATGTTTACATAATGATTGGTTAATTACAAAGTTAAAAAAGCATTATTTGGAATCTAAAATGAAAGATGAAGGAAAAATTGTTATTTTTGTATAAAATATAAATATTATTCTACTGACAATGTAAAATGAAAATTTAGATGATAAAATATTAGACTCATTTTAAATCTTACAGTCATTTGAATTGAGGATCTGCCAAAGAATTAAAAAATAATGTTAATAATTAAGTAGTGTGAGAACGGTTCAAAATATCAAAAATAGTATAAATACCACTCTTAGCAATGAGAATTATCAGTTTACCAAACAATGATAGAGTACTACTACATGTTGACTTCATAGAGACTAGCAAAGGAAAATCAATGTTCGCATATCATGTAAATGAAAAATACTTTTAATAAAACTTAATATATCAGCGCTTTTTCCACAATATAATCCTATTATACTCCTATATATGACCTATTGCAATTGGTCGTAGTGCGACGTACGTCGTCCGTTAACAATTTTACATTTTTAACTTCTTCTTGAAACTACAGGTCAATTATTACCATTTTCGGTTTGAATCATCTCTAGGGTAAGAGGAGTCTAAATTGTGACATTTGTGACCTTACCACCCCCGAGACCTCTGAAACAGGGCCTAATATGCAAAAGAAGGCCAAATTTTTAAAAATCTTCTTTCGTTCTCCCTCACATGTGGAAAAAAAACCTAAATGCATGATAATGATGTCAACGAAACCCTCTACAAAAATTGTGAAATTCATGGCCCCTTGGTGACGGGTTTAGACATTAGGTTGGGGCCAATATGGCCATATAATGAACATTTATTAAATCTTAGAAAATCTTCTTCTCTACTTCAATATATATTTGAGAAAAAACTAAATGCATGATTATGATTTTCATAAAGCCCTCTACCAAATTTGTGAAAGTCATGGCCCCTGGGTCAGGGGTTTAGGCCTTAGGGCGGGGTCAATATGGTGATATGAAAAAATGTATTTCATCTTAGAAAATATTCTCAACTCCATATATATTTGAAAAAAAAAAACTAGATGCATGATTATGATGTACATGGAGTCTTCTAACTAAGTTGTAAATTGCTCGGTCAATGGGTCAGGGGTTCAGGCTCTAAGGCGGGGCCAATATAGCCATGTTGTGAAAATGTGTCTAATCTTAAAAAAATATCTTCTTTTCTACTTCCACAGCAGGGGGAAATAAACTGAATGCATGATTATGATGTCAATGAAGCCTTCTACCTTAATTGTGAAATTCATGATCCATGGGGTTCAGGCCCTTGGGAAAGGCATATATGGCCATATATTGAAAATGTATAAAATATAATAATATTTTACTCTGTACTTTCACAGTCGTCGCACATAAACTAAATGCATTGTTTTATGTCCATTTTTTTCTCTTCTTTAATTCTGAAATTCACTTCCCATGGGGAGGGGTTGGGGCTTTTTATTAGGGGGAGGGGGGATGGCAAATATGGCAATATAGTAAACATGTATTTTTTTAGGTCACTTGAGTCAATGTGGTAACCTATTGCTGTTGGTTTATGGTACTCAGGTGACCGTCTAGGCCTCTTGGCCTCTTGTTACTAAACTAATAATATTCATATTAAGAACAAACAATTTAAACTTTATGATGATACCGGTTTTGATATACAAACAATATTAAGACTTAATTTTATGTCTATACAAGTTCCCATCTCGCCTTAATTCACCTCAGTGCTTACTAAGGCGATATGGGAATACCAAAGTTTACAGTTAAGGCGAATGGGAATAAACCCTTTAAAAAATAATGCATATTCACTATATGATCGCGCGCTAATACCAGGAACCCTGACCCTTGGGGCCATAAATTTCACAATTTTGGCAGAGTCTTTCTTGCTCATTCTGACAATCTAATCAGTTTGACTGCTAGATGCCTAGTTGTAAAGAAGTTTTTTTTTTAAAGAAATAGTGCATACTCACTGTATGACCAATAGAGATCCATCCTATATAACACCAGAAAGCTAAATTTTTACAAATTAGATAAAGGCTTCCTTGCTCATCATAATCATGAGTTTAGTTGTCTTCTAAATGTCCAATTGTAGAGAAGATTTTTTTAATTGCACCAATTTTTACTTAAAATGTATTGTCCCTGAGGGTGGAGGTGTCGAGATTTTAGTAATTTATGTTTCCCTCCTCCTAGATGCTACCAAATTTAGTCAAGATTACCCTAGTAATTTCAGAAAAAAGGCTGAACATGTTCAAATATGAACGCACGACGCATGCCGACGGACGAAACAAATAGCAATAGGTTACTCAAAATTTGCTTGAGGTGATATTGAGAAAACATTTCTTCGAATTTGTTGTGACAAAATTGTTGATCCATTTAAATGTATAAGGTGGAAAGACCTATTATTTTTCAAACAATACGCCTACCAGTGTTCCTCTGTTTTTATACCTAACGTATATGTTTACAATTGTAGACTTGGTAAGACACTTCCTTCACATACCATGAGCAATTACTGTTCAAAGCTGGAAATACAAGATGATGATGATGATAAATATGAGGATATTATCCAGGAATATGATGATTGTAATTTTAGTCCCGAATTGTCTCAGTCTTACATCGCAGAATCAAAAGCACCCACTGCAGTGAAAGAAAATCAGGAAGAAGGACTCCACAGAATACCACAATTACCACCGCCGCCATCATATCTACAAAAAACCCCAGGGTTAAAATCAGATGTATCCAACTGTTCATTCCCGCCGGATACTCGTAGATTCAGAGATCATCTATCCTTTATTCTCAAAAACAAAAAGGGCCTTAATATCCCAAATAATCCTGTGCAATCCGATAAATACGATCAAAAAGATCCAGATGTTGAAGCCAAACAAGTTATGCCTACAATTCCAATATCACAGAGGAAAGACATACTGGATTCTGATAAAAAGCTCCGTCTACCGCCGAAACCACCAGAATCAAACTGTGCAGAAGGTGATCCCAAAACAGAATTTGGCAAGAATTCATTTGAAATTCCCCTGTCCCAAAGAAAAGATTCCGCAAAAAAACATAACGGACAATCGTTCGAACAACCCACTGACAACCAGTCATCTGATTCAAAAACGAAAAGAGACAGAAACGAAACCGTAAAAGGATCATGTTTTGACAGCTCAGAAAATATTCTAAAAGTTCGAGATGATACAAAGAAAAAATCTGCCACCGATCGAAAAAATCTAGTTGAAAAAGAAAGTAATCTTAGCAGGAAATCCAAATCAGCAAATAAAACTAATCCAAACCCAACGGCAAAACCAGAGGCTACTTTTTACGTCAAAGATCAAGAGCTGAAAGCAGACGATATCTCCAACCCATTGTACGTTAACCAGAATCAACCTGAAACGAAACCCGCTTTGCCACCCAGAAAGCCACTCAATAAAAAATAACTATTTTGTTGCGATCACGCTGTTGTTTGTAAAAATACATAGTCTGATGCATAAATGAGTACGACAATTAGTAAAATAATACTGAATCAAGCTTTTTAATGAAAATTTTTTTTTACCGCAATGAGTTGGAGAAATGGGACTTAGTGGCGTCCATATAATAATTAAGATTTTTTCTGCTTAATATATTGATTTTTTTGGAATAAAATTAATCAGTAAAGAGAGTTGAGAAAATATACTTGTAAATTTTTGCTGATAAATCGAAAAATGTTATACGTTGATTGAAATTAATATTATTAAATGCATTTTGACATTTTGTACTGTTTTATATTGCAACGTTTAGTATTGCGTTGTTATTATTGATTATTATTGTTAAATTGATTTTTTACTTGGGTTAGGGTTGTACATTGTTAATCATTTGAAATGATGACCCCGGTGTCTATTGTATACAATATAGAAAGTTAGTTGTTTATCAAGTTTTTATACTGATTGTTATTTTGATAAAGGAACTATATATTCAGATAAGACAGACAAAAAACGCTTATATTTTTCAGAGTCTATGACTCTGATAAAACTTCAAAACAATTTTGCATTGTATGGGCACCACGTGATTGCTTTGCACCAAATGGTTACACACTTTGTGCATTACATTAAACATTGTGTGTCAAATGGCGTTCACTGTTGAGACAAGAGCGAAGTTTACCTAGTTCTAGTAACATATAATGCCAAACAAAGTCCATAATATTAGGAGGGCTGAATAGTCATGGCCATCGTTACACTATGTAAATCTCCTTTAAAAGGAGACCTTTGTATAAAGATATAGGAAAATATTCAAAATTTTAAGCTAAAATAAAGCGAAATATTGTTGACTGAATAATAGAATATGATTTCGAAAACAATATAAAATTTCGGGCAGATCTGATGGGTAATTCGTTTAGCATCCAGCCTCCTTAATTGTACAAAGATTTAAAACAATTATGTTAATATAAGTAATAAGGGATCAAATGTCGAACTTGATGGGGTTTAATCACGTGACCGACTCGTTTTTACAATATCATATATACAATGATTCCTAATTACTCACATTAACATCTTATGAAATTCAAATGAACTTAATTATGACAAAGAACTAAGGTTAGAGTACTGTTGCGACTGAATTGATTTTATTGAAGTTGTTTCATGCTATATGTATATTATTAATCTTTAATTATCATTATTATCATAATTATTTTTTTAGCTCTCCGAGACGAAGTCGGGGGAGCTTACGCTATACCCCCGGCGTCAGCGTCAGCGTCAGGACCTGGTTAAAGTTTTTGGAGCTTGTTCGGTATCTAAGTAATTACTTTCCTATCTTCACCAAACTTGCATGGATGGATTTAGGGCATACTTATGGACGTAACAGACTTGGATTCTGAATCTGGGCCATAAATTTCAGATGCTGGAGGAGGTTAAGGTTTTTGGAGCAGGTGCCCTTTGATGGCCAAATTTAAGTTATTGCTGATCCTAACGTCACTAAACTTGCATGGATGGTGTATTTTATGATACTGATGCACTTGACGTGCTTTGATGCTGAATCTAGGCCATAGGTTTCGGATGCTGGAGGAGGTTTAGGTTTTTGGGGTAGGTTAATTGTTTTGGAGCAGGTGCCCTTTGATGGCCATATCTAAATTATTGGTTCTATCTTTATCAAACTTGAATGGATGATGCATCTTGTTATACTGATGCACTCGACTGGCTTCGATGCTGAATCTGAGCCATAGGTTTTATATGCTGGATATGGTTAAGGTTTTTTGGAGCAGGTAACATGTTTAGATAAATAATGGTTCTTACTTTTTCAAACTCGCATGGTTGATTTAACTATGTAAATGAATCACAAAGCTAGCTTCAGATACTGAAGGTGATCTTGATTATCCAGATGCTAAGGCAGGTTGAAGATAAAATAACAACTCAAATTTGTGTTAGGGTCTTCGAGCTTGTAACCTTAAGAAGTAAATTCTGTTCTTTCACAATCGGAATAGCACAGTTAACATAACTATTGATGTGTAACATAGAGGTAGTTTCAGATGCAGAACTTGATCTTGATTATCCGGATGATGGAGCAGGTGTAAGTTTTTTGAGTTGTTTAAAGCAGGTTTACATGTTGGTAGAAAATGCTGTCCAGACCAACTTTCATGGTTCATGTATATTTAGATTTGAAACATAAGAATAGTTTCAGATACAGAGCCTGATCTCCACTATCAATGATGCCAAGAAAACCTGGACCTACCTCACTCAAACTTCTTTGATGAGTGTGATTGTTGATATATCGAATGATTACTATTAATATGATATTGCAACATATATACAGTAACATATTGCATCATATGATACAATATCTTTAAATATGATATTGTATTGAGTCATGATACAAAATTGTATCATATGATATGATATTGTATAAAATTGTATGTAACAATATCGCATCATATCATATAATAAAATATTGTATCATATTATACACAATTGTGTCATTTGTTATACAAGATAATATCATATGGTATTGCATCATATATGATCCTGAATTATTTCATATGATATAATACGAAATTGTATGATCTGATTTCGTATCATATGAAATGATAGTGTATCATTTAATTAAATATATGTAATGATAAATAGTGTATCATATCATAAAATGTCCTATAGTGCAATATCGTATCATAAGAAACAATATCATACGAAATGATAAAATTATATGATATCATATCATTCCCAATCATAAAATATTATCTCATACAATATGATATCATATAATACAATGGTGGTTTTTAAACATATTTTTTTATATTTATGAACATATCATATGATGCAATATTGCTATGTATTATATGATATTGTATTGTATATTGTGATAAATATTGTATCATATGATACAATATGAGATTGTACCAATTACACATTAAATTATGGTATTATATGATATGATACGATATGTCATACTATTCAATACGCTATTTTAATGTAGAGTCATTAACTTTGCTTTTCATATAATAGTAATAAGGTAGTTTCATAAAGTTGATGCCTCGTCTCGGTGAGCTCTGTCATCTTTAATTGCCTTTGTTTATCTAGATGTGTCTTGGTGATAAAAAAAATTGATAAGATTAATATTGTTGAGAGTTAAAGAGTACAAATTGTCTCATATTTTGTTCACATTTGATATCAATTACTAATGCATAGCAATGATACATGTGATAATTTCATTTGGATTGGATAAATACTAAAATTTAACAAAATATTTGGTTTCAGTTTTGTTTGGATGATGCAAAATGTAGATAGTGAAATATCTAAAATACAGATTGTTAAATATTGTAAAAATAACCTTGAGTGAAATAAATCTTTGATAATTAAATGTTTTATAAATTGTTTACTGCTAATATTTCTGTCTCCATAAATTACTTAGACTTTCACTAACATACATGTATCAATAAATTGTAAACATTCAATTCACTTGGGCGTTTGAATCCAATGTAAACGGTGGCGTCGAGCTACATCCTTTGAACAGTTCTTCGGTTGAAAAGGGAATTGATGCATAGTAATGCAGCAATCTGATAAAAATCAGATCCTCGATCCGCTCCTTTATTTTTTTTTCATTGTCGCTACACGAGGATCCCTCGTGTAGCGACAATGAAAAAAATATAGGAGCGGATCGAGGATATGATCGTATAGCGACAATAAAAAAAAATAATAAAGGAGCGGATCGAGGATCTGATTTTAATTAGATTGAGTAATGCAGCTAAGCATGAGAGAAAGACTGACTTAATTGAAATGGAGACTCCTTGGATATTTTTTCACTAAGAGTTAATTAATTCACAGAAAGTTTCCAATGAAAATACATAACAATGCTTGTCTTTAAAACTTTATGCACAGAACAAACACGACTGGACATACACCTGTCATAAGTGAGTCATCATTTAGTTTTCCTATATATATTTGAATTATAACTGCATGTTTTTGTAGGCCATGTTTTATATGTAAAACAACATAGATCTTAGTTTCTTCAAAGAATGAATTGTATTACATTAGTTAATAACAAGTTACCAATTGAGATATGCAGATGAAATAATGTACAAGTACTTCAAATAAAAGAATATATGTGCTGTATAGTAAATTTACGTTTGTTTAAATCATAACCCCAAGAGGTTAGGAACGAGTCACTACATGGTTTTAAGGTTGGATATATCGAAACGGCATCTAACTTTATTATTCCAAATGAACAAAGAGGCAAGAATTTGTTATAGTAATATAGAAGGAAACTAGTAAACATAATCTGAGTTATGTCAACCCTGTGGGCCAAAGAGAGGCAAGGGTATTATTGAAATGCGTAAAAATATTTTCTGTATAAGCTTTTAATATGTGAAATTAATGTAAAAGATAGCTAACATGACGATATTGCAGATTTATGCATACGATGATCACTTATGGTCTCAACAATCTGAGGAGATGGGGCAATTTTTAAAAAAAAAATATGAATTACGAAATTGAAGAATCAAACTGGAAAAATAAATCAAAAGCAGGCTATCACAAATCATTTTCAAATAAAGTTATACCATATACCTTAGTTGAATGATACCGTAATCCCTTAGAGACATCACAGTTGGGTTAAAGGTTCAATTTTATAATAAAGATATCGTTGTATAAAAAAAATCATATAAAACGGAGGCTAAAGTTTATAAAATAAATACAGAAGCAAACTGTTATTAAGATTTCATCATTCCTATTCGAATGATTAACTCCTGGATGTCAGACAAAGGCTAATATTTGGGAAAAGGGTGTTCTAATTATACATTGAGAAATATTGTAAAATAATCTGAAGTTAAAAGATAATTAAATCCTTCAACCCTATACAAAAGCGTTAGGTAGTTGAGAAAATGATGCTTTTATACCATGACTATCTGCGATTCTATAGTAATGTATTTAATGAAATACACTACCAGTTACATGCAAAAAAATATACTTGGGTTAAAAAAGACGTTGCTCAGTTGAGCGATTTGGCCCATGGGCCTCTTGTTTAAATGTTCATCACTGTTTTGAATTGAAGGAAAGATAACAAACAATTGTGGTTCCAAAATTTGGTGAATATCGCATGAAAGTTTCATCCAAGTATGATGCACATCTAAAACAAATCAAGATTAAAAGTCAAAACAACAAGGAAGGTGTTCAATGGTAAGTTTGGCATTAATCAGTAAAACTAGTGTTTAAAATGTGTCATTAATTCAACAAAACTAAAGAAGCAGATATATACAAAATTTCAGTGTATTATGTAATTCTTTCAATCAACGTGAATGTTAAGTGAAATGCTACATGTTCATTAAAATTTATTTAATAGATCTTTGTGGTTTTATTTGAAATGTGATTTTATTTTTGGTTTGAAAAAAAAAAGACTAAAAATCACTCCAAATTGTTTTGGATGCCAATATTTTTTTTAGTTTGGAACAGATTGTTACTTAATGCACTATATTAAACGGGTATACTAGTCATTCAAATTCTAAAATTCAGCAATGCTTCTAAATTAACATCAATTGATTTCAATTTACGTGTACTTTTAAGATATAATTATTAACTATGTCATCAATTTAAGTGGCGAATTTAATTAAAAACCTTCAAAAATAGGATTATTTTCATGTTTACCTTGATAACTAATTTCTATTCTTAAAAATAAAGCGTCTCTTTAGATTTTCTGCGCATTATTCATTAGATATCTTTTATTAATCATCAGATTCTAAACTTTAAACTTGATCATCAGCGAAAAAAAAGTCATATATACATGAACTAATCATGTATCCATCTTTGAACTGTAACATTATAATGCCCTTATTCCGTTTTTTAATTCTGTATGAATGTTTTCTCTGTCTTTGTGGTTTGCCTGTGTATCGGTATGATTCCGGTGACGTAACATTTGACTTGTGTATTATGCATTTGGTATTTAAATATTGTCATATTAATAATTAATCTTTAGTATTGGTACCCTTACCGGTCCGGTGTCATCTCTAACTTACGACTGGCAGCGGTCATCCCGTAGTTCTTCTTTAGTTTCCCACACATGCTTTGGTTGTTTACGTTGCGGTCATTTTGCTTTTTCATGGAATTACCCATAGTTCCGAATTATATTTTTATAACAAAGTACCTTTTGGCGGAGAAATTTGATTTACTTGTTTATATCAATTATAAAATACTTGTAAGTTATTATTTTTGTGGCTGATAATTAACTAAATTGTTTTACTTATTTACTGTACTGTAATATTTTCACGTTAATTGATACGAGACCGAGATTCTTTTACGAGATGGGGATTAACTATGATTGGATAATCGTTTTAACGGGATGAGATTTACGTATACTAGTAGTTGTAACTAGTGGCGGAGATATAAAGTCCTAGATATTTTATCGAGAGCCTTTGAGTTTTATTTTGGTCGGGGGATTTTATGTGAAATGTATATTTACTGGATATAAGTACCAGTTTATTTTGTGTCGGTAATGGTACCGATTTTGCCATCGTCCCAAGGGTAGAGTCTTTTGAACGACGTTGTTATTTGTGTATTTGTGTCATGTTATTTATGGTTGAATAAATTATAAAACTTTACATCGTTTTCTCAACACAAGGCAAGCGTTCCGAGCGTTACAATTTTGGCATCCACGGCGAGATCCGTTTAAAGTTTACGGGTCCTGTGATCGAATCATAACAACGCTTTGTCTTGGTGTTCGAGAAACAATAATTTATTAATTAATTAAAACAAAGAAATCTAAAATCATCAATATGGCTGGTCGGAAGAGTAAACGAAATCGACGTGCTCTACAGGAGTACAGATCTGCGTCACGAATTTCTTGTTCATCCGTAGATTCTGCAACAGAAATAGATACTGTATGTAAAACTATCGATCAAGAGAGCTAAGGATACAATTTAGAAACATCATTCAACGTCAGAAAGTCAGCACCTACGTGTATACCTGATAACTCAAATGCAAGTAATGTACTTGTGAATAAATCTGCCTATACTACGGGCGATGGGTCAATTTCATGTACAAATGCCGTCTCAAGTACAGTCTCAGTGGCTGTGAGCACAGTTAATCAGCCAGATACCGAAGCCTGCACAATTACGTCAGAGCGTGATCACATGAGCGTACGTAGACCAACTCATCACCAACAATTTACCTGTGAGCTCAGATACTGTTCCACATACAGTGAGTTCATGAACAGGTCGTCCTTAGATAGTATTTACAGACATGAGAGTCATGCAGACTGGATCATACCCAGCAATAAACTCTTCTCCATATATGACACCTGCACTTCCTCCCGTGATGCAGGTCTAACTTAGA
The DNA here is from genome assembly GCA_016163765.1 of Magallana hongkongensis. Taxonomy (NCBI): domain Eukaryota; kingdom Metazoa; phylum Mollusca; class Bivalvia; order Ostreida; family Ostreidae; genus Magallana; species Magallana hongkongensis. The sequence goes on along the minus strand of WFKH01007768.1, from coordinate 6,315,951 downwards.
GTTCAGGTTTTATGCCTGCCTCCTCAAACCAAGCCCTGTGGTCTGACCAAGCTTCACCCCCATAAGTTATAATTCTGCTTCTCACCTGAGTACAATTACCAGCAGTGCTGCTACCACAACGTGGTCACATATCAGATGTCGAAATAACCATTTGCCTGTGGGCTCATTTACAGGTTCAGTGCCTGTGAGTTCATGTGCAGCTTATGCGGGTAATTCAGCTTGTGTTTCAATGACAGAGTTTGCACAACGTCCCAACCATGTTGGTTTTCCTACAGCCCCTCTTGCAGGTTCTGTACCTGTGATGACAAGCCAGGACTTTACGATACCAATACCAGTACCACCCATAACTACTTCCGGATCCTTAGGAGTGACAGATCATACTGCGTTGAATGCACCCACTAATATAGTGCGGCAATTACAAACCACTGTGGAGCGACTGGGAGAAAACGACACAAGCTCAAAAAGTCGAGCAAGCTTTGACACCGCCCCCTTAATCCTGAACGTTAGTAGCGATAGTGACACGTCAAAACTTGAGCTCCTACGGAGGCGCTCTAGCAATCGCACTCAAGTTTAAATGCTCCCTTACACTGGAAAAGAGGACTGGGCTGTCTGGTTCTGCAGATTTGAAGAAGGAGATAGATACAAATGGTTGACTGATGAGATCAACTGCTCCCTAGGTTACATGATGGTGCAGCAGACTTTGTATTTGGTCAGCTTTCCAAGGATACAAGAAACACCTACAAGAAACTAACCAAAGAACTTACCAATCGATTTCGTGCTGTTGAAACACGACGAACCTACCTTGCTAAATTCAACAAACAAGTTCAAAAGCCTGGTGAGCGGGTTGAGGATTTTGCTGCAGACTTGAAAAAGCTGTATACAAAGGCACATCCAGAGAGGGACTCCAAGACTCGAGATGATTATCTTCTTAGAAAACTGTTAGATGGTTTAGCAGATAGAGATGCTCAGTTTCACGTTTAGTACGTCAAGGATCCTCGTGACATTCACGAAGCTGTGCTACAAGTAACAAATTATGAAGAGGCTGGTCGACACCCATCTCCAAAGAGATGTGCTAGATTAACAAAATCTAGAGCTGATACTGATACAGACTCGGGAGACCAAAAGGCAAACCAAAAATCAAAAGCAAAGCCGAAGTTAGGAATAACACTCTTCACAAGGGAGATAACTTTCACAGATCCAAAGACCATATGCAAGCCTTACAGCGACAAATGGGGGAGATTCAGAAATGTCTAGATGCCCTAGTCAAAAACAAGGACTATAACAGTCAACAGGCCATGACAAGTGTTATAAATAGCTTTACCTCTTTGACTGGTGTGACCCACAATCAAGCCACAGTACTAAATAGCCCAATGCAGCGTAATTGTTACTACTGTAAAGGTGGAGACCACTTCATAAGGGAGTGCTCCCTTAGGATTCAGGAGCTGCAGAAATCAACTGCTAAACCTTTAAACCGGGATTAGCCGTCTCAGAGGGTCAAGAGCCGGTTATCCAGAAAACTGACCGACAGACGAACAGTTTAGACCCAACAACCAATCATCAAGAATATCCTTATTTTGTTTCAAATTGTTTACCACATGGAGTATATACTGAAGGAAAAATAAACGGAGTGGACGTTCACATAACAGCTGATACTGGTGCATCTCACACTATCCTGTCCTATATTGTGTATAAAAACCTGGCTGAGACCAACAGACCTAAACTTAAATGAAAGTCAAGTTTGCAAGGAGCTGGTGGATCCTCAATTCATGTCCATGGGAAAGGAATGTTTGATCTACAGCTTGGTAATTTGTCATTGGAGAAAGAATTTGTAGTAGCTGACATCCAGGATGAAATGTTACTTGGTGTTGACATTTTACAGAACCTAGGCGAAGATAAAGCTGATATATTACTCTAAAGGGGTGATACGCTTTCAAGGTCATGAAATTCCGTGCATACAGCGAGCTTTGCAAGCAGGTATTACTCTCAGGTATGTGGAGAGGTCTGAGATACCAGGCAACACGGAAGTAATCATAACTATATTTATACAGAGGGCACATGAGGAGGATATATGTGACGACCTTCTGTTTGAGCCTAGTGAAGATTTAATGGAAAAAACATCGTTATTGATGGCGCCGTCTATAGTGAATGTCAAAGGGGATATGACTGTTCCCCTTCGCACCCTCAATCCATGTGACGAGACCAAGGTCCTTTATCCAGATACAGTTGTGCGTACTGTGGATGAGTTCTTGGGAGTAATGCGCCGGGTTGAGCAGGTCGGCAATCTGACAGAGACACGCAGGTGTTCCAATGAGATAGCTGGTGATAGAGATTCCAGGTCAGGTGTTGTTCCAAAACATTTGATGTCACTTTATGAGGCTTCCTCACAGTTACTGAGTGAGACTGAAAAGGAAACCTTCACAAGATTTTTAAGACAATATCAAGAAACTTTCTCCAGGGACGAATGGGATTTGGGTCAAACAGATTTAATGGAGCATGAAATAGACACTGGGGATAGTAAGCCACCACGTAAAGTTCCAATGGCCTTAGCCGATGAAGAAAGAGAAGCTGTTACCATTGGATCTAAGGAGAGGGGAGGGTGAATTTTCTGTTTCTTCCATGATGGTCCTGGAGAAGAAAAAGAGTACAACCCCGGTTCCCAGAAACCCTCGGATGCTGCAGGAAGTCTCCTAGGAAACTCCAATCAGTGGTGCGGGTGGTACCGTTCGCCGCTAAAGGATTTGTTCGTGCCTGACCGTCCCCATTACAGAAGACCTGACAAAAGACAGAGATGTGTTTGAGTATAATTAAATATATTATTTTGAATAGATATACAAGTTGTGTAGTGATTTGTTCATGTTGATTTTATGCCAGTATTCTTCATTCTTGATTATTCTTTAAATGTCTACAACTTTGATTAATGTTAAATATTGTCATTTTCTACTTGATATATGTATAAAAGTAAATACTGGGTAATGATTGTGGGATTGGTGGAATTTTCTTGTATATTTAAATTAGAATTATTAATTAATATATAAATAATTAATATTAACCATTGTTGAGAAAAATGTATTAAGAGTATTGAATTGTTTTTAATGATTGATCTTTGCTGGAAGTCTTCTTTTTCTTTTCTTTGTGCTGGGATTATTATAGATGGCTATCTATAATATGTTTTATTTCCTGATTCTGTATGACTGATAAATACATGTGTATGTTGTTACAATAATGCCGTAAATGTGTTAGAATAATTGTTTTAAGTACAGTATCTAAATTTCTTTACTTGTGTGAAACTGGTAAATGTACATTTAAGATGGTAGACATGTTGATTGTCAGTCTACAGATTTATCATTTTTTTCTTCGTGTATTTTTGAGTCCAAAGGGACTTGGACTCTGAGAGAGGGGCAAAATGTAACATTATAATGACCTTATTCCGTTTTTAATTATGTATGAATTTTTTCTCTGTCGTCCCGTAGTTCTTCTTTTTTTCCCCATGCTTGGTTGTTTACGTTGCGGCCAGTTTGCTTTTTCATGGAATTACCCATAGTTCCGTATTCTATTTTTATAACAAAGTACCTTTTGGCGGAGAAATTTGATTTATACAACTGTAAACTTAGATTCATTGCATTTTGCTGGAAGTTATCACGGTTCAGAATACCAACAGACATTAAACACAGAGTTCTATATATTTATTTCTCGATGCAGGCGTCCCGAATTTATGACAAATCAGTTGTTACAGACACCATTACAAAAGCAGTATCTATGTCTCGAAAATCATAATGCGACAGGTACCTGAAGCTATATTTAGTAACAGGTACTTTCCGTCCAGACACAGGTGTAGGCGAAATAATGGGAAAAGGCGCTATACTTTTTGAATAGATTCAATTTGATAATTGGAAAATTCATTATTTAAAGTATGATATTTTTAAATACAATTACACTTGTAAATACCGTATTATTTTTAAAGATATAATGTCTATATCATTCATGTAGATATATTTCTCTTAGGTAGGGATACATAAATCCTATAAATTAATTTTCCCCTTTATTTATTTGACTTATCTATTTATCATTCCAAAACAACATTTAGGACATTTTCTTCAACTAAGAAATTAAAAAGTCCCCAAGGTGTTTGAGCCTTGGGACTTAGGAAAGATAACTCCTACCTGAGGAACTTTCATACCAAATAAAATTTTAAAAAATATTTGTGTTTATTTGTAATGATTTTCATTCAATTTTTTGAGTCATATTTATTAAAATACATTTTCTTATAACATCAAGCAGCTTTTTCAGATGATTTGAAGATATGAAAATTATATGTTTTGGGGAAATACTTAAAAATTTGCAGTAATAATATTTTTGAATGTTATGTAGTGTTATATTTGTTTTTATGTCTCTGAAGGAAATATCCATCATATGACAAACAATTTTCTTTCAATTTGTTAATATTTAACTTATTAAAAATTATTTTTACAAAAACACGAAAAATCATTATAAAATTCTTTAAAAATACCTCTAGTATCACTATCAACATTTTAATATTTGACAAGTATATGTTTTGTGGTCTTCTATTGAAAATTGGAATAAACTGTGGGTGTATAGAGCCACCTTAAGGACCACCAAAAATGTTCAATACTGAATGAGATATAAGGAAAATAAATACCCGATTTTAACGTCATTGTGGACACGGCATATGTGAATTTAATCATCGTAATTATGATCCTATACGGGAATGAAGTAAAATAACACATTCTTTATTTTTTAAAGGATATTGTGTTAATGTTTTCAATAGAATAAAAGAAAATTGATGCATTAAACGACCTTTGAAATCGCGTCACGCGAGACTTTCGATAGTTGCTATATGTCTATGGTTGTAAATAAACGCATATAAAGTACATGTATCGTATTATAGAAAGTAAACTGACAGTATTTAAAGATAATAACGTAAAAATGCGTTCATAACTCATACTGCTCGGACAACGATTGTGAAACTTTTTTTTCAATCACTATACATGATGAGAACTAGAACCTAAGAGTTTACTGTGTACCGTGTGGCTTAAAATCAAGAAGTGGAACGGAAATCGATATGCTTTTTGTAAAGACAGAAACCAATACAAGCCCTATAGGTCAATTCTTTGGTTATAGACAAGTGATCCTTTCTTTGAATCAAAATTCGCTAAATCCAATTTGTGGATTATTTGCTTTTCTTTAGATTCTTCAGCATTTAATCGAGGGATACATTTCAGAAAAACCAGTAAAATGCCCGGATTGGTTTCATCAAGAAGTCACCAGACCGTGCCTTCTTCATCAAAAAATTGACCGACCATCTATGCTAAGAATTGTTCAAATTCTAGATACACGGTATAACATTTTTTATAAATGAACTGGAATATGTATTACTTGTATGTTGTTGTCCATACGTGATGATGTCTAACATTTTATTCCAGACTTGGTAGGACCCTTCCAAAACAAATCATAAGCCGTGCCTCTGCAAAACTGGAAAGGTCAAACGACATCGATAAATGTGACCCTACATACTATGATTCGAAACTAAAGCGGTCTAATACAAGTAAAATAGAATTAAAGATGATACCCGAAGATTTAGTGAAGTCTAGCGTTCAATGCACAAAAACTAGCCTTCACTTATATTACAACTCAGATAAAGAAGAGAGCCGAAAATACCGTGGCAATAGAGTAGAGCCGCCACAGCATAGCGACGAAGATTCCCAATGTGAAGAGTACGACGATGTTGCATATCCGATTTCGTCCCAAGATGATAACGAAGATTAGATGATAACCGAACATTATAGCAAAATTAGTTCTCCTGAGGAATCAGTTATTGCTGTTTCATATTACAACACGCGTAAAAAGAGAGCCAAGAAAATAGAATCAGCAATTTAAATTAACTACACCTCCTCCATATAACGACGACGGTGAATTTCAATATGAATATCCTGACGAAGATCAAACCTTTGTTGTCTCAACACCGTATTTACCATTTGATGAAACCTACACAAGACAACAACGATAACCCTCTTGTAGGAAAGAATACATCTCCTCTATCAAATCCTACCTCGTACAACACCAATATACTGCCTGACGATG
>WFKH01007768.1:6279866-6298829 GCA_016163765.1 Magallana hongkongensis | reverse complement strand
TTCAACAAGTGTTCAGGAATTGTTGACCGTTCTAGAGATATCTGAACTACTGTGTTTTAGGGGCCGACCCTTAAACTCCTTAATGGGGCCACCAACAAATTTTTTTTAGGTAGCATATTGTTGAGAACATTATTGTAAGCATTTTTTGTTCTACAATGCTTTTCAAAATATTTCTCCTTTTCTAGATATTAATGATCAAAGTTTTGGACTTCTGGCCCCTTGAAACCCCTAATTACGTAACATATGATTAAGGTGTGGTACTGTATAGATAAACAGCTGTACAATAAACATTTTTGCTTCTATAATTGATAACAAATTATTGTTCAGTAAAGAGTTATTGCAAAAAGACTTTAGAGCCCTCTTGGCCCCTAATTTGAGGGGCCAGCCCTTTTTTCTTGATATCAAATGAAAGCCCGTGGAAATTGAAACAACTTTTGCATTACATGTTTTAACAAAATATTTATACATCAAAAGATATTAGAGAAAATGTTCGAAAATTTCGTGAAAAAATTTGGTGCTAATTTTCAGGTTCAGGCGAGCTTCGAGGCCTTGCGCAATTTTAATAATTGGAAGCAGGGGGGTACAACTTCAAACATTTATCTACAATCCTGTAAAAGTTTGAAGCTTCTATCTTGATTGGTTTCGGAGGAGATGCGTGGACAAAATGACCCTTAAAATTTTACAAAATCGTCAATATCTGAGACCGGAAGTGACGTCATCATTCGGAAATTTAATAATGTGTAGCGCCGATGATTCTCTATCAGTCCTAAAAATTTCATGTAAATCGGTTGGATAGTTTTTGAGAAATAACGCTCCAAAAAAGTCAGAAAAAGAAAAAAAAGAATAACTAGAGCAAAGCTCGTTGCAAAGCAACGAGTGGGTCTTCCGTTAATGTCGAAAGAAAAGCTAGATGTTCCTGTAAGAAGCAGAGCTCTAAAACCAATACCAGAAGTTTTAAAACAAAAAGATATAAAAAATCGAATAATTCTTGGTACGACTTAACAAAATCCAAATGACTTTAAGTACGAATTAACAAAAACCTTACCGATTTCAAGAACGACTTGACAAAAAAAAATCCCGAATATGTTTAAGAACGACTTAACAAATATCGAATCATTCTAGGTACGAGTTAATTTAACTTTGAATATAACACTATTTTCTTAACCAAGAATGTGGAATCAAAATTTCCGGAAAAATCAATTTTTAAACGCCTATAGCTCTGTAATGCATCGTCCGATTTTAAAACGGATTTCAGATTTGAATTAAGCCTAATAAGTTGAACATTTTTGCTTCAATAATATATAACAAATTATTTTTCAGTAAATAATTATTATTAAAAGACTTTGTAGCCCTCCTGGCCCCTAATTTGAGGGGCCGGCTCCTTTTTCTTGATATCAAATGAAAGGTCTTGCAAATATAAACATATTTTGTTCAACAACTGTTCACGAATTGTTAACCGTTCTAGAGATATCTGAACAACTGTGTTTTAGGGGCCGTCCCTTAAACTCCTTAATGGGGCCACCAACAAAAAAGGTTTAGGTATTATATTATTAAAAACATTATTTTGAGCACTTTTTCTTCTACAATGCTTTTCAAAATATTTCTCCTTTTCTAGCTATTAGTGATCAGAGTTTTGGACATCTGGCCCCTTGAAACCCCTAATTACGTAACATATGACTTTAGGTATGGTACTGTATAGATAAATAATTGTACAAAGAATATTTTTGCTTCTATAATATATAACAAATTATTTTTCAGTAAAAAGTTATTATTAATAGACTGAAGAGCCCTCTTGGCCCCTAATTTAAGGGGCCAGCCCTTTTTTCTTGATATCAAATGAAAGATCTCGCAAATATAAACATATTTTGTTCAACAAGTGTTCAGGAATTGTTGACCGTTCTAGAGATATCTGAACAACTGTGTTTTAGGGGCCGACCCTTAAACTCCTTAATGGGGACACCAACAAATTTTTTTTAGGTAGCATATTGTTGAGAACATTATTTTAAGCATTTTTTGTTCTACAATGCTTTTCAAAATAGTTCTCCTTTTCTAGATATTAATGATCAAAGTTTTGGACTTCTGGCCCCTTGAAATCCCTAATTACGTAACAAATGATTAAGGTGTGGTACTGTATAGATAAACAGCTGTACAATAAACATTTTTGCTTCTATAATTGATAACAAATTATTGTTCAGTAAAGAGTTATTGCAAAAAGACTTTGGAGCCCTCTTGGCCCTTAATTTGAGGGGCCAGCCCTTTTTTCTTGATATCAAATGAAAGCCCGTGGAAATTGAAACAACTTTTGCATTACATGTTTTAACAAAATATTTATACATCAAAAGATATTAGAGAAAATGTTCGAAAATTTCGTGAAAAAATTTGGTGCTAATTTTCAGGTTCAGGCGAGCTTCGAGGCCTTGCGCAATTTTAATAACTGGAAGCAGGGGGGTACAACTTCAGACTTTAATCTACAATCCTGGAAAAATTTCAAGCTTCTATCTTGATTAGTTTCGGAGGAGATGCGTGGACAAAATGACCCTTAAAAATTTACAAAATCGTCAATATCTGAAACCGGAAGTGACGTCATCATTTGAAAATTAAACAATATGTAGCGCCGATGATGCTTAATCAGTCCTGAAAATTTCGTGCAAATCGGTTGAATAGTTTTTGAGAAATAACGCTCCAAAAAAGTCAGAAAAAGAAAAAAAAGAATAACTAGACACGATCTCGTTGCGAGCAACGAGGAGGTCTTCCGTCCGACTTTTAGAAGAGGAAATGTCCTTGCCTTTTATCTTCATCAACGAAACATATCAGGAAATGCAGTTGTGATCTAAAAGAGTGATGGATGAAGGATTATATACCTTGTTGGATCCCTAATTTGAGGGATCAGCTTCATTTTATTTCATATCAAATTAAATGTCTTTTGATTTCAATACATTTTGTGTTAAAAGTTAAGAAATTTGTTACTGTTCTTGATTTATCTGGAAAATATCAATTTATGAACTGACTCCTTTATGGGAACGGATAACAAACAAATTATGGTTGCAGATTGTTAACCACATTTTTTAGCATCTTTTATTCAATATTGCTCCTATTTTTTTATTTTTTATTTTGGGAGGTTGATTATGAACTTAGACTTCTGGCCCCTTAAAATTCCTTATGACATAACATAGGAGTAAACAATTTTCATGTATAGGTTCATAACATTTCGATGAACATAATTGCCTCTGTAATATATTACAAAATATTTCACAATTAAAAGTTATGATTAAAAGACTTTAGAGCCCTATCGGCCCCTAATTTGAAGCGCCAGCCCCTTTTTCTTGATGTGAAACGAAAGCTCTTGTCATTTTAAACAAATTTGTTTCAACAAGTGTTTAGAAAGTATGTACAGTGCTGCTATCAGGAAAGTTGACAAAACTATCCTATCCTATCCTGTATCCGGTATCCTGCATCCTATCCTGCAAATAAGCTCTATCCCATCCTATCCTATCCCATACCATCCAAATATAGGAATACAAGTGAAATAAAACGAAATTTAGAATTAAATGATTTTATCAACTAATGTAGTACTCAAATTGACTACTTATAACATAAAACCGAAAATTCTTAGAGCGGGATAACTTATTTACCTGTGCAGCGGTAAATTAAATCGTACGCAGGATGTACACAAAAGCGTAAACAAACAGGTAAGCGATACGAGTTTTTGTTTTTATAAGATTTATGTATAAAAAAAAACAGACAAATAACTTCGATGCTCTTATAAAACTATTGTTTAAACACATATTTTTATCAAATTATTTTTCTTATCACATAATAACTAAGCGTAATTATCAATAATCGAGCAATTCGTTCGGCGATAAACGTAAACACGATCTGGAAATCATAATTTCTTAGGAATCATTATAAAGATCTCAATTATAATTAAACCATTCTGAGTTATTTTTAAATCATAAATTGATACGCATTTATAGCTAGCTAACATTAACTAATTTGATCTGTTCAGTTTAATATCGGACAGAAATAACGTTCCTGTTATCGGACATCGAAGAAATTATATGAAACGTGAAAAGTACATGTACACACAAACAATGTCTGATTCTTGTTTACCTGTTTATCTTTTAAAATACCGAATTGTTCGTCTGTAAATTCAAACAAGCTTTTATCATTTTGTAGACTTTAAATGAATTAAAGAAATCTGTTTATGAAGTAATCATATGTGACGTCGAATTCTCACAGTCACTCCATACTTGCGTACGAACTGACAAACATGTAGTGCCGACAAGAGCGCATCAATATTATGCACTGTTTTGTTGATATAATACATCGATAATCATTCTTAAATGTTTTAACTTGTAAAACGAATTTAAATGACATTGCAAATGCATTGATACGCTAATTTTCGTTTCCCAAAATAACTCTGAAATTTATACTCGAATCTGATTGGCTACAGGATGCAGGATAGGATAGGATAGGATAGGATAGAACTTAACTTTTATATTTCTGTCATGTATCGTGCATCCTGCATCCTATCCTATCCTAATCTTGTCATCTTTCAGGATGGCAGCACTGTACCGTTCTCGAGATATCTGGAAAAGATCGTTTTAGGGGCCGTCCTTATAACTCCTTTTAGGGAACGGATAACAAACAAATTATGGTTGCATATTGATAACCACATTTTTTAACATCTTTTGTCCAATATTGCTTTTCAAAATTTTTCTCTATTTTGAGACATTTAAGATCAAAATTTCGGAGTTCTGGCCCCTTAAAATCCGTATTTAGGTAACATAGGAGTAAACAATTTTCATGTTAAGGTACATAATGCTACGATGAACATAATTGCTTCTATAATGTATTACAAAACATTTAATAATTAAAAGTTATGATTAAAAGACTTAAGAACCCTATCGGCCCCTAATTTGAAAGGCCAGCCCCTTTTCTCTGATGTCAAATGAAAGCTCTTGACTTTATAAAGTTTGTTTTTGTTCAAGTTTTAACAAAATACTTTTGACAAAAGAGATATCCAAAGAAAACCACAAAAATCATGACGCTTTTTTATCTCAATTTTTGAACTCAGGCGAGCTTCGGTGCTTTTTGTCACAAAACAATGAAAATGTTTCTCTTATATCCACAATCATAATTCTACAAACCCTGAAAATTTGAATCAAATATCTGTTTTCGTTTAGGAGAAAATTCACGGACAAGATGACCCTCTAAAAATCGTAAAAACGTCAATATCTCTAAAACGGTAATGACGTCATCAATATTAAAAAATTCCAATAAGGTTCAGATCAATATGTGTTAGTTCTGAAAGTTTCATAAAAATCAGCCAAGCCGTTCCCGAGAACTCGCGTGCACAAGAATGCGTAAGAAAAAAAGGAGAATAATGAAATGACCTTACTTTTCATCTTCGTTAAATATCTGAATTTTGGTGTCGGATCTGAATGAGCAATGGATAAATGACACTAGACCCGTCTTGATCCCTAATTTGAAGTATCAGCCCTTTTTCTTTAAATTGAATTTAAGGTCTATTAAATCACGTTGTATGTAGTAAGTGGTTAAAAATTCGTTACCGTTCTTTAGATATCGACAAAAGATCAATTTAAGGGCCGACCTTTAACTCCTTTTAGGGAACGGTTAAAAAATAAAATATGGTTGCATATTTTGAAGCACATTATTTATAGCATCTTTTGTTCAATGATGCCTTTTTCTTCATATTGAATTAAAGGTCTATTGAATCAACAGCATTTTATGTAGTAGGTGATTAAAAATTCGTTACCGTTCTTTAGATATTGACAAAAGATCATTTTAAGGGCCGACCTTTAACTCCTTTTAGGGAAAAGCTGAAAAATAAAATATGGTTGCATATTTTGAAGCACAATATTTATAGCATCTTTTGTTCAATGATGCCTTTCAAATTTTTTTCCATTTTAAGATATTGGTAGTCAAAATGTTGGACAAAATGTTGGCCCCTAAAAATCCCTAATTACGTAACAGATGAGCAAAAACTTATGTATAGATAAGCAACGTAACGATGAACATAATTGTTTCTAATACTTATCACAAAATATTTCACAGTTTAAAGTTATTACTAAACAACTTAAGAGCTCTCCCGGCCCCTAATGTGAAGGGCCAAACCATTTTTTATGTTAAATGAAAGCTCTTGTAAATTCAAACACATTTGGTTCAAGAAGTGTTTACAATTTATGTACCGTTCTCGAGATATCTGAAGGGGCTAACACTATAGCTCCTTTTAGGGACAAAAAAAAACAACAATGAAATTATGGTTGCATTTCATTTAGCACATCATTTTGAGAATCTTCTGTTCAATATTGCTTTTCCCAATTTTTCTGTATTTTAGGGTATTGATGATAAAAATTTATAATTTCTGACCTAAAAATCTCTTATTACGTAATAGAGGAGGACACAATTAGCATGTATAGATAACCAACGTTACGATGAACATAATTGCTTCTATAACGTACTGTGGTTTTATCAATATTCGTGGAATACCAATTTTCGTGGACTTCGTTATTAAGTTGATCCACGAAATTAAATGATCATTGAAGTGCATTTTCTATTAACATTTTGTATTGATAGGGTCATTGGCCACGAATTTACGTATCCTTGAAACTGTGACTTTCACTTTATCCACGAAAATTGATACCCTTGAATATTAATGAAACCACAGTACCACAAAATATTTCACAGTTAAAAGTAATTACTAAGAGACCGTAGAGCCCTTTTGACCCCTATTTTGAAGTGCCAAACCTTTTTTCTTGATGTCAAATTAATGAAAGCTGTTGTCATTTCAAAATCATTTGGTTCATTAAGTGTCTACAATTACATATATCTAGATATCTGGAGAAGATCGTTTTAGGGGAAACCCTATAAATTCTTTTGGGGACCTAATAACAATCATATTATCATAGCATATCTTTATGCACATCTTTTTGAGCTTTTGATGATCAAAAGTTGAACTTCTCCCCCCTAAAATTGCCTTAATTATTACGTAACAGAGGAGCACACACTTTTCAATTGATTTATAGATAACTAACGTTACGATTAACATAATTGTTTCTATAAAGTATCACAAAATATTTTACAGTTTAAAGTTATTACTGAAAGACTTTAGGGGCCTCTCATTCGAAGGACCAACCCATTTTTCTTGATATCAAATGAAATCTCTTGTTTTGATTAAGATTTTTTGTTCTACATGTTTACTTCTTGTAACAATATTCTTTCCTAAAAAGATATATTCCAAGAGAACCAGGGAAAAAAGATGCCTTTTTAATCTTAATTTTCAAGCTCGGGCGAGCTTCGACGTTTTTGAGATAAAGATGATTAAAGGCCATTACACACTATTTCAATCTTTTGTCTATCAGCCCTGAAAAATTGATTGAACATCATATCTTCAATGGTAAAAGAGGTGTTTTCCCGACAAAGTTGGAAAATTTGAAAATTTGACGTAAATCGGTTGAGCCGCTACTGAGAAATTGTGGGCCCAAAATCGGTAAAAAATAACAGTCTTGCATTTATATGGTCGAGAATAAGGATTGATTGCAAAGATCTATCTGCTTGGTATAATAGTCAAAATGAGCGCATCGTGATAACTGTAGTAAGTTGAAAGTTTTTCGACTTTTCCCATTAAAGATTCCGACAAATAGACATGGTCTAGAATAGTTGCCCCTTCTGTTGTTTTAAAATCAACAATCTGCTTAAACCCATGATCAATCATAAAAACCTGAATTGGGCCTGGAGATGCTGCATCTTCGTTGAAGTCTCCAAGACAAACCAGGAATTTACTCTGAGATCTGTAATGTGTAATGATCTTTTCGAGTTGAACTAAAAACTGAGTAAGATTTAGAGAATTTGGGCGATATAGAGTGACAACTACTATATCTTCTGGTAAGCATTTCACCGATATTCCTTCTACATTCTTTACAGGAAGTGTGCTGACTATTTTGTTCAATGCAGTTTCCCTAATGTAAACAGCTACACCACCACCCTTTGAGGTTCGTAATTGAGCATTAGAGCAATCATATGAATCTCCTCTATTCGTTTGGTGAAATTTGAATCCACTGATTTGAAACGAATCGACATTTTGTCCCGTTCTCAGCCAAGTTTCTGTCAAGCAGATAATATCAGCGTTTTTACATCGAGTATCTTTCAGCAGATCATTGAAATGTTTACCGAGACTTTGGATATTGTGAAGATAAATCGTTATGCTGTTCTCGGTTGTTTTGAAGTTTGGTAGAGTTAATTTCGGCATTTTCTGCAATGCTGAGTTTACTTCTGGATCAGCGTATATCTTTTTTTGTATCATATCAGGTTCGTTTGAGTCAATGAATAAACCTTGTTTTGACGTAACCCTACTCAACGCAACATAACCTTGTCCGGGAGAAAATGTCCGGTCTAAATTAACTACTACTTTGTCAACTGTCAATCCTTGTACTTTGTGCGCTGTGCAGGCCCATGACAATCGTAATGGAAACTGATGCCGAACAACATTTTTTGTTTTCTGATCATGGATATCCTCTTGAACTCTTTCAATGAAAACGAGATTTCCATTTCTACTCCTCTTTCCGGTTTTCTTCCCAACATTCATATTATCAAATAATACTCCTACTGCAATCACACATTTCTCTGCATGTTTCTGGCCATATACAAATTTTGATACAACTCCCATAACTCCATTTACAAGACCATCATCTACATTGCAGTTTCTTGTTAGCATAACTCTTGCACCAAGTCCCAATAACAAAGAGCTTGAAAGACTGTCTGTTCTAGACCTTGTCAAAGGTTTGCATCTCATGTTGAGTTTTCCTGTAGTTCTATCTTTTGTGAAGTCTTGAGCATTAATCTCAACGAACTCTTCACATTTTTTCTTAAGCATTGTCAAATTAAAGGCATTGACCTCATCATTTGTTGCATAGACATGTAGAACATCGTCTGGTCCCTCTCGTATACATTCCTTTAAGATAGAGTTCGTTTGTTCTACCAATGATTGTTTTATTTCTCTAGTCCGGAGTGTATTCAGTGCCTCTGCAAATGGAATGTCTTCCCGTTGTCTCATAATTTCTGTTAATTCCACTTCTTTGAACAGATCAACCCAATAATCAAAAGGATAAAGTGCATTGTCTTTGTAGAGACGTTCATCTTTGCGCTGTTTGACAGGAGGAAGCTGGTAAAAATCTCCTACGGCAATTACGGATACTCCTCCAAAAGGTTCTTTGCATTTCTTAATCTGTACTAGTCTTTCATGAATATAGTATAATAATCTCTTATACACCATTGAAATTTCATCAATGACTAGAATTTGTAGATCTGCAAGTTGTACTCTCATTTCACTTAGACTCTGTTCTCTCAATGGTTCATATGGCAATGGCATATGTTTTGGCAGTGAAAATAAATGGTGAATAGTATTTCCTCCGATGTTAAATGCAGCTGTTCCTGTGAAAGCTGTAAGTAGTACTGAAACACTGTCGGGAGTTGCCAATTGTTTTCCAAGTAAGCGCGACGCTTCATAATGTATGGCTTTAATTAGATGACTCTTGCCTGTTCCTGCTCCACCAGTTATGAATATGTGCAGTGGTTCAGTTTTTTCGCCAAAACGTTTTTTTAAACACCACTCCCGGACCAAATAAAATACTTTCATTTGAGTCTCATTCAAATTTTGAAGTACTTGAATTATCTCTTCCCTTGACTGTGTATTCTGTTGAACCTTGTACAGAACATCAAAATTTGTCTCTGTTTGCATGTCTGGCAATTGTTCCATAGCATTCAAATCCAGATCATCAACATTCCTTTCTGCTGTCAATTCATCTCTCATTAATTCTGTCTCTGGACAGAGATTCGCCCATGCATCTTCTGGTTCACCAATTTTTTCAAAGTTTTCCTGTGCCTCTGCGATTATATCTTCATTTTGAGCATACTTTGCTTTGTTTGTGTCTACAATCGATTTGACTGATTGCAATCTTTGCTTTCCTAAGATTCGCACGTGCCCATTTTCGTAAAATGTCTCATACTGATCAAAGCTTGGTGGTTTCAATTGATTAATTCCCCAGTAAGGCAAAAACAGTTGTAAAAGACATTGGTAATACTTCTCCGACATTTTCTCAGCATCAAATCTTGGGTATCTTATTATTGCTGGCTTTGTACGTGTTCTTCTTTGAACGAATCCTTTTGAATTTTGCAGTTCAAACACATTTTCGTTTTGAGTCTTGGGAACCTGTGATTTAGCAAGCACTCTGAATTCGGAGCAAAACTCAGCCAAGCACATATTTTGAAACAATGGTTCATTTGGCCGATTTTCATATCTTTCTACTATGTTTGTCATCCAAATGTCTTCGTCATCATCTTCTTCAACATCTTCGTCGTTTTTCGTTGTGCGTTTTCTTTTAATTTGGGACAATGGTTTTGTCAGTCTTGTCGGATTTTCTCCTACTGGTATAAAGACAACCGCTCTCGAGCATTCCTTCATTTTCAGGTTACACACACGATAAACAGCTTCCTGTGCACTCACTTCCCTGTGATTTAAATATGCAGAGCCAATTTTCTTTAAGGTTGCACGGGCACTTTCATTACCCTCTTCTGCCTCCAATTTTGTTTGTTTTAACACCATCCCCATTTCTCTCTCAGACTTTGAAATGTAAGATATTATGTAGACAATACAACTGAATGGATCCAAAACAAACTGAATGTCCATATTAGCATCCCAACATCTCAGAAGGCACGGATTATATTGGTTAGTCCATAGTTCAGATGGGTTTCGTTTTAAAACAACTGATGTTTTCTTCGCCAATCTTTTGTGTGCGTCTATGTACCGAGATTGTGTCAAGCCTAACTTTTCGAAAACCTGATCTGTGCTTTCCAATCCGTTTTCTTCATTTTGCACTTCATTCCAAACTTGTAAAAGGATTTGCTTTGCCTTCGATTGTTCCTCTTTTGAATGGATTGCATCATCATCATTTTCAAGTGTGGTTTCCTCATATGGAGAGTTTATAAACGTACATGCGGAAGGAGGTCTAGGAAAATTAAACCTACATTCTGTGCCTTTTTTCCTGCATGACTTAGAATGTTTTCTGCTGTGTTGTTGTACAGACAAAATAGTCTCCTTGAGCTCCAAATCTTCGTTGTCAGACGGTATAGCACAACTCACGTACTTGTCAATAAAATTGCATACTTCTTCCTCTCCGTCTTCATCAAGTTTTGGCGCATTTTCTACCCAATATAAACAATGCATGTGTGGTGACCCTCTTTGCTGAAATTCGACTCTTTGAAAATAATCCAAAACTTTTCCAATCGGTTGTGACGGTGAAAATATCACTTCTGTCTGAAAAACATGAAATCTATGTTCAAACATTCTAGCAACTGTGACAGGATTACTTCTGAGCACTTCATTTTTTTCGGTCCAGTCCATGTTACTAGGATCTCTGCTATCATTTTGCTGTCTCAATATTGTTGCAATTGCATCATTCCATCTATGTTCTGCAGCAGAGAATGAACAAAACCACGTAGGAATTCCTAATTGACGAAGCATAGCAAAGAGATCCTTTTGTGCGGCTGACCAATATGCTGGTGTTCCACGTATGGGTTGCATGAACCGCAAAGCTTCGTCATTTTTCATCAACGTTGATAGAACTTCTGGGTTTTGTACCATATTAGCAGTCATTTTTTGGTCACAATTCATTCTTCTTACTGATTTCCTGATAGATATCTGTGTCTTTTCTATAACTTGATTTAAATCAGACATGAACTGGCTGAAGAAGATATAGTTACTGTCTTTAGCGAATCTGTCATCAGTATTCATAAGACGGTTGTTGAAGTATCTTGACAGTGTAATTCTTGTTTCTCTCTTGTCATTCCATGAAAATTTTCCTGTAGGAAAGAGATACGGAAATGTTTTCGCCTCATTGCCTGGTTCCTGTAACATTCTTATTGGATTATTTCCTTCACCAGGAGCAATATCATAAATATCATCAAAATAATGATCGAGAACCTCCTGAGCAATATCAACTGGTTGTAAACAAGTATCAGTCGCAATCTGTTGTTGATTATCATCGTTTGATAATTGTTCATCATTATCAGCAATTTGGTAACTGTCGACGGTTTCTTCCCAGTCTGTATCTATTGTTACATCTTCATACCATTGATTGTTCCTTTTCAAATACTCTAATGCGTCAAATATGTGCTTGGGATTCACAAACTGGTATTCAATATATCCTTTATAATTCAGCTTTCTCTTAAGTTTCACTCTTAGTAACAGGTCCTCATCAGGTTTCATTGGTAAACTTGTTACTTTCTTCAGATCAGATGGAACACATACCACTGGTCCATGAATATTTTGCTGACCACCGTGTGGAAGGGCCATAACTTTCATGAATGGAATGTGAATTGCAATCAAGTGTTTTTCAAGACTGTTTAATTCTTGAAATTCCTTTGGAATATCTTCAAGGGACATTTTGTTTGCTGCGGCTTCTGCTGGAACATTGCCACTTAATATTTTCCTATGACATGTAAAACAAATCCATAAATTGGACTTAATACAATTTTGTGGACATGTTTCTGTACACTTGTGGCAATACTTCTCTTGAATGCTTAAGTTTGCAACATTCGCTACCTGCTCATTTCTAGCATAATTGTTACGTTCACACTTTTGAACTTGATTTTGAAATAGAAGCCGATCACAGCAACAGCACGAATAATTTATGCCCTGCATAGCCTTTTCTTTGAACAATCTCACTACCTCCTCCTGGTTTTTTAGCCTATCTCGTTGAAGAATTCTTCGATTTTTTATCCTTTCCTTAACACGTGCTTTTGTTGTTGCTCTGGATTTATACTGCTCTTTACTGGTGGTTTTCCTTTTTGTTCTGAATGAATCATCATTTTCATATTTTTTTGCCGCTGCATCGAGTTTTGCTTTTCGAAAGTTTTCATTCTCATTATATGTCTTTGTACTTGAAGAACTGACCTGCACTCTGTGCATTTCATCCAACTTGTACTTCAGTTTGCTTCTCGCTTTTACATTTTCTCTGTGTTCAGAATTTAATTCATATTTTTGAATACTTTTCCTTCTGATGTCATTTCTATGTTGCTCGTCAGTTGCATATCTCTCAATACTTCTCTTTTTTATTTTTTCTTTGTGCTCTTCGTCATATTTATATTTGTCAATGCTTCTTTTTTTGACATTTTGTCTATACTCAATATCTGTCGCATATCGTTCAATACTTCGTTTTTTGGAGGCATTCTTATATTCTTGGTCTGTTGCATACGCTTCAATGATTCTTGATTTCAATTTCTGTCTATGGTTCAAGTCTGTGTGATATTTGGTTTTGCTTTTTTCCCTGCTTCTTTCTTTAGTATTGATGTTGTAGTCAATATCTGAATAATATCTTTGTTTACTAAGATTTTTAATATTAGCTTTGAATATCTCATCATCCAAATATCTTTGAAAAGCTGATTTCAATTTCTTTTCCCTGAATTTTATATCATCCTGGTACTTCATTCTTAAAGACAGTTTACGTTTTTCTGCATTACCATGTTTCTTTTGCATTTCTGTTGAAGGTTGCCTGATTTTCTGCATTCGTGTCCGATTTCGTGATCGTTTTTCATACTCAAGTGGTATTTTTGGAATTGGTTTTTGGGTCAAGTTTGACTCATCTCCATTCACAGACAGCACTACATTATAATGGTTTTGTCGGTGGTGATTAAAATAAAGTGCACCAGTTGTGTTTTGTTTATCAGCCTCTACATCTTCGACTGCAAATTTTATCCATCTTCCACCAGAGAATGTGTATATATCTGTGTTCAGTAAGTGAGCTGTAGCAAATATTTCAACCTCAGTAGCCCATGTACCTTCTTGTGTCATTCGTGTAGAAGAAATATGACTTTCAACAGCCTGTTCACCATTCAAAAAAGGTTTAAATATTTCTTTGTTTTCCATCATATGCTTACAGGCAGCATTGCGAACCACATTGTGAAAGTCTTCAGAGTTAGTAAGGCTGAATGACACAGCTCTGAAAAAACAGTTTCCGTCTCCTAAAATTTCTTTTTCTAATCTTGGTGTTGTCATATTTGTTCTAGAACACTGCATGTTAACTGAATCTCCGTTTGATATGTATGGAACATTCAGTTTTTGACAAAGATTTTCTCGCAAGTTTAAAGGTAAAGGTAAAAAGCTAAATTGAACTTGCTGTTGACTAATAAATATTAGATCATCATCTTGATCATGTGTTCCAACACTCATCTGATCTAATGAAACTGGCCTTTCAAACAGTTCACCAGCATCATTTTGTTCCTCTTCAAGCAAATTTCCGACACATTCAATAGACTTCATTTTGCATGACACACCAGTCAAATTACATTCAATACTGTTTGAATATCCCATTGAAAGAGCAAGATTGTGAATGTGTGAAAACACTTCACTTACATTATTTAATAAAACTCTTGTGCTTTTTCCAAACATACTTAACATTCCATCAGAAGACCTTGAATGGGAATCAAAAGCAAAAAAACCCGTTTCTGTTCTACCAATTAAAAAGGTGTTTCCACCAAAGCAAACAAAACACCCATCAGTGTCTGCAAGAGCAACCTGAAGACCTTCATCTAGTGGCAATGCATTAAATTCTGCAAAGTTCAATTCATCATCAGCCATAATAACACTTGCAAGCGATTCATTCGCATGAAATTGATATGATCGATTAAAACATTCAAATAGTTCTGGTAATTCCTCCACAAACAAGTACCTTTCATTGATTGACGAGCTTCTTTGCAGATATGAATACAACTCATCTCCTGTCATTAACACTCTGTCCATGTCCTGTGTAGTCCAGTTTTGTGCATTTTTAAATTTGTGATACGCCAATCCTGCTAAACAATTTGCAACACATTGTGTTCCAGCATTTCCTTCAAACAAAGGATTAGCTTGATGAAATGACCCCTGTACTGAATGAGCTGAATCAAAATTACCTGTTTCATGTGATTTCTTCCAACATGGATCAGCATTTCTTTTATTCTTGTTATCTTCAATTTCAATATCTGAAAAAGCATGTTTCTCTTTGTTTTCATTTTCATTTCTATATTTCTCATTCTCATTTCTCTGTTTCTCATTGTTTTCATTCTCATTTCTATTTGATTTCCTTTCAGTTTCCTTTTTGTTTACCCTCAAGTTGCCCTCATCTTTTGTTTTCCTGCTGGTCCCTCCATACATAGAGGTTTCCAGCTGCGCCTGACCTGCTGGTCCAGACACGTGCACGGTGTCCGGTCCAGGTGCCCTCGGCGGAGCACAAACCCTTTCTAGGGAGTCAGGGGACGGTGCCTTGTCCTGCTCACGGACAAACAGACTTCCCCGAGGAGATGGCAACCTCGGGGCAGGTGAATGCATTTTCACTCGAGGCGAGGCCTGCACCCTGGCCAGGGGTTTTCCCTCTTTAGGCGGAAACCCCATAAAACCGTACCCCGGAAAATTACCGGGAGAAGCTGAAATAGCTTCCTCCTCTGTCCCGCAAGGAACAGAGGACTCTGTCATTGTTTGGTTGTCTGGGACATCTTGGGCTACAGGTTTCTGTCTCTCCTGCCTCTTTCTATCTCTATCTCTTTTTTGTCTCTGTCGAATGTTTACAGCTCTTTTCTTTTTTGGCATCTGGAAAAAACCATCTTTAAATTAAATAGTTTTCAACAAAATCACTGTATAATTTGTTTTTCTTTGAATGTTCAATTCGTGCCTTTTATTCCAATAAAAAGTAGAACTGTCCTAATGGTACTAATACCCCCGCAAGGCTAATTTCAAATGGGACAAATAATTGAATTGAATAATAAAGGTTTGGAACACATATAAATAAAATCAAAGGCCGGAACGGCCACAAGCCGTCGAGCTGACATTTTCTTTTATATAGAAATGGTCAATAATTTGAATTTCTGTACTAATAGTCGTATATCAAATAATATTAGAATAAAAAAGTAAACTTTGTTTTGTGCTGCTTTAAAAACAAATTTCAGTATATTTCCTTATAAAAATAGATAGTGATGCGTTTATAATACAATAACTCATCATGGTTACAAAAATCGAAGAAATTTCAAAGTTCAAAAATAAATAATTGTCTTTCTGCTTAAAACAGTCTTTGAAAATGTTCACAGGTTCATAATTTGAATAAATTAACAGTGTGTCCCTAATTATAATAATAAAACATAATTTTATTTTCTCCTTTCCAGTTTGAAACAAGATTACCTATGGTATGGTTGTTTACAAACAAATCCACACCACGTGCTATCTAAAATGCTGGACCAAACCAACTGCATTATCGTGTTTATTTATTGCAACAAAATCACTAGATACGTTTATCGCTTACATTCATTTTGGAGACCGTGCCCGGTAAGAAATAAATTTACATATAATTTTTTTTTCCATCGGGCACGGTCTCCATTTAAAATGTAAGCGATAAACTTAAATAGTATTTAGTGAATTTTTATACCTTATTGTATTCATCCGCCATTTCTTTTATACTTTTACAATGAGTTGTCAATAACCAGGGAGGCAAAGTTGGGTTTTTTGTACACAATTTAGTTGAATAAATGGAATAATAATCTTGTAATACTTTTAATACTTTAAGAAACTTATTTCTTATGAGCATTAAAAAGGCGGTGCAGAATGTGAGAATTTGGACGATCGCCAATCCAGACGATCGCTAGAAGGCTGCCGAGCATTAGCTCGACGCCTTAAAAAATTCTAGAATTGTAAAAAAAAAAAATAAGTTGACAAAGAAAAATTAAAATCAAAATTGTCAGAACTTCACTGTAAATACATATGTATAACAGTAAATAAATACATTTACAAATTTATGTATCTGATATTTTTTTTATTTAATTGTTTTAAAGAAAAACCAACAAAATGACAATAACCCCTCCCTTTGCAGTAAATGGAAATATTGGTAGCCAAGCAATGCTCTTCTATTGATAAAACTGTGAATATCTTTCTAATTAGAGTCTTGACAGATGCAATTGGTTGTTTCAAATTTTCCTCACTTTCTCCTATGGTACAATGCAACTCCATATCAGAAAATTGATCCCATAGGACTATGATTTTCTTTGATGAGTTTGTTACATTTAATAAACTCCCAAAACATTACCATATTTACCATACTATGTAGAAATATGTAAAAAAGAAAAATTAATATTACAATCAATTTTAAAATTGCCAAATCACTACAATCATATCAGTAATTTTGAATTTCATTTAAATTAATGCCCTATAGGGTCACTTCATCAATTTACTTGACTAATAAATTTAAACAACTTCTAAAAATAGTTAACTTCTTTATTAATAATGATATTATTTATTTCCTTATAATGATATATTTTGGTTTACATGAAACAGTTTTAAAATAGCCACAAAACCACCGCCCATTTTACAGATTATCAATTTTCCCTAAACACATCCTCCATCTAAACCATGGCTCAGATAATGGCCCCCTTGGGACAAATGAATTCAGCCACACTTGTCTTTGATGTTCTTATTAGCTCCTAAGAATTTATCATTGACAAACAAAAATTTTGCATTGTCAGTTGATAGAATACTTATAAAAAATAAATTTAGTAAAGAAATAAAGGCAAAAAACCTCCATCTGGATGTATTTATATAAATATATTTTAGAGTGTTTTAATACTATTAATTAATTAATAAAATTTGTAAGGATTACCTCCCTTACTTTTCAACATCAGTGTACAAAATATAGAATAAGGATAATGAAAACTGTTATGAAATCATTAAATCTTGTCTGATCTTAAAATTAATTGCAGGTGTACATCCTCAGATGGTGTTCAACATATGTACAAATTTTCAGACTGTTCCATGCAGTTGTAAAAAATTCTATTGGGGGGGACAAAGTTGCGTCTACAGAGAGACGGACAGGGTGAAACCAATATACCCCCCTAAACTTCGTTTGCGGGGGTATTTTCACAATAATATTAGCTATGTTACCTATTCAAACAAATTTTGTTGTTTTATTACAGATTATTTTAGTCTATTTTGTATGTGTATTTAGTGTAACTTATCTTTTCTACCAGTTATTGGACTGTGATCTATTAGACCGGTTGCCATAAGACTGCAATCTATTGGACCAAAGGTTAAAATACTGCAATTTATTGGAGAGGCAGCATATTTTAGGAAATTGAACTAAGTTTTAAATTTATATGTAGTTTGCACAGGTCATATAGGCATCAATTTATATTGATCTATGAAAACCTTCTGTAATATACAAATGTGAACACTTAATACTATCCAGAGGCCCACAAACATGGTCATCTGAGTACCATAGCCCTTAGTTTGAAGTGTCAGTTTCATGTTTGCATTTCAAGGTGGAATAACACACAAGTCACTTAAATTAACAGTATATTATTTGATTAAGAAAGATATAATGATAAATGAACTGTGCATACGTCAAATAAGGGAAACATTTGCAGTTTGGGGATAAAAAATGAATATCTAAAAAATACAACCCAGTAAGTAACAACAAAAGCCTCTGCGGGATGTACAGATCACAAGCTCGACACTTTATCCACTCAGCTATGGAGTAAGTTACATGTTGTCATTTATAAAATCCCTTTAATAAAACGACATACGTCTCAATCAGAGGTCAGCCATCTTGTGATGATATATTATTCCACCTAGGTTACATATTGAAGTCTAAACCTTAATCTGAGACTCCTCTGACTGTCACCCCACTTTTATTATTTGATATTTAAACAAGAGGCCCAGGGGCCACATTGCTCACCTGAGCAACAATAGCCTTAACTCTGATCAAATTATCATAACAGTAACAAAATCAAAATATCTTGACAACTTGACAACGGTAGATCTTGCTAAAAAAATTTAAAATATCTGCTGATTTTTATCCACATATTTTTATGGTAAATACCAAGCCCCTTTTGTTGTATCTGTAAGAAGATTTTTCTCTATTCCTATAT
>WFKH01007768.1:6263487-6279466 GCA_016163765.1 Magallana hongkongensis | reverse complement strand
GGGACCATGATTTGAACAAACTTGAATCTACACTACCTGAGGATGCTTCCATACAAGTTACAGCTTTTCTGGCCTAATAGTTTTTGAGAAGAAGATTTTTGATAAATACCTACAATTTTTTAATAATTCTAAATTATCTCCCCTTTAAAGAGGGCGTGACCCTTCATTTGAACAAACTTGAATCCCCTTCACCCAGTTATGCTTTGTGCCAAGTTTGGTTGAAATCTGCCAAGTGGTTCTGGAGAAGAAGATGAAAATGTGAAAAGTTTACAACGACAACGCCAACGCCGACAACGCCACCGACGACAGACAACTGACAAATTTTGATCAGAAAAGCTCACTTGAGCTGAAAGCTCAGGTGAGCTAAAAACATTAATTCATGAAAATGTGTTGGGGGATGGTAGGAGGGGGTTTAAACCTCCTTCCCCCATGGCCAGCCAGCAATCCTAAACCTAGGACATTAAAATGAAATATTAAAATTGGTAATTTGTTTTCCTTTCTCACCTCATGTTTTACCTGGTCAGTTATATTCCTTGAGGTGGTATAGGACACTTCCATATTGTGAAGTACTGTTTATCAAAACAAACAATAAAATCAAGTGTAATTTTATAATCAGTTTCTTTGATATAGAATGCTAACAGCATAGCGCAGAGGGTTAAAGGGTTCGCTTTGCATCTGTAAGTCATGAGTTAGAATCTTGCTGGGGTTTTAAAAACTTTTAACATTTCCAAAATTTTTTTAAATGTATTTTTTGCTAAATATTATAAAATTTGTAAATTCTAAACAAGTGAAAGTATTTCAATTATAATGTATAATGTACTTTAATCCACATTAATATCTACAGGTGTCCCATACCACCTCAAATACAAATATCATTGTATGCATACCACACATCAGTAATTTTTACTACCCAATTTTACTTTACCTTATTAATAATAATTCAATTTTTTTTCAATTTTTTTTTTTAAGTTTTGAAAATTTATGCTTGCCATTAGAGCCCATGGCCTGTTGGGTAAGAGTCATGAAATTTACAATTTATGTTCCTGTTACCCAAACAATTGTTCAATTGTTAACACAAGACACACAGCACACGATGAAAACCAATTGCAATAGGTCATGAGAGACTCTGGTGATCTAAAAATCAAACTGGAAAAGATCAATTAAAACAGAAGTTTGTTTTTCCAAACCACAATTTCTCCTAAATTTACATAGGCTGGTTACGTTAAACATAAAATTAACTTTGTACAGCCTTAAAATGATATAGCGCGAATTTCGATTAGGTTGCCCAGAACTGTGCCTTAACAAAAAGTATGTTTTATTAAAATAGATTTAGGTACTTGTTACAATATATTTATTCAATTTTTTTTAGGTACTTAATACTACTGACTTTTAAATGGTGTCTGTAACCAGGAGATATTCATCAAGAAATTAATATAAGTACATGTAGAACTCTGATTATGAAGTCAGTTAATGATTACCTTTAGTAATTAAATGCAAAAAATATAACTAATGCAAATGTAATAATATAAACACAGTGTAGTTTTATTGAAAAAATCTGTTTTTATTGAATGCGCTAGTACTCAGAATTATATATGAAAACCACCACTATCCAAAATGAATTCAATGTAATTGTGTACTACAATGTATAAACAACAATTCACACAACCTCGGCCAAAAAAAATTAATCATTAGTTTCTTGGGCCCAAATTTTGAAATGTTGATGAGGCAGGCAGGTTTTTTTTTTTTTTTTTTTTTAGAGACACAAATTGTAATGACGGTAACCCATCTTTTATGATTTATTTGTGTACTCATCAGCAGATATTTATCAAGCTGATACATTGACAAAGTTTAAATATTTGTTTTTGTTCTTTTTAGTTTAAACTGTTTCTGTTTCCTTTTCAAGGGATGAGTTTTTGCAGATGAACAAACATGGGCAAATGGTTTATGCCCCTGCTTCATTTTGCAGCCCATCTTCCCTGTCCACAGTAATAACACAAGTCTGAACTGAAATAGGGGACTTCTTATGGCATTTCACTAGTTGAATTTGCCATATAAAAATTTATCAAATAAAGCATTCATTTGGGGTGTTTTCTTATTGATCTTCAGTGCCTGGGGAACATGACAGAAATCAAGGGAAAGTAAATTAGTCATCATAAAATTATCAAACCATAAAATTGTCCTTTATTCCTGCTACCAGGCAATATTACAGAGGCTTCAATTTCTTAATATAACAGAGACATTTCAGTGGTAGTCTTAACAGGGACCAACCTAGCTTGGGAAAACTTCTCCCTCACAGAAAAATAGGGAGAAGTTTGAAAAATCAGGTAGACTTCCATTCTTTGACATTGGCATGACGCTAATGATAATACATGTATACACAGATTCAACCCTAATTCAAATTGGATTAGAAGCAAGTCAATTAAAAATAAAACAACTCCTTAAAATTTTAAAAACTTATCCAATATGTTAAATTTAATTTATTAGGTGTATTCATACATTTTATAGATAAAATGTTTTGTAGCTAAATGACAAATAAAATCAGTTTATGTACTTCTGTGTATTTTAGAGGTATTAGTCAACCCTTTGACCCAATTACAACCGTCATGTAGTGGATCTGTTTAATTTTAAAGATAAGTGTAGACAAACAGTTTTACATGTATGATTATATTAGCATCAATTTGGCAGAGTTATTAACTAATTACAAGTTACCAACTAATTGTAATATCAGCTCTTAAGTTATAAACATTGGTTGTAATTTTCAGTGCACAGTATGTGGTTGCATCAACCATATTTATAACATCTACAGATAAGACAGTCGCTAGTTATTAATCACAACAGAGGTTAACTTAGGCTATGAAAATGTCTTTGAATTAAACAATTATCATTTTATTGCATATGGGGTTAATTTTCACGATCGTGAACTCAAAATACAGGGTGACTTCAACCTCTCTTTCTGAGGAAATTCTGGCGAAGTTACCGACCAAAAAGCGAGTACTTATATTTACATAGACTTGTTTTAGCCCAAGTCGCCCCCAAGGTTGGTCACTGGGTAGATGTGTCATATATAATCACGTTTTCACTTACAATAGGAGCATTTTTTCCTGAGCGTTTGTTTACACTTATTCTATAATAGAGAAAACCAAAAATGATGATATGAAAATTCCGGGAAAATAACGATAAAAAAGTTTGATGCTGCGATAATTTTGCTGATGCAGCGGTGCCCGAGAAACAAATCAATAATTTTTTTTTGGCCCTGAAGTATACACGTTTCACAGGTTTAGAATATATTAAGTATTGTGAGATTAAATGAAACATTCAAAACTATATACAATTTGATATGTACATATAAATAACATAAGGCTATCAGACCTTTATGATCAACTGAGTACCATATTCTAGCCCATACACAACACCTGTTGAAGAATCTCATTTCATCTTCTCTAGCCAAGCGTGACGATCCAAGGTGTTTCTGTGAATCATCACCCTTGGCTAGCAAAGATGAATCTGCTATATGCATTTAATTAAGTTTCATTCTGAAGTAGAAGGAAAATTTTAAAATGATGGTCATTTTTCTACCTGAAATCTTTCAAAATGGACAATGAAACTTATAATTTTGGTGAAAAACTTAAGATCATAATAGAGTACATGACCTGATATTGAAAAAGTGCAAGACTGATATAAAATAATTTTACAATTTTCCCATATTTGTTGAATTACAGGACAGATTTACGTTTATATCTTTTCATAGATAAACTAAATCAAGGTGGCTAGTATACATGATTTATTTAAAACAACCTCCAATATCCATCCCCAAGGCCAGACAGAAGCTCTCCCAGTGGGGCATTTAGAAAAAAAAATCAATACATTAAAATTTATCAATTGTACTTATATCTCATGAACTAGCTTTTCAATATTCAACCATTTTTTCAACATCACCATCTTGCATTTATTACAAAATCATTTTACATGAACCACTTATCAATGATTTTGGCAAGCAAATTAATACTTTACTATTAACGAGTTGATTTGTTTATCTATAAAGTTCAAAAACTTTTTAAATTAGCCATTTTGTTTTAAATAATATATATACATGTACTCTTTTCTTATTATATTATTTTCAATGATTAATTATAAGATAAGAGAAGATAACCTCCATTATAAACAAGCAAGGGAAGATAACCTCATTAACTGTTCTCTTCCCCCCCCCCCCCCCCCCCGAACTCTCTTTCCATATATTTTCACACCATCTTATATTTATTTCATTGAAAATCCAGAGTCATATATAATAACAAGAAAAATATACCCCCTCCCCAAGTCATAATCATTACATTTTTACATGATGTAGGTGACATGAAATATAATTAAGGAT
Source organism: Magallana hongkongensis (assembly GCA_016163765.1). Classification (NCBI taxonomy): domain Eukaryota; kingdom Metazoa; phylum Mollusca; class Bivalvia; order Ostreida; family Ostreidae; genus Magallana; species Magallana hongkongensis. The sequence goes on along the minus strand of WFKH01007768.1, from coordinate 6,275,097 downwards.
CACAGCTAAATGTTTTTTCTTAATATGCAGTCGTTTTCTATTCTGTGTCAGTACTTAAAGTCATAAATCAATATACTTTTTTATGAACAATTCAAAATTGTACACACCAATACAAACACATTGCCTTTCTTACAGACAATGATGAATCTAATTTATTGCATCAGGCAGTTGTAGCATTTGCGGGGGGGGGGGGGGGGAACTTTGTTGACAACATACAGTTTTCTTAAATTCACAACCCTATAAAATAATCTGACAATATGGAGGACTCATTCCTCCCCAAATTTTTTGAAAGCATGTACAAAAATAAATGTAAATTATTATCAAGTTTATGCCACTTAATGCCACAACTGGCACTCCTTCAATATGGAATCCGATATATTTATTTAGAATAAATCCCCCCTCCCCGCCTTTTCAGAAACTGATACAGAATGGGGACAAAAAAATTGAGTAAAAAAAGTTGGTGTAGCCAGATCATGTAACACAACATTGATTCTCATAAAATAGCAAATGAAGCAACCTCTAAGGACCAGTGCACAGGAAAAAGGATGTGCTAAACCTACAGATTTATCAAGAAATTTTTTTTTAGCAGCATCCCATAATGCTTTGTACAGGTAGCTTCCCTAGTGCTATGCCAAAAATGGCTGACATCAGAGCTGTGGAAAACTGCCGGTCATGCCGGCAAGACCGGCTTAATTTAGCCAAGACCGACATAAATTGGTTAAATGTCGGACCGCTTGACCGATGTTGTGTGCCCCGTCAGCATAAGGCAAAAAAATGCAAAATGCGATCGCTGTAAATGTGTCGATTCTTGACACATCGGTATTCCTCGGACAACTTCGCTACATTAATGTTAAAAGAGGTAGAAGCCATGCGAGGATCTACGAGTGACTTAACTGGTTCTCGGAGAACCAGGCAAAGCGTGGTAAACATGGCGGAATGGCCAATAAAATAAAATTTACTTCTGGCGCTAAACCAGGCAAAGTATTAAAACGAAAGAGTGATGCAGCGGACAAAAGTAAATACGAGAAAAACAGAAAAAGAGATTTCAAAGAAGAATGGCAAGATGGGAGAGAATGGTTAGAGTTTGATGGGGGAAAAAATGAAATGTAAGTTGTGTATCAAATACGGAGTGGGGGATTGTAGGAACACTCAGAATTTTGTGAAGGGTTCAACAAATTTCCGGTATTCGGGAATTATCGATCATGAAAATTCCCGATACCATCGTAAAGCTGTTGTAAGGTTATACGTGAAAGAGGATGAACTGGGAGAAAAACAATCGGAAGCACATAAGGCTCTTGTATCAATGAATCAGTCCATACGCAAAACGTTAGAAATGAAGTTTAGAAACGTGCACGCGTTAGTTAAACAAAATAGACCCTTATCAGACTTTACATGGATTAATTCACTTGATGAGAAAAAGGGGTTGGAACACGGAAAAACTTACAACAATCGTTGGGCTGCCACTGCTTTTTTGGAATCTATTTCAGAAATTGTAAAATGTGAAGTGGTTGGAACCGTCAAAAACTCAAGTTTTTTTTCAATTACAATGGATGGATCAACAGATTGTGGAACTGTAGAACAAGAGACCATGTTCATAAGATGTTGTCACGATGGGAAAATAGAATTAAAATTCTTATGCATCGGTGAGCCACGGTCAACTTGTGCTAAGGATTTGTTGACATTTGTTAGAGAGAAAATTGATGAAAACCAATTAGCTGATCATATGCACAAGTTTGTAGGATTCGGGTGTGATGGGGCCTCAAACATGTTTGGGCGTCTTAATGGCCTTGTTTCCCTTCTCAAAAAGGATTATGTAGAGATTTTGGGAGTGCACTGTTTAGCCCACAGACTTGAGCTTGCCTTTAAAGATGCCCTAAAAGGAAATCGTCAGTACATTCAGCTTTCTACACTCCTCATAGGTCTTTACTACTTCTACAAAAACAGTGCTAAGCAGAGGAAGAATTTGAGAGAATGTATGAAGGTAAGATATTAAATTTGCCAGGCTAAATTAAAACCAATCAGTATATCCTATAGTCAAATAGTCATACCGGTAATGTAATCATATGTGTACCATTAATAAATATTTGATCATATAGATTTTATTTTCAGGTATTGGGTCTTAAAGGTACTTTACCTCACCGCATAAATGGTAGCAGGTGGCTGCCACACATGCAGCGTGCCTTACAAACATTCTTTAGGTCTTACCCAGCCTTTGTTAGCCACCTCCAGGACACATCCAATTCAAATGCGAAGGCATCTGGACTGGCAAGACTACTTGTGTCTTCCTCTCTCATCACATTTGCTGTTCTCTTGCAGGTAGTTAACAGTGTTAAAACCATAAAGTCAAAATTTTTTTATTCACATTAAAAAATCATGCTATTAATTTTAAGAGAATTAATTTTAAAATGTCAATGCTGTATGTAATCTGTCGAATACAATTTGCAGGAAATAATCAGTCCCTTAGTAAGATTGTCTCTCACTCTCCAAAGACAGGACTTGACAATTGGGGATGCAAAGATAGCAATTGCTGCAACAGGAGATTTCCTCAAACAGTTTAATGTGAGGTAACTTAATGTAGTCGAAGTCATAATTGCATGCATATGCTTAAATTAATTTATTGTACAAGTTGTGAACATTAATAACCTTTAATATTTGTATTTATTCTATACAGCAACAGTGACAGGTTGAAGAAAATTGTTGAAGAAAAGGAGTATGCAGGATATCAATTAATGGGAAATACCTTTAATGTAGAGACAACAGGCAGCAATGTTAAACAGCTCATACTTAAAAAACTTGATGGACGATATGGAGATCTTCATGAGGAAATCATTGATGCAACTACCATTGGGAGTCTTAAGAACTGGCCAAGTGAAAATAATGAAGGTACTAAAAATAATTTTACAGATGGAATTTTAGTTACTTTTTTGTTGATGTTTATTTTTTTTTATCTTTGTTTGAGAGTTTGTTTACTTTTTATTTTAGCATTACTGCATATGTTTTCTCTGTTTAAAAAATGGTGAGCCAAGAACAAGACCTCTTGAGAATACTGAAGGTACTCAATCCATCCAAACACTTTGTGTTTGTTGAATGATATTTTTTTGTGTTTTAACTTTATTTTTACTTAAAAGAAAATTACTATACTAGTATAGTTATTTGATACAACTAACAAATACATTGTACTGTAGTAATTACTATTAAAGCAACAACATAAGAAAATGATAATTACTTTATTAAATTTAAATGGAACTTCCAAGTAGCATTGAGTTTTTAAAATTTTAAATGTAAGAGAAAAAACAGAACATTTTGATTGAAATACTAGTTTTTAATTTAATGCTTCCTTCTCTCTTGTTAAGCAGCTTATGGAGTACAGGATGTTAAAAATCTTTCTGAGAGATTCAAGAATACACTGCACAACGCTGGAGTAGATAGAGAAAAGCTGTTAGAAGAATGGCAGATGCTGAAATGTCTTATCTACAGAAGGTATCAATTTTGACATTTAAATTACTCACTGTAAGGAAGACTATGTTAGTCTATAAGAATAAAAAAAATTCTAATTTGTGTACCGGTACATATTTCAGGTTTAAGAACTTTCGTGCCTCAACATGGGAGGATATTCATGCTGTGTTTGGTGACAGTGGAGTCACAAACATCCTTAAGTTGCTGGACTTGATCCATAGTCTCCCCCCAACTAGTGTCCTCAATGAAACTGGATTCAACCAGATGAAGCTCATCAAGACAGATAGGCGGCAATCTCTAAGTGGGCGTCATCTTAATGATCTGATGCTCATCAGACTTCAGTCACCTTCAATCGCAGAGTTTGATCCAAACCCAGCCATTGACAGATGGATGGTTAGTTAACAATTTAGTCATAAAATATAAATTGTAATTGTAAATTTATTGTAATATTATTATTATTGATAATCAATCAAAATAGACAAATTATATTTATTAATTTTTGAAATTATGTGTTTTAGATTTCACCCACTGGACAAAAAAGAAGGTTTCATTACAGAAGAATAAAGAAACCAATCACAAATGAAACAGGGACTGTTCAGATTGACAGTGAAAGTGAAGAAGAGAGAGAGATTCAGACAGAGAATGAGAGTGAGAGAGAAAGTGAGAGAGAAAGTGATGAAAGAATTGAAGACGATAGAATGGATGAAGATAGTGACTCTGAATGTGAGCAAGATGTTGATGAGAATGAAACAATGGTGAGAGAGATTGTGAGAGAGTTGGAAATTGAGTACATGTAACATGTACAATTAAATACAGTTTTGAAACATGCAGTATGTGTTTTTAAATTTTATTTCAGTTTTCAATACATCATTTTAATTGTTGGTATTCGGACAGGCATAATTTCATTCGGACAGGCAAAGTTTAATGACATGTCTGTCCGAATGACCGACTTCCAAAAAAATATTTCCACAGCTCTGTGACATTTAACTCATAATTTACTGTTTCATCAGGTTTGATAATATTTTTTGAGTTTCGCACAAGCTTTGGCGAGACCTAACAGATTTTTTACATGCTTCCATTTCTTTGTATTGAGACAAGCTGCATAAACAGATGATTATAGATTTTAAAATATGACGTCACCGTGATCTTGCAGTATGTTTCCCACAATAAATTTAGAGGTGAATCAGATATATACTACGCATGTTCTTGCTATTTCAATATAAACTGTGGTACCTGCCTCAGAAGATTAGTTTTTAATTTTTATTGGGCTTATAGATAGATTATATTATACAAGCAAGAACCATACTTTACTGGCATATCAATCCTATTTGAAGCTAATTTTGCATACAGTAAGTATAAGTAAGACAAAAAATAAAAAAAATATTGGCAAAATTGCTATCAAAGATACAGCATCGTCATTGCGAACTAAATTAAAAAAAGAATAAAGAGAAACAAGAAATGTTTGTGAAACATTTATGCCCCTTTCCCTTGAAGACCTGAGACTGCAAACAATGAATGGAAACTGCAATACCAGTAAGGCCACATAAAATTAATATTTAGATTCTCATCCTGATTTGCAAAAAATATGGGGTGGGTGGCGGACTTATTTAATGGGGGAGGGGGGCATTTTCAGAGGGGCAAGTGCGGATGTGAATCTAAAAATTAATTTTATGTACCCTAACTGGACTTTTTCTAAGTTCAAGCAGCATAACTCTTTTCAAAGTTTGCTCGATCCTATTTAAAATGAAACTTCACCTATATATTCTTATAATAAATTTGTATACCAAATTTCATATTGGTATGTGCAACCTCTGCACAGAAAATGAGCAAAACCCGTAGAAATTGGAATTTTTCTTAGTCTAAGGGGGATAATTCTGTTACCCAAAATAAAACTTGACTTAGATATTCTTATGATAAATCTGTATACCAAATTTCATTTCAGAATGTGCAACCTCTGCAAAAAAATATGAACAGAAACTGTAGAAAATGGTAATTTTTCTACGTCTAAGGGGGACAATTCTGTTAAAAATTGATCAATCATACCCAAAATCAAACTTGACCTAGATATTCTTATGATAAATCTGTATACCAAATTTCAATCTAGTATGTGCAACCTTTTGCGAAGAAAATGAACACAAACTGTTGATGGACTGACTGACCGAACGACCACAAGCAGCAAAGCTATATGCTCTCCCTTTTTTGAAGGGGGCCTGAAATAAATGGTTAAAAAATATTTGTAGATATTCATTTTTGCATATTGTCAAATCATTAAATTGGAAAATGGGAAATTACACACCTACAGAATGGGTCAGGGGCATGGATACAACATATGTATTCAGCATAGACTGATCAAATCTCTATAAAAGTAGGGGGAAGCAAGTCTATGAATTTTGTAATTCTTTTTTAAAAATTAGAAAAACACATGTATTATTACTCTATCTCTCTTAATAAATCTTTGATGTTAGTTGATAATTGTCAAAATATCAACAAATTGAAATTGATGCAAGATATGTGTAATTCTTGCTCGCCCCAACAATAGAATAATAAAACATATTAAAATTTTAAAACTTTAAGGTTTTGAACTATGGAAAACCCAATGACTTATAATTAAGTTATAGCATGTATCACCTGCCCATGACATACACATTTTTGTCTAGCTCAGGTTTTGTTCTCATTCTGTAACTGTAACAAAATGGGAATGACTTCAAGAAATATTTGAACCCATGATACAACTCATCATAGAACTTTATTCAAATGGAAAAAGTTATCAGACACAGCCAGAATTGTCAACAAATCTGTAACTCAGATATACCGAGGTGTTCATAAATCTCAAAGCACAGGACGGCTTGAAAACTTGCAAAGATCAACCCCCTACCCCCCCCCCCCTCCCCCCCCCAAAAAAACCATGTATCATGGTATAAGAAAAAAGGTGGTGGACTACGCAAAATAAGTGGTGTAAAGATTTCCTCAATGACAAATCTCAAATGTAATTTTAATGATAATCAAGTGATGTACAATATACAAGATAAACAGCTAGATTTAACGTTATGAGCCACACTTTACCGTTAAATTGCATTATAAAGCAGTTATTGTCAGAAAAATACACAAATAAATTCTCTAAAAATATGACAAATTTTTCTTGATAGATTTTCCTGCATCACTCTAAACACACATTGTGATTGTGATTCATTTTTTGATTTCTACTACATCACATTGATTTCACACAATGTAAAAGATGTATAATTTCAGTTTTGGGTCCTGATTATGTGATTATGGGAATTTTGGTTTAATTATATCTTTTTCCGCTTTTTTAAGCATATATTAGTGAATTGAAATCTTTGCTTAAGGGAAAAAAAAACTCAGATATGAAATTTTAAGTGAAACCTGATACAAACGTGTTTGCGAAAAGCACTTAAGATGTCTCCTCCAAGATTCTCAAGATTAAATCTTACGAGAAATCTAAAGATTTTTTGTGAAAAGGGCTACTGAGTTGGCACTGCAACAAAAAATTCAAGTTCATTATATATTTAGAGGGTGCTTGTGTTTAACAGACTTAGAACATTGTAAAGTTGAATGAAATATAAAATAAATTCTGCAAAGTATATAAATATTTTAGTCATGAACCTTTGGTTTTTTATTTTACCACATTCTCCACATGGAATTACCTTTTCCAAGACGATAAAACCCCAGAACATCAATCACGTAAAATCAGGCATTGAAATTAATCAAATAAAAATATGAACTGGCCTGCACAGTTTCCAGACTTAATATCCTTGACATATATTTATATTACATATAAAAAAGAACTTCAATCACAGATACATATGCACAATATTAATTACCCTTACAAACTCTTTTCAACGAATGCTGGAGAAAACGTACCCAGGAGAAAACGTACCCAGGAGAAAACGTACCCAATTTCTAGGGTACGTTTCTCCAGGAGAAAACGTACCGGGGTACGTTTTCTCCAAGAGAAAACGTACCCTATGAAAATCATAAATAATAGTTTTCATAAATATTCTTAGATGACACAAAATAAAATATACAAGAAACGTTTGTATCATTTGTTGCTGTTGTTTTTAAATACATAGTCACGTACATAAATTTTTAAGACAGTAATTTTGTTTAATTAGACAATTATTTGTTACATACACATACATGAACATCGCCTGAGCAGTTTAATTAGTCGGCAATTAATTTACCATAAACGAAACCGTTAAATAATTAGTTTTTATTGCAATCTACTTTGGAGAACTAATTAAATGATGAGTATCTCAAGAAGTCGATAGGGGGATCTCGCATAGAGATACTCATATAGGTAAGGCTAACGGTAAATGAAAAGATTGATTACACTTTGACAGGTCATTAATTCGTACTAAAATAAAAGTTGCTACAATTATTATAAAGGTATTATTTATAAAATGAATAAATCTTTATATATTTATACATTGAAATATGCATTAAAGTAACATTTGAAAAATATTTAATATGTCCAAACCCTTTAAAAATATAAAGTATTAAATTCATATATCTATAAAATTCATACATTTATGTATATTTATTATGTAAAATAGTATTTAAAAGTATTAAAAACTATTAAGTAGTATATCTATGATTTTCATAGGGTACGTTTTCTCTTGGAGAAAAACGTACCCGGGTACGTTTTCTCCTGGAGAAAACGTAACCTAGAAATTAGAAATCTCCTGGGTACGTTTCCTCCTGGGTACGTTTTCTCCTGACACCTTTTCAACATACTCCAAGGATACTGGACATCTACTTAAATAATATACGAAACCTTTATGACTCTACTGGCGTGCGACCAGTTCTCACCGAGTACCATTTCTTGCCAGTAAATTGTGACGTCAGTTTTCGTATATAATTTTATGTGTTGATAAAATGACATCACAATGTACTGGCGAGAAATGTTACTCGGCAAGAACTGGCCGCACGCCAGTATAGACATTAACAACCAGGAATCTAGCAGATCATTTGCATAAAGGGAAGACTAATACTAAATACTGAGATAATTTAATTTATTCAACTGAAACAAATCACCTCTCAAAACATATTTACGTACGAGTTGGTCTGTAGGCCTATTGAGTTCAAAACATGACGCCATTTTTTCTGCCACTCGATTTGTCTCTTTACTGTATGACTATGTGCCTGAGCGTAACCTTACTTTTAATGACTTATTCACTCAAAAATAAATGTAACCAATTAAAACCACAGGTTTTTGTTGCACGCGGGAAAAGCCTAGTAGTTTATTATGATTGAAACTTATGTGGCACCAGTTCTAAGAAACATGCCTATATAAACTGACATTCGTGTTGATTTTACCTTTTCACTTACGATGCTGTACACTGCACTGATCAAACAGGTCAAAACTAAGGAACTAATACAGTGGAATCAAAACCTCCTTTTCCCTGGCAGTCTTAGTATGTAATAATTACGTGTCTTCTTGACTTCTAATTACAACTGATGTCCCAAAGAAAATGTTATCAACTTTCTCCAAACCCACGCTATCTGTTCTAATATTAGACTATGACATCATCGTAGGCAACTCTTACGATAAATGAGAAGTGATATTAACTTGTACAATAGAACTTCGACATTTCGTACAATGATTTTCTTTTCTAAATGCATTTCAAGTCGATATGATTTATATTGAATATTCAAATATATTTATCCCAATTTCAAAATTATTATTTCAACATTTTCATACATTTACATCTAGCATAAATGCTTGTAGTCATTTGAGGTATTCCGAATTTGGATGCAAATTGTAAAATTAACGTTCGCAATTGGTTCTTTAAAAATTAGATAATTAAAATATATTATGTCAGGAGAGAGATCAGGGTCCCCCCAAAATTATATCTCTGATATCTGGCTCCTTAAAACCCGGCGTTATGAAAACACATAATAAAATCATAACATATTTGCTTCTATAAATATTCCTCGGTAAAAAGCTAAAGATGACTTAATTCAGACTCCACAAGGCCACTAATTTTGAGGGAATGTTTTCTTTATCGTTGCTAAGTATGCAATAAATCCAGAGGTGCTCGAATGAAAGTTCACGAGACTTTCCCGAGATTTGTTCAGTTCCTGTGAAATTTCGAGCGGAAGTATTAGTGTTCGGATAATATTCTCAATATACGTAAGTACTGGTCGTTTTTCATATTATATCCTTCTTTGATTTATGTTAAAACACGAAAATCTATAACGATGTATGTCTCATTTCATCATCTAGCAGTTATTTAAATTAAACGGTGATATTCAGAACAGAGTTATCGTTCGTGTTCAACCACTCTACACGTGGTTGAAAATATAAACATTGGGTTGCTTAATAAAATCATAGCCATGTTTGATGCTTGTGGTGTGCAATACCATGCTTTAAAAAAAAAGAATGGGTGTCTGTTTTGTATAAAAACTTAGTATATCGAGCCATTTTCAAGGAACATTCTGCATAAAATAGTATAGTCTGTTTCACTATTGATGCTATTACTAGGTCAGGCGCGGATCGAAAATTAATCCTTAGGGAGGATCTCTTCTAAACATGTTAATTGTTGCAACAGCAGAATAAAAACCTATTTTTTCTATTGTCACATTTATTTTCAGAACTCATTTTATCCACCAATTAATGAAGATAAAGTTTAAAATCAATAAACGTCTAGATTTTATATTTGTTAACAAGTACCTAGATTCTATGAAATAGACTATAAACACGAGGCACGATTTTTACTGCGAAACTGAAAGGGTCAAATAAAACCACGTGGTCTAAAATTTAAATGACAATAACATTCGCAGGGGTGAGCTCCTTTTCTCATGGTATTAAATGAAAGGTCATTTAAATTTGAACACATTTTGTTCAACGAGTGCTTAATTAGATATTCGTTACCGTTCTTGTAATATGTGAGAAAGAACGTTTTAGGGGCCAACCACTTACCTCCTCATCGGGGCCGTTCAACGAAATTTTGATGGTTGAATATTGCTTTGTGCATCTTTCTGAGCATCTTTTCTTCTATACTGCTTATCTAAATATTTTTTTTTACAAGATAAAGATGATCAAAGTTTTGGACTTCTGACCGCTAAAAACCCTTTGTAACATAACACATGAGAAAATCATTATGTTGTATGGGTATATAATTGTATGATAAACATCTTTGCTCTATAACCTATAACAAAATATTCCTCAGTAAAAGGCTATAGATTAAAAACTTTAGACCCCTTAATATCCCTAATTTTAGGGGCCAGCCCCATTTTCTTGGTAAAAAATGAAAGGTCATTTAAATCTAAAGATATTTTGTTCAACAAGTGTTTAGATATTCGTTACCGTTCTTGAGATATTTGACAAAGAACATTTTAGGGGCCAGCCCCTTATCTCCTTATAGGGGCCGTTTAACGAAATTTTAAAGGTTGTATATTGGTAAGTACATCGTTTTGAGCATCTTTCCTTCTATACTGCATTTCAAAATATTTTTCTTTTTTGAGATATGGGTGATCAAAATTTTGGACTTTTGGCCCCTAAAAACCCCTAATTACCTAACACATGATAAAATCATTACATTGCATAGATAAATAACTGTGAGATAAACTTATTTGCTTCTATAACCTTTCACAAAATATCTATCAGTAAAGGGCTACAGATAAAAAACTTTAGAGCCCTCTGGTCACCTAATTTTAGGGGCCAGCCCCTTTTTCTTGATATCAAATGAAAGGTCATTTAATTCTAAACACATTTTGTTCAACAAGTGTTTAGAAAATCGTTACAGTTCTTGAGATATATAGGAAAAAACATTTTAGGGGCCGGCCCCTTATCTCCTTATAGGGGCCGTTTAACGAAATTTTAAAGGTTGTATATTGTTAAGTACATCGTTTTGAGCATCTTTCCTTCTATACTGCATTTCAAAATATTTTTCCTTTCTGAGATATGGGTGATCAAAATTTTGGACTTTTGGCCCCTAAAAACCCCTAATTACGTAACGCATGATAAAATCCTTACATTGCTTGGAAAAATAACTGTGAGATAAACATATTTGCTTCTATAACCTTTCACAAAATATCTATCAGTAAAGGACTACAGATAAAAAACTTAAGAGCCCTCTAGTCCCCTAATTTTAGGGGCCAGCCCCTTTTTCTTGATATCAAATGAAAGGT
>WFKH01007768.1:6243480-6257245 GCA_016163765.1 Magallana hongkongensis | reverse complement strand
CATTATATACACTCAATGTATATATGTCATTTTATTTACACATAATATTTTGTTTTCCCTCGAACTGAAACGCCACACACATGGCACGTGACTGCCGCATATATCTCTATGTCCGTCTGGTGAGAATTAATATTCGGCAATATGGCCGACGCTTCGCCTACTCGTTTCGACATTTCACAATATTAAATACAGAAACCGCGTTCCGTAAGTTCTTAAACTATTTGTAGTAGTTGTCCTTTGAAATTACGTTTAAATTAGAGTAGTTGCCCTTTGAATTGACGTCACGTTGTGTCTGGAGCGGAATCAAATGGCAGCGTCAAGATTAACTCAAACCTCCTCAGAGGAAAAGGAGAAAACATTTAAAATTAAATAGCAACAAAACATTGTAAGTAAATAAGGGAGCAGAAAAAATTTTCAAAAACAATTTAAAAGTGAGAATGAGAATTTTGAAGAGTTCGACTGTGTTAAATTGGAGGAGATGTACGGCCACTTTTACATGGATTATTTAAGATCATCGCTTCTTGTGAAATAAATGTTTCACGTGATAGTCCTCGGGAAAACAAAACACTTATTAGGTTTGTTACTGACTGACTACGGAAAAATATCGTCTACGAGATTGATCAACCCGATATATTTCCCTAGTCAGTCAGTCACAAACCTAATAAATAATAATATTCGAAAAAATAAGTTACAGTGCATTAGGGCCTATCGAGAAATGGTACCTGGCGAAAAATTGTCTTAGGCTTGTATATGTTTTGTTTTTTCTTTAAATCTATCAATACATCACACAAGAATGATTAGGTATTTGGTAGGTAAAGCCATGCGGCGATGTAAATTGAATATTTTATTTATTTATTTTTGATTTATTTTAAGAGATGAATAAACATACATGTATCATAAACACTGAAAAGTTGTATATAATATATACATATTATGTAAAATGTATCGAGAATCACAATCGCACTAAATTGCGCTACATATCACCAAGAAGAAATTGAGGTTAAATGTATGTCCCTCTCAAAGCCAACGGTAGAACGATATATACTAGTATATCTCTGCCGCAGTCAGAGGGTTAAAGTTGGTAAATCACCATAAATCTTCATATAAAAAAGAAATTACGCAGTATAATGTACATGTACTGATATTCTAATAGTAAGAGTAAACAGTGATGATCGATCTGGTGCATCGGAGATCTTGGCTTTCTGATCCCAATAAAATCACTATTTATTGAGCGGCTTTCTGGGTGGTACCGCTGGTTTTGTTCCAGGCTGATTCTGGTTTACGTACACTGGAGTGGAAATATCGTCTGCTTTCAACTCTTGATCATTGACATAGAAAGTGGACTTTGGCTTTGCCTCGGTTTTGGAAAAACTTTGGGTTTTGTTTAAATTGCTGATGTTGATTCGGTACCAATGCTTTTGTCTTTTGTGGCTCGAACTGTTCGATCAAAGTCTGATCCTTTATGGATGTCTCCTAAATTATCAGAGCTGTTAAAATCTGATCCTTTATGGGTATCTCCTAAACCAATGGACACATTGTCTGAGCTGCTAAAATCTGATCCTTTATGGGTATCTCCTAAACCTATTGACATGTTGTCTGAGCTGTTAAAATCTGATCCTTTAAATGTTTCTCTCATGTCATCAGACATCACACTTGGCACTGTTCCGTAAAAGTCAGAACATTTGTAAACAGAATCTGAAGAATTACTCTGATCTGTTCTTGTTTTTGAACCACATAACGTCGATTGGTTTTCATTTGGTGAAACAGAAAGTTGATTAGGGGATTTTTTATCATGTTTTTTAGGAATATTTCTAGGAGATACGGGGAGTTCAGTTGTATTGCTAGATTCATCCTTGCCAAGTTCTTTTTTGGGATTAGCATCTGTAGAGTTTGGTTTTGGTGGTTTTGGCGGTAGTGGGAGCTTTTTTGCAGAATTCAAAGCGTCTTTCGTTTGTTGTTGTGGGGAAATAGGATTAATTTGCGAAGCGTAAACATCTTGATCTTTCGCTTCGTTTTCATTGGACTGTGGTGGTGTCATTGGAAGAGGAAGGGATTTACATGAGTTAACATCAGACGGATTAGCAGAGTCCTCTTTCTTTTCACGTAGTACATCTGATGGTCTTTTAAGAACAGACGGACAAGTCTCATATCCATTGTCATCCTCAGACTCATGTGGGTTTGTTGTATCTCTGTCTCTACGAGATACCGGCGGGACGGAGCAGTCGGCCATATCTGACTCTATTTTCCTGGGTTTCTGTGGAAGTGGTGGTAGCGGTGGTGGTAGCGGTGGTGGTGGTCTGCGGCGTCCGTCGTCATGGGAATCCTTTTTATCCATGTTGATTTTTGGAGGCGGTGGTGGTTTTCTCTTGACAACAGGAGAGTTAGTCTTGTCGTCTTTCACGGGTTTTATTGAGTCTTCGTCATCGGACGGATTTGGACTTGTATATACATCACCCCAAAGTTCATAATCATCTTCGTCAGAAATATCAGCATCCTCGTAAACATCCTGTAACTCTGGAAGGACTGAAGGGGAAAGATTGAGGATTTGCTTAGGAAGAGTCTTGCCAAGTCTGCAAAATAACGTAAACCTAAATAGTATGAACCACTAGACATTAGATCGTATAAATTCTGCTTACCGCTCTATCAGAACTTGTTTTAATTGCAAGAAGTCCGTAATGAAATTTAGTTATATCTTACAAAAAGCCTGAAACAAAGTAAGGTTAAGTTACAGTGTATATTTTATTTTCACAGAAAAGTCTTCTTTCGGTACCGGTCACAATCGGGGTACTTGGTGCTTAGTCAGCTTTCTTGATAGTTAAGCAAACTTGAATATGATAGTGTTTTTAAGGTGGCTCTATACACCCACAGTTTATTCCAATTTTCAATAGAAGACCACAAAACAAATACTTATCAAATATTAAAATAATGATAGTGATACTATAGGTATTTTTAAAAAAAATTCAATGTTTTTTCGTGTTTTTGTAAAATAATTTTTAAAAAGTTAAAAATTAACAAATTGAAAGAAAATTGTTTGTCAAATGATGGATATTTCCTTCAGACAAATAAAAAAAAATATAACACTACATAACATTCAAAAATATTATTAATGCAAATTTTTGAGTATTTCCCCAAAACATATAATTTTCATATCTTCTTACTCTGTTGACAAATCATCTGAAAAAGCTGCTTGATGTTATAAGAAAATGTATTTTAATAAATGTGACATAAAAAATTGAATGAAAATCATTACAAACAAACACAAAATTTTTTTAAAGTTTTATTTGGTATGAAAGTTCCTCAGGTAGGAGTTATCTTTCTTAAGTCCCAAGGCTCAAACACCTTGGGAACTTTTCATTTTCTTAGTTGAAGAAAATTTCCTAAATATTGTTTTGGAATGATAAATACATACATATTTCATTATAGGTCTATATAAGTAAATATATTCACTTTAATGCAAAACTAAGTCAAATAAATAAAGGCAAAAATTAATTTATAGGATTTATGTACCCCCACCTGAGATAAATATAGCTACATGAATGATATAAACATTATATCTTTAAAAATATTACGGTATTTACAAGTGTAATTGTATTTAAAAACATCGTACTTTAAATAATGAATTTTCCAATTATCAAATTAAATTCATTCAAAGAGGTATAGCGCCTTCTCTCATTATTTCGCCTACACCTGTGTCTGGACGGAAAGTACCCGTTACTAAATATAGCTTCAGGTACCTGTCGCATTATGATTTTCGAAACATAGATAGTCATACTGCATGCTTTTGTAATGGTGTCTGTAACAACTGATTTGCCATAAATTCGGGACACCTGCATCGAGAAATGAATATATAGAACTCTGTGTTTAATGTCAGTTGGTATTCTGAACCGTGATAACTTCCAGCAAAATGCAATGAATCTAAGTTTACAGTTGTATATAGAATACACGTATAGTGTTATTGAAGCGATCTGTTTAAATTGGATGTGCTCAGTCATACTCAAGATGAATTAAACAAGATCATTTGAAAAAAAAATCCAGCCGATTAGATACATGTTATTTAAACTATTCTTATCATGCTTCAATAGGTAAAAAAGTGAAAAAATAGTTACTCTCTGGTGGAATCGATCCAGCGACCACAAAATCAAAAAGACCTCTGCGTTACCACTAGGCCACGCATCTAACACTTACAGTGCATGTCTTTTAAATATATATCGCTATCTACATGATTGTATTAGAAAAGTCACTAATTGAAATAATTCTCTAATTTTCAGTACGAACACTATTGAAAATGTCTGATATTTGCAAAAGTTCTATATTTTAGGCGAAATCGTATATTCAGTGCGCTAAACCTCTTTAACAAAATTTTCAAAAGAGCGGTTCCCATACAATTCGCCCCAGTTTAAATCAGCCAGTACCGGAAATACATGCTTTCAGATTTACTTTTTGGCGTACTGCGTCATCAAAAAGTGGTGTATAGAGCCACCTTAATGTACACCATAATTTCACTTTCATTTGTGTATTTAAATAACAATAAAGCACAGTTATCTTGACAATCGATATCTTTACATAACATTTGCAAGTATTTACTGTAAAACAATACATTTCATGGATCAGCCCTAGCTAAAGAGACTGATACTGACGAGGCGAGCCATGTGGCTACCGTGGGTTATTGGTTCAGCGGAACGCGAGTTTGTGTGGTGATGTATGTTATAACTAGGTTTTGAATAAAACGATTGAATAAAGCTTGAGTACTTTTCGAGAAATTTGGAGAAAACCCAATTTCACTTTGACCAAGCCGATTTGGCGCGAAATGAAGTGTGACGTCACGAGGTCAACGCCGCTACATGAGATGTTTATTTCGATAAATAGTATCCTGGCGTCATGGGTTTCCGATAGTCTAACACTAAACGATGTCTCTAATGATTGTCTCTTTAGTCAACAATTTTAAAACTATTTCATTTTTAACCCCAGACATAGCATCGAAAATCGCCGATACTAAATCAAAGAAAAGTCGTCAGTATATGCAGTTTTTATATATAAATAAACTTGATGCCGCATTTGACCATTAAAATTCAGCGTATGTGTTTCCGATAGTATGATTTATCAGCAAATTTCTTTAATAATAATTAAAATAAAAGTGAAATAACCTTATAAATATATCTAATAATGTTTTTATTGTTTTTAAAGTTTTTATTTCAACTTAAATCGTTCAGTTATTTAATTTACCCCATAACTACATTTCATCACTTAAACGTTCTACAATACCATTATTTGTATGATTATAAGTTACGTTTTTATTCCAGACGAAGCTTAATTTATAGCGCTCTTCGGCTTCGATACTAAGAAAAACTTTACAAAGTCACGTAATATTTTTAGCATGAAAATACGGCATCAGAAGTATATTTAACCAAACGTTAAGCAGGTTTAGATATTGTGATATGATAATTAAGATTTTAAGCAATTTTAATGACTTTTATTAAAGTAATAGTAAAAAATAGTATTTTATTAGTCTCTTCAGTAATTGTGTGATTTAAATCTTTGCAAGAAGCATAACTAGGGTAGTGCAGATGTATAAAATCGAAAGGAGATTCCGTACGTCCAGTGTCGTAAGTAATTAAAATCAAAACCGGAACGGCCACAAAGGCGTCGAGCTGACATTTTCTTTTATATAGAATGATATCAATAATTTGAATTTCTGTACTAATAGTCGTATATCAAATAATATAAGAATAAAAAAGTAAATGAATTATGTTTTGTGTTGCCTTAAAAACAAAAATCAGTTTCCTTATAAAATAGGTAGTGATGCGTTTATAATACAACTCATCATGGTTACAAAAATCGAAGACATTTCAAAGTTCAAAAATAAATTATTTTCTTTCTGCTTCAAACAGTCTTTGAACAATTTTCACAGGTTCATAACTTGAATACATCAACAGTGTGTCCCTAATTATAATAATAAAACATACTTTTATTTATTTCAATTCCCGTTTGAAACAAGATTACCTATGGTATGGCTGTTTACAAACAAATCCACAACACGTGTTATCTAAAATGCTCGACCAAACCAACTGCATTATCGTGTTTATTAATTGCAACAAAATCACTAGATACGTTTATCGCTTACATTTATTTTGGAGACCGTGCCCGATAACAAAATAAATTTACACATCAAATTTTATTTCTATCGGGCACGGTCTCCAATTAAAATGTAAGCGATAAACTTAAATAATATTTAGTGAATTTTTACACCTTATTATACATTCTCTCACCAGAGGTCGTGCTACACAAGTTTCGCTTACACCTCTGTCAACGCCCGTTGTACAAGATTCTTGTACAAACTTAAACGATGGGCAAAATGTTATTAAAATCTATGTAGTTATTTCTTTTATCTATGAATATGATTAATATGTTTTACGGTGCTACCGTTGTGGCGAGCGCAGCAAGAATTACACATACCTTGCATCATTGTCGTCTTAGTGTTATTTAGTTATCAACGAGCGTTAAATAATTTTTTGAGAGAGAGAAAAAGAGAGAGAGAGAGAGAGATTATTATATAATATTTCTAAGTTTAAATAAATTCTTACAAAATACATAGACTTGCTTCCCTAAAACCGTTCTTTACTTTTGGAGAGAATTGATCCGTCTGTAAAATATAATTTTTGTTTAATTTGGTCAAAAGTGTTAACGATAAATACAGTATTTTTTTGTTCCTTTTTTTTTCCCTGTTCATAATTTTTTTAAAAATTCTTTTATTTTTGCATTCTAATTACTTACGTTATCCGTGCCCCCGGTCCCTGTTTGTAGGTGTGTAATTTCCCATTTTCTAATTTAATGGTTTGACTATATGCAATATCTACATAATTTTTTTAACTGTTTATTTTTTCTCTTTATTTTTTTTTTTATTCAGTTCAAAATGTCCTATTTTTTTTTATTTCCTCCCTACTCATACTTACTGTACATGCATGCAAAATTAGCTTAAAATTGGATCGATATGACAGTAAAGTGTGGCTCTTGCTAGTATATATATAATCTCTCTATCAAAAAAAAAAATTAAAAACAAATCATATGTCAATGAGGCAGGCATCGAAGTCTATACTGAAATAGCTAGTGCAAGCGTTACATATGTTTGATCCACCTCTAAATTTATCGCGGGAAATATAGCGCGAGATTACTGTGACGTCATACGTTAAATTCCATAATCATTTGTTTACGTATCTCAACTCAATACGATGGAATGGAAGCATGTAAAAAATCTCTTGGGTCTCACCAAAGCTTGTGTGGTACTCAAAACGTGTCTTCAAACTCAAGGCACCGTAAATTACGAGTTAAATGTCAGCCATTTTTGGCATAGCACCACGGGTGAAAATATTAGAGAGCATTATGGGACCGAGACAAAAAATTTTGTTTGATGAATCTGTAGGTTTAGCTCGTTCTTTTTCCCGCGCACACTGGTTCTTAGAGCTCGCTGCGCTCGCTATAAATAATTAAATTTAAATCTTTAACGCCTTTATTTATTTTTATTTCAACGTTACTGGAAGAACTATTTTGCGGAGGTAAAAATTAAAACATGATCACATGATCTAGTTTGACAGATGTTTGAAAAATCAGTTTCTGTGCGCTACCGATTTATCGATGATTTTACATAAATCAGCAGCAATGTCATCTCATGTGATGTTTTTAAACGTGTCATCAAAGTCTTCGCCCGTCGATGACTCCCCTTCAAGCTGATTGTACAGAAGAAAGGAATCAACAATGCCATGTGCTCGCCATGCTTGTTTTGATCATGTGACAGACTATTTTTCCGGCGTTGACAGAGGTGTAAGCGAAACTTGTGTAGCACGACCTCTGGTGAGAGAATGCTTATTATATTCATCCGCCATTTCTTATTTAAGCAAATTTATACTTATGCAATGAGTTGTCAATAACCAGGGAGGCAAAGTTGGGTTTTCTGATCACAATTTAGTTGAATAAATGGAATAAAAATATTGTTATACATTTAATACTTTAAGGAACTTATTTCTTATGCGCATTTAAAAGGCGGTGCAGAGCATGAATTTTTGGACGATTGCCAATCCAGACGATCGCTAGAAGGCTGCTGAGCATTAGCTCGACGCCTTAAAAATGACGTCATTTTGGAGAAAATGCACGCGACCAAAATAAACTATTGAAAACACATGACTATCGGAAACACATGACGGCACTATACGTCACAACATGGAGGTGTTCCATACCACTTTAAACAAACATTGACCACGCGACAAGTCAACAGGTGGCTGATTACGTAATGGTGAGAACTGTTTTGGTGCGGGGAACAATGGATAAATATACAAATACACGGGAATTTAATAAACTTTAAGAATGGAGCATTTTGACAAAATGAAATGTAACTCTGTAAGTGTAACCATACGCGCATTACAAACGATATAGACATATAATAATTGAATAAATGGAATAAAAATCTTGTAATACGTTTAATACTTTAAGGAACTTCTTTCTTATGCGCATTTAAAAGGCGGTGCAGAGCATGAATTTTTGGACGATTGCCAATCCAGGCGATCGCTAGAAGGCTGGCGAGCATTAGCTCGACGCCTTAAAAATTGGGATGAAGTGTAATATGCAACCCCCACTTCTGATATAATTTTGGCTGAAAAAAAAATATGCGTATTTATTTATGACGAGGCATAACGGAATAAAACTAAATGAAATGAGTTGCTAGTTTGGATTTATATTCACAGTTGTTTAAATCAATAGCAACGACAGTAAAATTGATCGATAATTGAGCAGTAAGGCCGGTCGATAAGTGGCCGGATTACAGAAGATAACAGCAGTCGGTTCTTTTCATCGCGGCCAGTTTACAGAATAGACAAGATCCGGATTGCACAACATTTTTTAAACATAAAATGATTGCAACATACAATTTAGTCCGAAATATCTGACTTTTTTGCCTTTTTAACGATTTTGATATTTTACATGCCCCAGGAAAAGCGTCAGAACCGGCGCTATTACGAAAACTGGAATTTCACCTCCTCCAACTTGATATCTTTTATGATTTTAGTGAGCAGTTCCTGTATTAAGAAAAACAAGGAAGAATTTAATGCAAAGATAGACACATATTCTTAGGAAAATCACAAAAGTACTGGAAAGATCCGTTTATTTTGGGAAGGGTTCACACTCGTAATAATATACACTAAGGAAATCATGTGGGTATCACAAGTTAATTGCGACAAGTCAACAGGTGGCTGATTACGTAATGGCGAGAACTGTTTCGGTGCAGGGAACAATTGATAAATATTCAAATACACGGGAATTTAATAAAATTTAAGAATGGAGCATATTGACAGAATAAAATGTAACTTTGTAAGTGTAACCATACAACGCGCATTACAAACGATATAGGCAGTGTTACTTCCGCGTGAAGTATAATACACAACCCCCACTTTTGATATAATTTTGGTTGGAAAAAAATGCGTATTTATTTATAACAAGGCTAACCGGAATAAACTGAAATGAGTTGCTAGTTTGGATTTATTTTCACAGTTGTTTAAATCAATAGCAAGGACGGTAAAATTGATCGATAATTGAGCAGTAATTACCCCGAATAAGGCCGATCGATAAGTGGCCGGATTACGCGAGATAACTCTCACTAATTATAAGCAGTCGGTTCTTTTTATCGCGGCCAGTTTACAGAATAGACAAGATCCGGATTGCACAACATTTTTTAAACATAAAATGATAAGAAAATATCAAGGGACTGAATGATTTCGCCGGATTGAACAACATGCCGGAATGCACAACATCCGGATTCAACAAATTTTTCTGTAACACACTTTGCATATAACTTCACAGTCTATGTAACAAAATGACAATCAAAGCACTATTGTTGAGGAACATTTTTTCGTTTTACTTTGATTATATTGTGATTCTTACGGATGATTTTACCATGACATTATTAATAACATTGATAATATATATTTTGTAAAATTACAACATAAGGTACTATGCAAACAGATGTCATGTACCGTGTTTGAAGAATTTGAAGAACTGTTTTCATGGATGGTCGGTCAATTTTTTGATGAAGAAGGCACGGTCTAGTGATTTCTCGATAAAACCAATCCGGGCATTTTACTGGTTTTTCTGGAATGTATCCCTCGATCAAATGCTGTAGAATCTGAAATCAATACGACTTCAAATTAGAAAAACAATCCATATTCTATAATTTCACACTACACCAGCATTCTGTAAACAAGAGGCCCATGGGCCACATGGTGCGAAGTTTGGTTGAAATTGTCCCAGTAGTTCTGGAGAAAAAGATGAAAAGTAAAAAGTTTACGCCAACGACAACGACGACAGACAACGGACAAACTTTGAGCAGAAAAGCTGAAACAAGATTTCAATTTAATAAAGAAAATGACCATTTTAACAATTTAAATATAACGTACATTTTCCGACTGATGATAGTAAAACGGGATACACGACAACTCTCGTTCCTCATCTTGATCATACACGACTCCCTCTTGTCCAAAAGCTGTCATCACTTCCCACGTGACCATGCCAAATGCGTACACATCACTTTCTTTAGAATACAGATTAGCTTTGATTGCTTCAATGGGAAGCCTAAAGAATACAAAATTAAACGTTATTACCACTTTTTCCAACAGTAAATAAATCAAGAAATACTATAAAATAATAATAGACGTGATTCGTAACGATTCCGACTTTTGATGACAGATTTTTTGTTATCTTGCTGTACATTGGTGTAGTTGGAAAATTTTATTCAAACGCCAACCAACCATTGAACACCTTCCATTTCCTCCCGACTGTCAACCTTGATTTGTTCTAGATGTGTATCAAACTCGGAGGAAACTATCATGCGGTATTTACCGAATTTTGGTACCACAATTGATTGTTCTCTTTTCTAAAAGAAAATACACAATAAACGTCTCACAACAAAGTAGTTTAAACAATGAGAACTGAAAGAAAGCGTTTAATGATCTGCCGGATATGGTGTTTTTTATGACATACTTGAGATTCCAGGATCCAAACATTTTTTGCCCTAATACATCGAAATATCCATCCTGCTGAATGAAAAGAGTCCACGTGATTGGCTAATTCATAGAGAAGCTCTATGTAAGGACCAATCGTCTCTCCGCGATCTTTGTGAAGAACAACATCTAAAAGATGAGTTGACCTCGGGAATCTATAGTGCTGTTTACAAAGAGAGAAATGAAATGAGATATTTCTCATTAACTTTTAAAACAGGTATGTTGTAAAATAACTCGAAATTTCATACCAGTTTATATCCATCTGCCGATCCACTTTTTGATGGTGGCCATGGTTCTACACACATCTTACTGCTGTCAATTTCGTTCAGTTTTTTGTATGTAAACTTTAGGAAATCATCAGTTACTCTTTCCATCACCTTAATTTTGTTCATTTTGTCCTATTATATGAAAAATCGTTGAATTAAAAATCAGTTTACCAAAATTTAAGAAATATCGATGAATTCATAAGGTTATTTATTCTGTTGTTTGAACTACTTTAAAAATATCACGTTTTAGAACCATTTTAACAAGACACTGAACTTTCGGAAGGACGTAACCATCTAATTCTTGCATCAAAACAAGTTAAACAATGACACTGGTTTCGAGTGAAACATGCATAGATTGCATAGTCTTAGCTCAAAAGCCAGACAAATGCTGTTGATTTCAAACAGCCATGGCTGAGTGGCCAGCAATGAAATAGACAGGCCTACGTTACATTGATGTTTGACACATGCAACTACCAAGTCCAAGCTCTTGTTAAAATAGTTCTACCTCGGATTCAATTTTGTAGTTGTCGTCGGAGGAAATTTCAATCAGTTCCAATCCTGTCTGTTCTTTCAGTCTACTGTTGTGTTCTGCCACTTCCAGTGAAAATGCAGTTATAGGGTCTGCAAAGTAGACATTATATTCACGATCCAGAGAAAAATGCCCAAAGTAAAGGTAGAATGGGCTTTGATTTTTTTTTTAATCTAGAATGGATTTTGTAAGGCTTGAAGAACGCAAGATTTATACTTTTATTATATAAAATCTGAAAATATAAAAGCTGTCAGACCTTCGAGCTCTCTGTATCTTTGAATCGATGCTGGAATTCCCTGGAAATAGCAATGGAATATGTTATACATTTCGAGAGAGGGAGAGAGAAAACGAGAGAGCATGAGAGAGAACACTAAAAATGCTACAGTGACAAAATGCAATAGATTTTAACTTACCCTTTCAAACACCGAGTTGGCCTGTTTTTGTCGCTCTGTAAGAGGAGGAATATCATATGTCTTGGTTCGAGAGCCTTCTACCCCGGAATATGTGTCTGTTGACAAACAAAAGAACGAATACAAATCATTAAACCGTTTATCGGGCGGCATATACCACCTAGAACATTACACATTAACACCAACATTCCTACCATACAGACTGTAGCTGTCACCCCCGTCAGTGTTGTCCAGGATCTCGTGCAATCTCTCTTTAAGGGCCTCCAGTTTGAGTCTTTGTTCAGGAACGGTAGCCAGTCCCTCCAAAATCAGCCCCTGTACACGACGGGGTCGGTTAAATCCCTGAGGTTTAAGGTGGGTAAAAACTATCTGAAGGTAGAAAATAAATATTCATTAAAATGTGCAATCATCCAGATGTGTTACATGAAGTGGTATAATACTAAACATGGCATTACATGAGTGACCATGTCATTTATGTCTGCATCGCTGATATCGGAGTATGGCCAAGCGGCATAGTTGAGGATCTCGTCTGCTAAGATGTTGACGGACCATACATCGCTGTAGATACTGTAATGTCCCCCTAGCAGACTCTCTGGGGCGGCCCAGCGAATAGGAACCCCGCTAAAGTCCATATCTAAAGATGAGAGGATAGAGAATTGTGATAAAAAAAATTTAATATTGATGTGAAGTTGGCAAATATTTTTATACTAGGGATTCCGCCCTACCTATGACTCCACTAACTATTCCACCATCCGGTATATCCGAAGGTCTTGCGGCCATCTCAAAGTTTTTCAGTTTCAAAAAATAGCCGTCGTCTGACACTGTACAGCCGTAGGAAGCCGTGGTGATATCTCTGAGCAGACATCCTTGACTGTGGACGTATATAACAGCCTTCACTGCCTGTATTATTATCCTGATCAGATCAACGATTGGGATTATCTTTCCTTTTTCTCTTGCCTCCAGGAGGCGCCTCTGTAAGTTGTCACCAGGAAGCCTCTCTTTGATGTAAAACCTTGGAAGTGTTTGGTTGAAGGCTAGAAGCCTCGCCACATTTATGTGAAAGTCTTCAGACTCTACTTCCTTTAACACCTCTAGCTCATTTTCCATGTTTTCTATCCTGTATTGTCTTTCACTAGCCGGGCCTTTTGTTATTGAGGTGTTATCATACAAATTACCATCTTCTAATTCCTTCGTAAAAGCTTCGTAAATAATTGTGATGGATGCTTCTACATCGCTAAATACACATTGTTTGCGCTCTAGTATACTGTTTAACTTCGACTCTAATGTTGACGTATCAAATATAAGACTAAATTTGTTTAGAAGAGTTTGTATATGGATTTCCGTTGCCGCCATTGATTCCTGTACACCTTTTGTCTTCGCTATGTTCCTGTACCTGGAACGAAGTCTGTCGTTGTGGTGAAACAATAAGCAATGTGAGAAATTAAAACCATCTGATTGAAAAGTGTCGCTTTTCAGTAAGGAACACATCTGATCTTCACAGCGGTCAAGTACATCTTGTTT
>WFKH01007768.1:6173240-6220980 GCA_016163765.1 Magallana hongkongensis | reverse complement strand
GTTCTCTACCCTCTGCCATATAACTGTCTTGTTCTCTATTCTCTTTACCTGACATAATTCATCCACAGTTCTCCGTTCTCTATCCTCTCTATACAGGTGATGTATTGGTTAGGGGCCATGGTCTGGTAGAACAGCTCCTTGATTTTCTTCACTTCCTCTGCCACCCTTGGGTCACTGTCTCCTGTTATCTTTAATGAAAGTTTAAAAAATCAATTCACTAATATTAAAACCCTAAATTTAGGGGTCCAATGATACACTTGACTCACGATACAATATGTATCACAATACAAACAATACGATATGATACGTATCATGATACTCTTGATGTGCTATAAAAGATAAAAAATAAACAATTACTCATACTTTGGTATTTTTTGATTTCCAACTTACAGTTACATAATTTATTTCTGCATATTTTTCTTTAACAGCTGTTAAAATATCAGAATGCCAACATGATATGCATAAGGAAAAATCCAATGTTGATATCAATATCGTTATTTCAACACTCCCAACAATCAAATAATTTATGGTCTCACTATAGATGTAAGGAATTTTCCGACTAAAAGCAAAATATTTAATGACTAAGATGACCTTTCACTTTAATTGCATTTTAAGGTGCATCTGGGAATGTGACATTAATTTTTTGCGACTAACGGACAAATCAGTGCATTGGTGATGCAATTTTATGCGAGTGGCCGTATTGCATGTGTTCCCCGATTTGTAGGAAACATCTGCAAAACAGCGCTTGCATGTAAAAACACTCGATATGGGAACTTTGTTACCAATCTCATTCATCCTACAAAACCCAAAATGCTACCATATTGAAGATTTATGGGATGCACTGCAGCAGGGAGCGGAATTAAATACTGTGCAACATGTTTTTCAACACTGGAAGCCATTTTTAAAATATAATTTTCAAACCAAATCAGACGGATGAATTTTTTCAGGATCGAAAATACCAAACCGCAGTATAGTCTATAATATTACCGTAGAAGTTATATATTTTACGAATGATTATACGTACAAGTTATTGTAACTCTTCTGTGTTGGAGAATTTTGAATGTGCGAGTGCGAAAGTGAAAGATACATGTGTTCCTTTGCTTATAAGTGGGTGCAAGGAGGTATGTAGAGATATATTAGTGTAAACATGAAATATTGCTATAATTTAACTTAGTAACGTTTATATTAATGCACGGTATTAGTTATATGCTTTGTTTAATTACAGTTTCACGTATTGAAGGAATGCGAGGTGGTGCGAGATTGAACATTGTCAAAATATTGCGTTGTGACTGCGTTGTTTAATAAACCTTCATACAGTGTGAACTCCGCTCCTTTATTCAATAATATTCGTCAGGAACACATCCCTAACGAAACATATAAAGTATTGTGAATCGAATCGTAGCATAATTTTACCCTGATATGCCGTCTCATCGTTAATCGTTGCACCCTTACCTAAATTCCTTATCTACCAGAGTTACAAATTCTATCATATCAAATACCCTGAACAAATGATTATTTTCCTGTACATGTAGAACATTATCGTAATTAAAACCTATCAAGGTATGGCTCAAAATTCTTTCTGCAAGTTCTCTTCTGAATTCTGCTTACCATGTGCACTGTACAATACTGACCAGACACAACCTAACAGAAAGTAGACCCCAGAGTTCACTAGTGGGGTCCTTTCCGGCATTAGCTAGGCTATATCAGGTCGGTACTGTAATAACAAATCTTTAAACAATGCTTGCTGAGACTTATGATGTCTACTGTGAGTACTTACTACAGTCCTTTGGAAGTGCTCTATGACATGTTGCTGCCCTCCCATTCTCTTCATGTGAATCTCCCACTCTGGTGGAATGTAGTTCTGCATCGGGCGAGTCAGTGCTGGTCCCGTTACCATTGACACCACCTTGCCTGTCTGTGAGCCTGCCTCTGGTGCCCTAAAGTTAAAACAATCATAACATGGTGCTCTTACACTTGGTCCTACATTCTGTTGGCATCATGATTACAGGGTACACTAGCTGAACTGAACCTACTTTTTCTTGTTTCGCTCCATTTCTTTCTCATTGACAAACACTGGTCGTCTACGAACGTTTTTCCGAGTGCCTGACTGCAGATTCTGCTGAAGCATCTGCTCAAAGTCCATGACATACTCGTAGCCCAGAGTGTTGAACTGGAGCTGCCCAGTGGGATTCTTTAAATAGTTCTGTTCCATGCTGGAGCTGTCTACAGTGGACTGGTACCTCCCAGCCTGGTAACCCTGCTGCATATTTCATAAAAAATTATTCTATTACTGGTACTATGACACTTTGCTTCATAATTTCATCAAAATCTTATCAAACAAATCATAAAAGTATCATGAATATCCTTAATACATTTCTACAAAGAATTACATTGCAAATATAGAGGGTGAAAAGTGGTTGGCTTTCCAGAAGTTTCCCCTATGAGGATGTGTCCTTACCTGTCCATACTCCTGCCAGTTACCATCCTCACAATTCCAGTACCACTTCCACACAGTGGCCAGTGGCTGGAACTTCTCCACCTCTGAGGACGGCGTGGACAGGCGGCGCAGTGACATCTGTACCACCACTTGGTTGTTCTCCAGAAGAACTCCTTCCAGAGTGTCAAAGTTTAACTTCAGAACTCCAGTGCTACAAAAGTCAGACCCATACACAATAACAATCTGGTCCTCAAAGTTGCAAATAATATAAGACGAAAATAAAATATACAATTTTGTCAACAATTTATGGTTGATACGTACTCGGTTTTCACATAGCATTCGCTTCTGGCTACGTCGCAATAGTTGTACTCCACCTCTACGTTGTGATTGTGCTGGACGTCATCCCACTGATTCAGGGCCTTCTTGCGATACTGCCACTGGTAAGTCATCCCCTTGTGAGATTTTCGACAGCTTTTGCCAAATGCACAACGTCCTCTCAGGTGAAAAATACAAATATCAGCTGGAGGGTCATCAGGAGAGGTACTGGCTGAAGCTTCCTCAGATTCCGAGGGGTCGTCATTATCAGAATCCAACCCTGTTCTGCAAAAGAGATATCAGATAATTTAGTTTTATGAACTTCTTAAAGAAGTGACCTATATACCTAGTTAAGGTGGGGTTTTTTTACTTGTAAGACAAATAAAACATTGAATTTTCTGTCTCTACTTTTTCCTGCTTTTATTTTCCATTAGTTTATTGTAGAAAGTAATTTTGGTTAGTTTCTTGGCACAAGAACAGGTTTGATGAACTTGTATGTACATATAATGCATATAGTTGTGTGGAGATGTGCTTAAACAGTCCTTGACAAGAAATTGTATGAACAAAGTTTATCATGCATTTGAGGGACACACATAAATGAAAATTTTGTTGAACATGACAAAAGTGTTTATTACCATTATAACAATTTCTGTTTAAAAGACATTGAATACTCTTACTCTAACCAGTTGTCAACATGAAAGAAACAATAAAGAATACATTAATGACTAAACATAATCTTAGTCCTTAATAAATTGAAAATTCGATTTTTTAATATAAAATGCTAAGCAAGTGATCTTTTTAAACCTAGAGAGCATGATACCTGTAAGGATCCTTGCTGTGAGCAGAGGCCTGACTGCTGGCGTCATCTCCTATATCTATCTCCACATTACGAATCTCTTGCAAAATCTCCTTAGGAGTTCTATTTGTGTTGATTCCATATTTGTTTAGGATTTCTGTGAAATAAATTCATTTGTGATCAAAGTTAGTATTTATTGAGCAGAACCAACAAATAGGAAATAATAAAATTTCTTAAACATGGTTCTCATTGAACATCTTGGACAAACCTTTAACTTGCGGATCAAATACATCGTGGCCTCGCTTGCATCTTTTTCCAAATCTACACTGTCCTATAACATAAAACTTGCAGATGTGTAAATAAGGACATGATTTTCCATCCTCCTGCGCCCGGCACCCTACGTTTATGTTATAAAATTTGCATATACTTGGCATGGTGGTTCTTCCTCGGCTCTCTGTGGTTCGAAATAGACTTTTTATGCTGTGAACACTTAAATGTTCTAACATGTTTTGTCTTAGTAAAGACATATTATGTGGTGATGTCAAGTCATGACCAAACAGACAGTTCTTTCCCTGTTTTTCGACTCTACAACTGTTTGACAACAGGTAAAACTTGCAGATGTGTAGTCCATCACACACTGGTATCCCAGGGCACTGTCCCTGTTTAGAGCAATGTTCCTTACACAGCCCCAGTTTTGTGCAAACTGTTACAATGTGATCATCTGTCCCTTCCTTAGCATAAACAGTAAAATTATTTGGATAGTTACTCAAGATCTCTATGAGTTGCTTTTCACTCAGCCTGACGATGTGTGGGGCTAGCTGTTGGGAGAGTTCAGCTGCAGTGATTGGTTTCTTGTGTTGACAGAGAATTTCTATGGATTTCCTGACAATGGATTGGTTAAAATCTTGTCCAGAGGACGACGGTTGACTGGGCTGAGGTGGTTGTACCAATGGTTGCTGTTGAACTGTTGGCAGAGATTGTGGCGGTTCGTAGACTTCGGCAACAGGTGGTTGAATCTGTTGTACTGGTTGTTGGTACTGCATATATTGGTATGGCTGCATCTGGTGTTGGTACTGAATTTGTTGTGGAATTTGGGCCTGGGGTTGTAATTGGAATTGTGGTACATTATTAAAGTCACCGATCGGGCGCACCTGCTGAGGAATTTGTGCGACCTGCATTGGCATTCCAGGAACCATTTGTCTCATAAAGTTTTGAGGTCCTGTCCCACCAGGCAAAACATAGTGGTTGAATGACATTTTCCACGTTTATACCCCTCACTAATGACGACGCGTTCAAGCCATACCTTCCTTATTTAGAAAGAGAAAGTATAACGGAATTTCCGGTCTTGTGACATTGTGTCATTTAGGTAAGTCGTTCGTGAAATGGGTTTGGTCGGTCGCAACCCCGCTCTAAGGCCCGAAAAGTTGCGTTTGAGCTCGCTTGATAGCATTGAACTCTTAACATGTATGATTTATATATGGTTTTTTAATAAAAAAAAAATTATCAAGCGAGTTTGGTATCTCGACGCATTAACCCCTTCCCCCTTAGTTACGGATAAGCTATTTTGAATATTATGTATCCTATGTATCACAATAAGAAATTATTATTCAATTGGGTACGACGTATATACCTCAGTTTCCTTGCCGACTGTTAAAATGCTACACATTGGGATTTGAAAGATCTACATGCGCGGATTTAGAGGGGTGGGGTCGGGGGGTCCCGACCCCCCCACTGGAAAATGAAAATTTATTAAATTTACATAGTAAAATTATCGCAAATATGCCTCGGACCCCCCCCCCCCTTGAAAAATTTTCTGGATCCGCGCATGGATCTATGTGACTCCCATCACCCCTGCGAATGTTATTGTCATTTAAATTTAGACCACGTGGTTTTATTTGACCCTTTCAGTTTCGCAGTAAAAATCTTACCTCGTGTTTATAGTCTATTTCCTGATACCTAGGTACTTGTAGTCAAATATAAAATCTAGACGTTTATTGATTTTAAACTTTATCTTCATTAATTGGTGGATAAAATGAGTTCTAGAAATAAATGAGACAATAGAAAATATGTTTTTTCTGCTGTTGCAACATGCTTAGTAGCGATCCCCCTTAGGGATTAATTTTCGATCCGCGCCTGACCTAGTAATAGCATCAATAGGGAAACAGACTATACTATTTTATGCAGAATGTTCCTTGAAAATGGCTCGATATACTAAGTTTTTATACAAAACAGACACACATTCTTTTTTTTAAAAGCATGGTATTGCATACCATAAGCCTCAAACATGGCTATGGTTTTATCAAGCAACCTAATGTTTGTGGATGAACACGAACGATAACTCTGTTTTGAATATCATCGTTTAGTTTAACAGGTCGGGTACACTACCTTATATGGATAGCAGTGGCGTAGCTAGACCAGAAACGAAGTGCATGCTTAAAATGGCAGGGGGTCTGCCGCCATGAGGCCCCCAGTGGGTCCAGGGCGAAGCCTTGTGGGGGCCCAGGGGGCGAAGGCCCCGGAAGCTCATGGATTCTGAGGATTTTTAACACTAAAAATCATCGCAGAAATTGAAAGGAATGCTCACTATTTAAGCATATTTTTAGGCAGTTAAAATTGTTTTGGTTATAGTTTAGGCATAAAATAAAATCACAAAACTTATTAAAAGCTAAAAGAAGAAAAAACTTTTGACGTTTGTTTTTGACCCACTCAAAGCTTTTATTCTTAAGTTCATTTTCACCTAGTTTATGGTAATGAATATCTCAATAAAGCTGTGATATTCTATGGGGGAAATTTAAAATGATGTGTAAAACTAAGTAGTATAGTTCAAATGCAGTAGGACCGGGTGACGGAAACGGGTTGATGGAATAACTAAGTATGGACCTTAATACTTGAATTCTTTTTTTTAATTTTTTTTTCTTTATTTATTTTTTTACTGAGTTTCTTCCTTTTTTTTCCCAAATGATGTGCATGCTCAGCCATATAAGCATACATGGTAGCTACGCCACTGGATAGCATTATTTAACATGTGACAATATTAACGTCAACCAGATTCTCCAATCCAGTGAATGAGTCGCAAAGCATGACGGTCTACTACGTGTTTACGATTCACATGGCACACGTGGTTTTTGTCGGTTTTATACCCAATATTTAATTGCCTGCCGGAAAATTTGTACAACTTGTTTTTTACTTTAAAAGGTAAAAAAGGAAAGATTACGTACCATAGACATTGTTCCATGCTCACATTGAAAAATACTGTTGTTTTAGTTTATCAATTGTTGCTTCAAAAATTGATCAGTATCAAAAGTATGGCAAACATACGCATACAAGTACAAATAGATTTTGATAAGAAAAAAAACCTGCATAATTGCTTAGTTATTGGTGACTTATAATTAATCATTGTACACCAGAAATAAATACAGGTAACTGTACATTTTTAACATACGTAAATAGCCACGGTAATGAAAATGCACAAACATACAGATACAGAAGCACAAGTTATGTAGCATGTAGTATTTTGTACGCAAAGTATTCTGAAGAGTGTCCCTGAAGAAAACTTCAAAGCGCAATGTTCTAATGATGTCCCAAACCTAGGATATCACGTGAAAAACGTACTCACTTCTTCTAATTCGAAAAGACAAACCTCTCTTTTGAACTTTGACAATGGGGTATTTAAATAGGTTGATATAAGGCCTCATAAGCAATATTTTTTAAATGTGAGGATAGAAATAAAAGATCAGACATAATTTTCCATATTTATTTCATAAATTCTGAAAAATCATTGAAAATGAGTTTCCAAAGAACAATTCAAAATGGTATATATTTTTATTACGCTCTGTATACACTGAAACTTGTAGTAGCCCACAATGCCTTGCAACTCATTTACCTGATTGGTCTGTCGATAAATGTAAACAGATAGCTAACTTAGTATGCAAATTTATGCCGACGTCACAAAATCTAGTGGTCTCGACCTGTTTAAATAACCGCTAGATGATGAAATAAGACGTATATCTTAATAGATTTTCATGTTATAAAATAAATCAAAATAGGATATGATATGAAAAACGACCAGTACTAACGTATTTTGAGGATATTATCCGAACACTTATACTTCCGCTCGAAATTTCACAGGAACCGAACAAATCTCGGGGAAGTCTCGTGAACTTTCATTCGAACACCTCTGGATTTATTACATACTTAGCAACGATAAAAAAAAATTCCGAACACATTCGCAGGGGTGCCCATGCTGCATTTTCACTGTATGATTTGTCAGATATGTAGTTCATTAATATTTCCCTCCAAATGTTTTGTTGTTTACAATATAACATCAGAAGATGGCTGCAATTAACTTACTACCCATTAAAATTTCGTAAGAATTAAATTTTAGTACAATGGTATTGATCCACATAGATATATCATTCTGCTGCAAATTGTACATGATTATTTTTCTTCTTTCTTGTCAGTTTGAACACAATTATGTAGGATGCACTATATTCCTTATGTATGTTTAACACTTCCAACTTAAAAATAAATGAAATTCTTAAAATTAATCTAAACGAATCAATTGCAAAAGTTCGTGAAATTGTGTTGTATTTAGATCAACATTTCTGACCTTGTTAATGATTGGTCAAAACCACCTGACTTGCCGGACAGAATAGAGCATGTCTCCATTCCATCTGACTCCATCTGTCTTATGATTTTCCTATTTACACGGTCTGATTTGTAAGATCTGGCGAGTTAGATTTGCTAAATCACATCGTGTAAATAGGGCTAATGACGTTTTGATGATAGCTCCAAGCAGCATTTACAAACCATTACAGCGACATAGTATAGCCTTGGAGTTCTTTTAAGTCCCAACAGTGTCAGAGAGGCGCATCTTCGAGCAGCTTGATAAATCATTTATTAATTGGTAAATTGGTTATTTAACGAGATATATTACGATGCATAATCGGATTATAATACGATTGATGAATGTGGATTACGTTTGGTGTTCATACAGAATTCTTGAAACTTCCCATTATTTATTGGCTTATTAATTAATACTTATGAATCGCGCTTTGTTTCGGGTGTTTAAAACAATTGTTCTACACATAAAACATGCAAGTCATGTAATGGTGAAATAAACTGGTGGTGGCATTGATTTACCACAATTTAGTATCAAGTTTATTTAATTTTTAGTGAGATTTCCTTTCCCAATGTTAAGTGTTTGTCGGGTACATGATTTTATTGGCTAAATTTTAAATTGGAAAGTTTTCTTATTGTTTTAATTAATTAGATTGGTTACGATACTTTACACGATTGTGAATCCAAATTTTGATTGTTGACATTTATTCATTCATTCATTCATTCATTCATTCATTCATTCATTCAATCTTTATTTCCTCTTACAGAGATTATGAACATATTATTAAGAACAATATTAAAGGTACATTAGAAAATGAAATAGGTTTCAACTATATACAGATATATATTTACATACAGTAAATGAATGTCAATAATAAATAAATAAATAAATAAATAAATAATAAATTAATAAATAAATAAAAGAATAAATAAATACAAATAAGTTGAAGTTAACTAATCACTGGGCTCATTAGCAGAAGAACTTAGAGACATGGTGCGGTAATAATTGGATGATACATCCCGCAATAACTGTAAGTTGAGGGATTGGAAGGCCCGCTTGTCCTCGTCGAGATGAACATTCGTTTTCCGTCCGAGGAGGATGAAGAATAGTTCTTCGTCGGAAATACCGCTAAGCTCGCAACAAAGGTAGATGTCGAAGAAATTGGAGATGTCCGTCCACCAATTATTGAGGACTGAGTAAGTCGCTGTACAGGAGCAAGTAATTTGAGTGAAGAAATCGTGAAATAACACGCCACAAAAGGGTTTTCTTGTCATTTGCGGTTATCTCATAAATTGCCTTGAATTTTGTGGAACTGTGTGGGCTTTGTAGCCTCGAACACACAGATGGGATTTCAATATCTTGCTCTGTTCTTCAGAGAACAGACTCGTCAAAATTGGGTAGTTTATCTTTAAGGAGCACCTCTAAAGTTTTTACAAAAGGAATGTTTAGTGGAAAAGTGAGAATGAGATCAAATGTGAGTTCGTCTAACTTTTATGGCCCCGGGGCCTGGTCCTCTTAACTCTGACATAAAAAAAATTGTGTAAAAATTGGTCGTCTTTTCAAATGTGAGGCATTTGCCTATTTGCCTCCCTTGCGCTACGGCCCTGAAATTACTCATTCCATCTGTCAGTTTCTATTAGAAGGTGATGGTTTGTTTTTCTGTATTTATATAACTCACAAGACATAGGAGTCGGAAGCAAAGTAGTTTTGCTACTGCTCAGGTTAAAAAAAAAGTGTGGGAGGGAGCTAAGCCCCCCCCCCCCCAACCTTTGATTTAAATATACGACATATAATAACACCTTTTGAAGAAAATAGCTAATGCAGAGTTCCATTTTGTAACTAACTGGTCTTTTAAATTTTGTTTAACAATACACCCTAGCCATTTAACATCGATAGCTTTTTTGCTGGTGCCAGACATAGGATAGACCACATTTGTCGAGAATGTTTAATATATATAATGGAAATCGACCTCTTTCTCCATATACCATTTTAAAGTTCGGGGTTCTACTTTTTAAATTAAGAATCTGTTTAAGAAATCTAATAAGGTGTACATGCTCAAAAACATCAATATTTTCGTAACCCCAAATTTCACATGAGTATAGTAAAACAGTAAGACAACTTTATCAAATAAATCTATCTGAATATCAAAAGACAAACCAAATAATCTAATTTTTCTGATGTATGCATATCTGAAGATGCTTCTTGGCTTTACAAAAAAAGCCAGAGCGAGAAAAAATTACCCCTATATGTCGTTATACTCTTCTACCACTTCTAGTGTATCACCGTTATACATCAAAGTACTGAAGTACTGACGGGAGTTGATTTTATTTTGATTTTATTGATTATTATCATTTTATCTTTAAATCAACGATAAGTAATTTCGCATGGTAAATAGTTTCTATATATAAGCTTTATTTGAATAATTACGCACATATTTTTCTAATATGAATTCTCGGGCTTTTCCGACAAAAATTCCGAACTATAGATGGAAACCCGCACATGGAAAACCACATATGAATCGCGTGTTGTGTAATATCTAAAAATAGAATTAACGCTATCAAAGTCTACGATGCATTATGTATCAGTAATCGAAATATTTCTGGAAAATTGTATCCAAGCAATTTTTTAACAAACAAATACTAATAAAGTGTAGTATACGTCAGTACTGGTTCTATTTTTAATATATTCGATCAGTGCCTACTATCTATTCAAGATATATTACTATAGTCAGGTACTCTTAACACAATTGCGCTGAAAAATATAGTTCTGTTCATGATCAGCAGATACAACATTACAATAAATGCTTAGAATATCGATGTATATGGAAGAAAACAAAATTAACGTAAAATTATTTTGAAAAAACACCTCACCCCAAGAAATGTAAATGTGAAGTATTCATATTCCTACGCTAGCTGCCTCCTCAGTCTTTTTCACGAAAATATAGGTCGTTCTTCGATTGACAATTTTTTCACAAATGAATATTGCTTATATTATTACAATAATTATATTACTTTCATGATTATTGTTCGTTAGTTATCACACAATCTCTTTTAATTATTTGTTGTGTATGAGTGTACATGTTATTTCTTTTCTTTTCTTTTAAACGACGGAATGGTTATGCACACCTGCACCATAGGCCTATTTCTGATCGCACTCGTGTAGAGTCTGTTTAAGCACAGATGTGTGTATGTTTGCTAATGACGCGGGTGGCAGTATTTAATACGGACATGAAGAACTATAAACGTCAGTTTCTTAACAAGTCTTAGAGATCGGCTGAGGACAGAGAAAATTCAAGTAATTTAAAAGCCGAATATCTTGGATATGGGGTGACCCATATCTATTCTTGTTAGATTGGACAGTCTGTCGCTACCGCTGTAGAAGTGGCGCTTCGGTAATCAATGACTCTCTGGCGTAAGAATAGATACGACTACAAAAAATATATAAAATGTTCGTACCATTTTACAATCTGACTATTTTCAAGGTATTCATAGATAAGTTTTCTTGAAAAACAATGCTTCTGAATACATTACATCGAATTTATCGATTATTTTCAAGTACCAAGTCTTGTCAGCGGTGATGGTTTTCCATTCATGAGTCTAAACACTGTTTCACTTTCGTTTTGCCAGAGTAACTGCATAGGAATCAACTCCGAATAAAAGTACATTTGGGAGCAGGTCTTTTAGAGAATATCATTATTTTAGTTTTGTTTACATTTACATTTTACGTTTTCATTTTTTAAAAAATATATACAAAATTCATCAAGTGCTTGCTGTAAATCTAGGGCTGACTCTGATAACAAGACAGTGTCGTCTGCGAAAAAAAGAAGTTTATTACAGTAAACAAGCAGATCGTCCTTTAAACCCATTGACATTTCTATCAATCATAAAACGTTCAATGTCGTTAATGTATATGGAAAATAAGAAAGGTGTGTGGCAAAATTGTTGATGTACCTTCATAACGCACTTTGAAAATTTTTTCAGAGTGCGTTAAATTTGGAACCAAATCAACGCACTTTGAATTTTTTTTCCAAAGTGCGTTAAATTTGCGACCAAGTTAACGCACTTTGAAATTTTTTTTTCAAAGTGCGTTATGAAGGTACATCAACAATTTTTCTTATCGAGACACTTAACGCACTTTGAAAAAAATGTATAAATCACAAATTCTGGAATTGAATTTCTAATTTGTTGATAGTATGATGATTTGTCAACACTAATGAATCTAATTTACCGTCTTTAAGAACGGGGGTGGGGGTGAGGATTAACCAAAGATACAGGTCAATTACCAGTACATTATTTAATTGATTACAGGAAGAAGGTCCCCTACCCCTCATCTTTCCTTCCAAAACATGATATTCAGCAACTTGGAGTAAACGTATAAGAACGGAAAAAGAAATACGATTTGTTGTAAATTAAGTGCAGTGATATTGAAAAAACAAACTGGCCAAACAATAATTTCACCAATGTTAGGTTAAAAAATCAGCAAGTGTTTCATTATAAATACTCTTTTCAAATTCTAATCAAATACATGTAATCCACTTCGTTATAAAAAAAAAAAGTTACATTGACAAACATTAAATTATTGTAAACTAAAAAATAAGCATTAGGGTGTGATTTTTTTTCTCGCACTGATGTTCTAAAAAATCATATTGCTTTTGATAAACATAACTAACGTATTCTTTTTTCACATCATGTTTGTTTAGAAGCACATGCAATTGAAGCCAGTTGAAATATGTTATACATTGATCTTCATTATCAATATATATAAATCATTATCGTTTCTGGCATAGCCCAATGTACCAGATAAGAATATTAAATTTGTTGCATACACAAAAAGGAAAACTTTAAGGCAGTTGCGAAGCGATGCAATTTATGTCATATAATTGGATAATTCAAATCTCCCGAGTTGTTCTTTATATGTAAAATGTCAAACTACGTAAGCTTATGAGAAAAGAAAAAAAATCTAATCGAGAAATTGTTTATCAAGTTAGCTGGGAATGCAGTGGGTTCTTTCTTAAATATATCCCATTGGGCTAAACAAGGTTAAAACAATCAATTATTGTTTATAAAAGTATCAATTATTTCGACCAAACCCTGAACATTTTTTTTTCAAAGTGCGTTAATATCGACGATATCAACGCATTTTGAAAAAAAAAAATTTTAAGTGCGTAGACTTGGTCCCAAAATTAACGCACTTTGAAAAAAATTTTCAAAGTGCGTAATTTTTCAAAGTGCGTTGTAACAAAGGTGACAAGTTTTCTCCTTGACGTACTCCAAGGTTACACAAGATTAACTTTTTATAAAGCTAAGAAAGTCAGCCAGCGGAATGATATTTTAAGTCAAAATATTTAATATGAGATATACAGTTTTCAGAACAATTATAATATGCGGGTGTACATTTAGTTTGCACACTTATTTTTTAATATATTCGATCAGTGCCTACTATCTATTCAAGATATATTACTATAGTCAGGTACTCTTTACACAATTGCGCTGAAAAATATAGTTCTGTTCATGATCAGCAGATACAACATTACAATAAATGCTTAGAATATCGATGTATATGTAAAACGTGGAAGAAAACAAAAGTAACGTAAAATTATTTTGAAAAAATTCCCCACCCCAAGAAGTATTCATATTCCTACGCTAGCTGCCTCCTCAGTCTTTTTCACGGAAATATAGGTCATTCTTCGATTGACAATTTTTCCACTAATGAATATTGCTTATATTATTACAATAATTATATTACTTTATGATTATTGTTCGTTAGTTATCACACAATCTCTTTTAATTATTTGTTGTGTATGAGTGTGTGTTATTTCTTAACGACTGAATGGTTACGCAACACCTGCACCATATTTCTGATCGCACTCGTGTAGAGTCTGTTTAAGCACAGATGTGTGCACTGTTTGCTAATGACGGGTGGCAGTATTTAATACGGACATGAAGAACTATACGCCAGTTTCTTAACAATTTCAGTAGAGATCGGCTGAGCACAGTGAAAATTCAAGTAATTTAAAAGACGAATATCTTGGATATGGGGTAACCCATATCTATTCTTGTTTATGACTGTAGGTGAGGAGACAAAGCGTGTAGCGGTGTACATAATAACTGCCTACCCACTTGATACTAGTAGTAATCTACAGCAACTGTGCATGCTGTCTAAATTGTAACTTAGCAAAGATTGCTCTCTGAATTTCATGGTCCCTCGTCGCAAACCACTTCCAATATATTTCCTCTCCAATCTCACTAAGAGAGTCCGGGAAGATATACAGGTTTATGCGGACTCCGTACCGTGGCTGCAGATGATACTCGCGGACAGTCTGTGCGCAGTTTGACCTAGAAACTGACCAGTTTCATAACTTCTTCGAATTTATCTAACCCCGACTGTCCAATTCCTTCCCAGAATTCAAATTTACGCAAGCGCATTGGCTGACAAGAATAGAAAAAAGGCGAGGTTTTACTTTTGAATTGATACATGACCATTGTACATATTTTTTAAAAAGGTAAGGTATTTGTCGGTTATACCACTTTTGAAAACT
This sequence comes from Magallana hongkongensis, assembly GCA_016163765.1. Taxonomy (NCBI): domain Eukaryota; kingdom Metazoa; phylum Mollusca; class Bivalvia; order Ostreida; family Ostreidae; genus Magallana; species Magallana hongkongensis. The sequence goes on along the minus strand of WFKH01007768.1, from coordinate 6,206,273 downwards.
TTATACCATAAACCTTTGCGCCATACAGCATCAGAGCTTGTTTAAAAGCAATAAAGGCGCAGAACAATTTCTTTTTGCGATCCATTAACCAGTTAACGTTTGTGATAAAAATTGCAACAATGTTATGTTATCAAGTTATTAAATTTAAATCATCAGAAAAAAATCCAAGTCGATTGCATAAACTTAATAGTGTAATTGGTCAGTTATTCTCAGGTTGTGTTGGGGCACCTTGGTTCGGAAGTCACTTGGTCAATTTCTAGATCAAAATGCGCATCGACTCCTCAGGTATCGTCTGCAGTCACGGTCCGGAGTCCGCATATATCTCTTGAGATAGGAGAGAAAATATATTGACAGTTGTTTGCGTCGATGGACCATGAAATTCAGAGAGCAATCTTTGCAAAGTCGTGCAAATTATCATTGGTCTGTTGTTTTATTACCTCGTAATTATTATCCGTGTAAATGTGATATTAATGATACGCGGATAATTTAATCTATTGCTAACGACACTATAACTCACCCTACAGGAGAGTCTCCCCACAACGACCAGTGCTTCAATGGACACCCGGGGAGCAACTTCACAAGAAACAGATTGTGTCGAAGTGTAAATAGCGGGGAGTTGTTGAACGCAGATTGGGAATTTTATACAGTGGAATTTTAGATAATCGTACACATTGTACATGTATTGTTCTTGTACTTTCTATCTCCTGACAAAGATGAACTGGTGTGGAATTTAACCGAACAATTTATTCCTCTGCATGAGTAAAGATGTCAATAATTTAAATATTTGTTCACAAAATTCAGGAATTTTGGAGACCAATTCTGACCACTCGGCCTCCTTCATGTGAATACAGGATTCACTCTCTCGAGTCATATCATTTGGGATTTATTCGACTCGTCCATGTTGTACAATAAATAGGATATTTTTGTGCTTCATTTCATATAAATAACGACTGAAGGATTAGGTAAATTATATATACATGTACATGAACAGAATTAATGTGTATCAGAGGTGGAGTAAAGAAGACGAAAAAAGAAGAGGAGAAAGACGAAGAGGTATATGTAAGTGTTTTTAAATTCCGAAAATAAAGCACTGTGGCACAATTACACGCCAGTTTGACATGAAACAGACTTGCTTCGTCGTAATTCTACCTGGAATAATTATATGCAGGTATAATCATGTAGGTCCATGATATACAACTAAATTTTGAATACAATTCATATAATTTGTATATAACTGCCAGATTACAACTGTCTTTTCATATACTATACAAAAACAATAAAATAAATAAATATGTAAAATAAATAAAAGTAAGGTAACATATATAGAATCGATTTATTGTTCATATAAGATCAAATAATTTTTGAAGATATAGTTAAACAGAAACAAAAGTTTTACTATTCATATTGTATGTTACATTATGTGCTTTATATTTTCTACATGTGTATCAATTGGGGATTTAATGTGGGTCTACTGTACATGTAGTATTTGTTTCAATTACATGTATATTGCTATGGGGTTTAGATGCACTGTGTGTAAAAATAATGCCCCGGTACTCCATGTATTTTTTAATTCAAACTGAGTAAAATTCATGTCATTTGGCCTAAAAAAAATCACTAATCGTTAAAGGGGAAGGGGGGGGGGGGGGGGGGGTTGCGTAGTACCTAAAAGTTCACTTCAATTATTGTTTCAAAGGGGGGAGGGGTGAAACTCCATCATTATTCAATTTTCTATATGTAAATTCGAGAAAAATTGTTGCTGCGAGAAAAAGTTGTGGGAGGGGGCTGTCCCCTCCTCATGCTACGTGCCTGGAAATGAGAAGAGTAGTGGTTAGGGATATTCTTTGAGAGAAAAAAAATGAAAAATGAAATCGCCCAACGTGGGGCTCGAACCCACGACCCCGAGATTAAGAGTCTCGTGCTCTACCGACTGAGCTAGCCGGGCTACATATTAGTTACAAAGTAAATGACATTCAGTACAATATGAATAAATTAAATAAAAAGTACTTCCGGTGTTCTGTTATTAGCTAGAAAAGAAAAGCACGTCTTGTAAACTGGATGGTTCATAGAGCTATTTATTGCCATTTATTATGGGATGCGACAGAAGATGTACATTTATGCTATGGAATATTTATATAGGATTTTGTAGGTTTTTTGGACTGATTACAGCGCTAGGTAAGGATAGACTACAATCTATTGCATAGCAACGTGGTGCGATTCAGACTTCTTGATCACGCCATTTCCATGAGCTATTTTTAGAACACTTTCATTTTCCCGATTGCATGTGTATTCAGTAGTAAGATGTTAGATCTAACGTTATAATACAAAGAAAAGTTTGGTTAAAGCAGAACTTTCAAGATTGATTACGAGTTGGGGTGTTAGGCTAAGAGCTATTGTTTGGCATATGATATAACGTTAAACTTAAAGTGTTTCTATCATATTCTGTCAAAAGTTTCATTCAATATATTATTGCATACTGGCATTGCTTTATTTCATTTAATGCGCCATTTCATATTGTTGAAAAAAGGGAAATGAACGTATAATAAACAGTGGATTAGTTTATGAAGGCGAAAGACCTCTAATAATGCTATTTAAATCCTCGATATTCTAAGTGACCTCTGGGTTTGGGAATATTGCCATCAAATGAGCAAAAGTTTTTGTGAAGTCAACATCAAAATCACAGCTTCAATTTGCATGAAAAAACGTTTATACATTTAGGGGTTTTATGTTACATTATTCATGAAATAGAGTATTAATGTAGAATTATATCTACAACTATTTCCCCCCCCCCCCCCCCCCCCCCCACTGGTTCAACTTTAGAGGAGGGAGGGGGGTCCTCGTCAAAATATTTTCTGATGAAGTAAAAGGGGGGGGGGGGGCCCAAAAAAGTTTTTTCCGATGAAGTAAAAGGGGGGGGGGGCCCTCAACAAAATTTTTTGTAATAAGGAAAAGGGGGGGGGGGGTCCTCAACAAAATATTTTCTGATGAAGTAAAATAAAAAGTTCTTGTCAAGGTATGATTCCAATAAACTTATCCTAAAACCTTGTTGGATGAACTAGTAAAAACTGCATGCTCATTATCTGAATCAGTGTGACTAACACTATCATATTGATTAAATATACGGTATGTTTAGAAGGCAATGATCAATAGAATTAAACTTTTTATCCCTATTACATAATATCAAGTCACAATATGAGTTGGTCCTTATTGCATGTAACTTGAATCCTGAAGAATTGGATGACCAAAATATCGAGGAAATCCTTCCTCTAAATGCTGACCAGCATCAAGCTAATGCTGATCAACTTAACTATTTATCTTTGTAAATATACTGGTACTTTACAAATTAGACTAGCTTTTTCAAGTCTTTCACTTTCAATCAAGACATTTGTGATCATCCAGAGGAGTCAGGTAAAGGGAGACTATTAGTAACTTGTTTTAACATCTGAATAACATCAAATGAGGTTTGAATGTTTTATATTAATTTACTACCAACACACTGATTGTAGCTTGATTGTGTTTTTTTAAACAACTTTTTTTGAGTAATTCTATAAACAGTCTGGGAAGGGTATAGTCCTCTTGAAAGAATAGCATTTATAAAGTTCTATGTTTAGAACAGTGTCCTTGGTTTTAAAACAAATGTCTCTTTATTTTTAAAGAAAATAATCCAAGGGCAAAAGCATGTAATTTTAATGCTTTCTGGTGTTCCAATAGACCGGAGGCTTGGAGATGCTTTGTGTATGTTGTTTACTACTTGTACCGAGGGCAATGCTTTTTTCCCAAGGTCACCAAAATCTTCTGAATGAGGTTGTTAAGTGTTAACAAAGAAAAACATTACCAAGGTATATGAATGACTCCTATTTATGACATAAAGGAGGAGCAACATTTCAGTGCTTTATTTTAGTTCTCCAGTAAATTTCTGTATATTCATATTATGTAAATGTTTTTAGCATCAAATAATCAGTGATCATTTTTGATGGAAAAAAACCCCAAATGATGAGTTCTACATTTATAATAATTTTTTTTTTTTGGTGGTGATTATTATAATTGTGAATACAATTGAGTGCATGTTTTTCAGAATTTTTCTTTAATTTTATAGTATTTTCTCTTCAATCTGCAACAGTTATACCCACATGAAGCAAAAAAGAAAGTGTTTATTTTTAAAAGTAATATAAAGGCCTAATATTTTGCGTGCACACACATGATAATTAATGCTTTAAATGATCACACACATGATAATTAATGCTTATTCTAAAAATGATCTTTTTTTCTGGTGAAATATTTATTAGCCCTTAAAATTCATTCTGCAGTCAGAATTCTCTTTACATAACACAATGTGAATGCCAGGTTTGTTGCATTAGAACAACAGATAATAGAAATCTTATGTCACTATGGTGCATAAACAATGTTTTTTCAAAGAAACCTAAAAAAGTCTTTACTGAATTCAAAGCTGTAGGCTCCGGGACCATGGCTGACTTTGATCCCAGTCTCACTTTATACTTTGTACTGGTACTGCACACTGATAATATATTCCTTTCATAAACTGCATGAGACTAAGATCAAAAATAAACTCATCTAAGTTTTATGGTCTTGAAACAACAAAGGCTGCATTTGAAACAGAAAACCTGTCAGTAGGTGTTGCCTTGTCTAAAGGTATAATGCTACTCACTATATCAATTTTACTGAGCACCATATGCGATGTAAACTTTTAAAAATAAAAATAAAATGTTAATCATGGCTACTTGAAACGTTGCTAGAGATTTCTGAGTGTGTGACTTTTAATGTTTCTTTTCTCAGGTCTGTGGGGTATAGGAGTGGAGGCAGCTTATTATGGGCATTATCTAGGATTTTATATGATGTGAGTCATCTCAATTTGATACTCTTTTAAATATCAATATTAATCTGCTATGCTATTACTAGAACAAACCCTCTGTCATTTAATTAATTCAACTTTTGTCATCTCATGATATATAAGAATTGTGCAATTTAGGTAGATTTATTAAAAATGCTTTTGTCATCAGAAAACTTCATGTGCAATACCATTCAATATTATTTAACATTTTTGCATTCAATTTTAAGTTGCATATCATTTTAAATATGATTGTAATCCAAAGAATACTTCCTTACACTAGTCTTGTATTAATGGAACCAAATAGATTAAAATGATGGTTTTGACACTTTACAAGATTAGAAGAAGTTGAATTATTGTGGAAAAAATAATTCATCTGTATTTTTGATAATTGCAGAGTTGTAGCTATCCTAATGACTTTCTTGGAATCTGTGTTTGCCATCAACATGTGTGTCCTAGTCTGTGTGGGGTAAGGTTTGATCCTTGATAACTATTTATAGTTTATATATGTGTAGGTAGAAAAGTCTACCTGCGAATGGGCCTGGTCTGTGTTTGTTATATACAGGCTAGGTTAATGCTTCAGTGGTTGTAAACTACTGTAGATAAACCCTGCCTCAATGACTTACACTCAGTTTCTCCATGGTAGGAACGACGACTCCACCTCCCCGTGTCAGAGGCTGTGGGACGCAGTGCTGTGGATAGACAACTGGAAGAAAGGCATCCTGTACTTTTGCTTCTCTATACCTTGTTTTATTCAGCCTCATACTGTGTGGATGGGCATCATATCAGGTACATATTCAGTGATACCCCAATGGTCCCACAGATAGACCCTTTCATAAATGGGAGTGACTAGCTGTAAAGAGTGGATTTTCTTTTTGGGGGGGGGGGGGGCATTTTCATTGGTTGAAATTGGGTGTATATGGAAAATTGGAAATTGAGATTAAATTTCGATTTCTTACCTTATCTGTACAAATTGGGGAAAAAATTATACATCAATAATATATTTTTTGTTTGTGATTTGTACACATATTCAAATTGTCATGTACATAGCTAACATTGTTATCAAGACAGGGCAATATTTTGACAGAATTCACATAGTCAATTCAAATATATTTTTTAAAAAAATGTACCTGATAATTTTGTTTTTGTTCTTGTATTTATGGTATTTCCTGCAATGCCACAACTTCTTGAGTCTCAATTCCATCCGAGAGCATCTGAGAGCTAAACATTTTGCCATTTAATGTAAAAAAAAACCATTAATGTATTTTAATTCCATTAGATGTACATTGCATTAATTTTGTAATTAATGATATTCACATTTATTATTGTTCATTTCAGGGGTTATGCTGATATTCAGTAGTTTATTTTATGGACTGAAGTCATGTTACAATGAAGAACAGTCATTAGAAAAAGTATCCCACAATGCAACATATGACAGGTATGTGTGTTACTTACTGTACTAATAAGGTAATACTATCTACTGTACTATAGATACAGAGACAGGGAGTGACCCGCTCATTGAAATCTGCTCACTCGCAGTCTCCAGTCTCAATAAAACACAATGAAAGAAAAAGGAACTGGTATCTCCCAGATTCCGAAGTTTATAAATTAAACCTATTAACAGTAATTGTAATAATTTTTCACCAGGTGTTTTTAAAATTTATATAGAATATGTAATTTCTAAATGGTCTGCAGAAATCTTGATTTGTTTCTTTGATTTCTGTTTTAAGCTGATTCCCAAATGACTCTTAATGCATGCTAATGCAGTTAGTAGAATAGATGAAAATGCTGCCAGAGGATTAATTACCATAGGTTGATGCAGAGATTTACAGTTGGTTTCTGTTTATTAAATATAATTTCATTTTTAAGGCGTCGAGCTAATGCTCGGCAGCCTTCTAGCGATCGTCTGGATTGGCAATCGTCCAAATTTTTCACATTCTGCACCGCCTTTTTAAGGCGCATAAGAAATAAGTTCCTTAAAGTATTAAAAGTATTACAAGATTTTTATTCCATTTATTCAACTAAATTATGTACAAAAAACCCAACTTTGCCTCTCTGGTTATTGACAACTCATTGCATAAGTATAAATTTGCTTAATCAAGAAATGGCGGATGAATACAATAAGGTGTATAAATTCACTAAATTTTAGTTTAGCTTATCGCTTACATTTTAATTGGAGACCGTGCCCGATGAAAAAAAAATTTGATATGTAAATTTATTTGTTATCGGGCACGGTCTCCAAAATAAATGTAAGCGATAAACGTATCTAGTGATTTTGTTGCAATAAATAAACACGATAATGCAGCTTTTTAGATAGCACGTGGTGTGGATTTGTTTGTAAACAACCATACAATATGTTTCAAACGGGAATTGAAATAAATAAAAGTATGTTTTATTATTATAATTAGGGAGACACTGTTATTGTATTCAAATTATGAACCTGTGAACATTGTTCAAAGACTGTTTAAAGCAGAAAGAAAATTATTTATTTTTGAACTTTGAAATTTCTTCGATTTTTGTTACTATGATGAGTTATTGTATTATAAACACATCACTACCTATTTTATAAGGAAATATACTGATTTTTGTTTTTAAAGCAGCACAAAACATAATTAATTTTCTTTTTTATTCTAATATTATTTGATATACGACTATTAGTACAGAAATTCAAATTATTGACCATATCTATATAAAAGAAAATGTCAGCTCGACGCCTTTTGTAGCCGTTCCGGCCTTTGATTTGTCTTAGGCATGATACACAGCATTATATAAGCAAGCAAATGTCTTGTGTACTAATAACTTATGGTTATGCATATGATAGTGTAACAGCTGGGTTAAGAAACCACCAATCAAAGAAACTCCTCTGTTTATTGACATGTATATCATCATTGCCAGTAACTCATCATAAATAACTCAAATATAAGCACAGTTTAATAAAAAACAAAACAAATAAACATCTGAATATTTTCTCTACACCTGCATGCCCAATAAAAGGAGATACAGGTAGGATCAGTGTTGTACAGACTAGATAGATACCTGGTTGTTTTGGTGTGTCAGTGTTCCAGTCCAATAATTCAAATGTCTTTTGTGATCTTACATTTGAACATTCTGTATTTGACAGATATAATGGCTTTAAACAAGATTTGTTAATTTATGACCTTTGAATATCTGACTGCTGATGCTAGACAACAGAAGTTTGCATGATTGAGTCTCAGTGGCTTAGACCCTGAGTATTTGTATGAGCTATGAGCTTAAAGCAAAAATAAATGCAGAACTTCAGTTAATACATTTTTATAAATCTATTGTTAAGAGGGCTCGATGGCCAGACCATTTTTGGACAGTATTAATCTCCTAGAGACAAAGAGCTTTGTGTTAAAATATAGGAAAATATTCAAATTTTAAAGCTAAAATATTTTGATTTTTTCTTTACTTAATGATAGTCTATGGCCCAAAATAGCATATTTATGATTTTAAGTTGTATCTAAAGGATAATTTTCATTGACCATCCAGCCTTCTTTAAAATGGGGAGAAACAAGGTCAGAACTACAATGTGGCTATTTCTCTTACTCAGGATGAATGTTTTAATCACCAGGTACCTGGTAAGTTTTGGAGTCTTGGATTTACTCCCAAAGATGAAAACACGTGCATTTACCAATAGTTTTCATAGCAATAATATTATTTCATTTTGTAAAATAAAATACATGTATAAGAATTGCTTTATTTATGCATAAAAAATCTTGCTATCCTCAAGAGTTGTCCCTCTTGATATAGATATAGGAGCAAATTTAATTAATGTACATGTATGAAGAAAATAGGTAGATAATATTGATGTTAAATGCACATTACTACAGGGATGTGATTTTTCAGCGGATCGGCTGATTTCAGCGGTTTTGGAAATCAAAATGTTCATTTTAGAGGTCAGTACAGACCCATGATTGAAAGATTTCCTCCTATTTCTTCTTCTGCCAATCACATCCCTGTTACTAGTATTAGCCAACAACAAATATTACCTAATGATATAAAAAAAAAAATCACTCAGTGTAATATTCTTGATTTGTGAAAGAGTTAATGCGTAAATTGAGAAGTTCATATCCGCTTAACATATATTTAATTCATGTAGTTTGAAATCATATAGATAGGGATATGCTTGTATATTTTAAAAAATATCTACCAAATCATGAGGGCTTTGATACCACTGCATGAGTATTGATGAAAAAGGAATGACAAGATGAATACGCATTTTGATCATGGTAGGAATTACGATGTACAGATTTTTGCTTGGTATATTGAACTGTCAGAAATGATCTATTGATGTTAAATTTTGTAGATTGGATGATATAGTGCTGATTTTGAAGTGATCTGGTGTTGATTGTTGTAGACACAGCTGCTGATAATCGTGTGATATTCTGATGTTAATTTTTGTAGATTTGATGATATACAAGACGACATAGAGGACAGTATACTAAACCCCACGGAGGGGGGACCAGGGGTCCTGTCCCTAGCGGACCAGCAGGAGATTCTAGAAGTCTGACCCCGCCCTCCTCCTTCATCTGTAGTGCTCTCAGTGTGGTGTCCTAGTGCTCATTGTCATTGTGGTGCCTCTAGCCCTAACACGACTGGGTGTCCCTGCCTATTCATTCCTCTGCCACCTCAGCTTCATTTTCTCTTCTTTCTTTAGGGATGAGTGAATTTTTTTTTTTATAGAAGTGTAAAGCAAACTAGGCATGATTAGGATATTGAATGTATAGAAAACAAATTATTTTAAGGTGGTATGGGACAACTTGAGATATAAATGTGGATGAAAGTACATCATAAACAAATAAAATGACCATTTTAAAAGTCTCAGATTGTACAATTTATGACCATAAAATGCAATGGAAATTTTTTTATAGAGATGAAAATCCCCAGTAAGTAGTTGACTCTTAACCTATTGCGTTAATCATTAGAAATAAAAGCGTGTTAGAAAAAAAAATATAAAATTACAGTTAATTTCATTGTTTATTATAAAGAAAGAAAGTACTTCACAATATAGATGCGTCCCATACCTCCTTAAGTAAGGATTGGAAGATGGTATCCATTCTTCCTGTACTTCTTTAAAAATTCATTATTGTGTATGTTGTTTATTGATTTATGATATGGTATAAAGTAGGGTAAAGTATCCAATCTCTCATTATTCAGGGGAATTCAGTGAGTGCATTATACATAAATACATTGTACATGTGCCAGAAACCTGTTTGGGGTGTTTGGTTTTTTTGGTGGGGTTTTTTTTTTTGTACTTTTAGCTGTGTGTAAAGTTGATTATTTGTGGTGAAATTGCTTCTTCAAACAGTATGCAAAGGTAATTTGATAACTAAGATAGAAAGCTGATACATAAAACATATAGTATTCTTGTCATGGAATAGGAGGTATTACATGTACTAAAAATTTGCTAAGGATTACTTGAAAACCAGTTCATTCTTAAACAATAATTATAACTTTAATTTATAGGTGGTACCAAGCAATTTTTTTCTTACATAACACTAATTGATGCTCAATAATATATAAAAGATGGTTAAATTTTCAATAGGTGATGATGCTAGAATTTGAGAAAAACATAATCCTTGGTACAGATGGTACCACCAGATGACCAGACTTTAATTGTTCTCTTTACCTTTTAATTAATAATGACCCTCATATAGATCTGAACATACAATTTTTTTATCTCGCTGACATATTTATGTTATTGTAATATTTATTGCTTTTTTTTATTTTAATATTCTTTTTTTGTATAAGTGTATTGACATGCATTTCTTTACGTAGAAGGTCAGAATCTCGCTTTATACACCGGTTTTACATTTTTAAAATACTTTTTTGTTCAAGAAGAACAACATTTTTGTCAGTTTCCTATATACTCCAGATGTTTTGGTTTAAGTGTTGTATATATAATCATCTTGATTACCACTTTTTAGATTTTTGCATAATGTCAGTTAAACACTGCATAATGTATAGATATATTAAACTACTGTTTCTCTTTGCATTAGATGTAGCTCTCTTTTTGAAATAGTGAAATAATCTATATAATAGGCTGTCCAAAGTGAATTCCATGTTTACATCACCTGTGTGTATAGGTTTAGTAGAAATTGTCATATGAAAATAACGAACCCCACCCCTATTTTCAGTATTTATATCCTTTCCGGTTTGATATCTGGTTTGGCAAATAAGATGCCTTAATCTGTAGAATTACAAAATATTTAGTGGACATTTATCAAAAACTCAATGGGATTGTCTTTATAATTAACAGAACACATGAAACTTAAAATCTCACAGTATTTGTATTCACTTAAACAATAAAATGCTTTCTTTGGTGATTCATGCGGGATATGAAGGTGGCGACATTGCAGAAAAAATACATAACCCACGTTAGTGGGTTACATAACCCGCGTTAGCGAGTTATGTAAATTTTTTCTGCAATGATCGCTACCTTCATAACCCGCATGAATCATCAAAGGAAGCACTTTATTGTTTATATTTACATCTTTCTTTTAACAAATTAATAAATTGATTGTAAAAAGTAAGTAAACTTTACTAAAGTACTGTTAATGTACATCAGTACGTTAGATAAAAGAAACAGCCAGATCGTCTCCTATGGGAATTTGAGTCTGACATCATCATGATTTTTGTGCAGTCTTTGAATTTTCTTAAGTCGCTCTAGATTTCGACCAATCGATAAAAGGGGCGTGTAGATTTCAGTCTGGCTGTTTCTATGGAGCTATGAATTAGCTATAAATTTCCTTAAGCAATAGAGGGATTCCCTCTGAGGGAATCATACTCGGTAGATGTAAATGTAAAAAAATGAATACAAATCAGCTGTTTACAAAATTTGTTAAAATTTTATTGCCTTCCTTCATATGTTTTTTATTTAAAGCGATTTTAAATGTAGAATTAACTTTGGACAGCCTTTCCATATTAAAAAAGTGAGGCTAAGTTATAAACTGATCCTGAAATTATCAGGTATGTGATTTCATGGGTATAAAAATTAATCCTAAAGCATTCTATACACTGTTTATGTACATAGAAAATTAAGATATAATATTGTTTCTATAAGGTGATTTATTATTTTATGAACAAGAAATACATGACATATCATTTGATGTACCTTTTCAGTTGTTACAGTAATATCTTCATTGAATGAAGATATACCAATAACAGACATTGAGTATACACGGTGTCAGAGATAGTTACTTGAAATGGAGAAGATATTCATTTGTGGAATTGAGAACTTGCTGTATATATGAGTTCTATCAATTTTATAATCATGTTTAGTCATTACTGAGTATTAATTTAGTAGAAATGTCAGTTCTTGTGTGATTGTTCATGATTGCTGTTGTTGATTTCATGTTGTTATGAATGATGTCATTTTTTTTGTACATTCCTATAAGCATTCATAATTTACTAAGATGTTGCCAATTATCTCCCTTGATCAGCTTGAATCGTTGTTTGAATCTGTTAGTTTTAACATAGAACTACAGCACTTCTGATGATTGCCTTGTTTCTCCAGGATGTTGTAATGTAGCTGCATTTTTCACTCAGTCAAATGGTGTATCCAAGATATAATTTGTATTTATGATAAGAAATACTGTCTCTGAGGGAAAAATTCTATTTTGATTTTTGTTTTGTATAGAATGAATAACTGGGGTAATACTATACATTTTGAAAATTTTCATAAACCTAGTTAAAAAGCTTCATTGATTTTACATTTTTCTAAAGATCGAATCAAAGATTGGTGAGGGTTTAGGTAATTTCATTGTCTCATTTAGAATCATTTATAAACCAATCACTGTATTTTTTGACACTTTACTTAATTTTAATGATAAGACAGTGATTTTAATTCATGTGTATTAAGTAATTGTTGGGACATGTTGAAGTCGCAGTATCTTATTATGATAAAATGCAAAATAATATGAAAACTTTTGCTGTCTGTTGAAAAATGCACAATAAAAAGGAAAAGAGTATATTATAGTGGGTTCTTCTTTCTTGGAGAGGGTTTAAGTAAGAGAAATGTATGTGTACAGTCTAAACAGACCCTCCTTCTATGTCCAAGTTGGTAGAGGAGCTGGTATGAACTTGACTTAAGGTCCTCCACACCTTTGGGAAAAAGTTTCGCAAACTAGCTGCCCAAAAATCTATATTCTTTAGGGATATGGAACAACTGGTATAGCATGCGTTCAGATTTAAAATGACAGAAAAGGGTTCAATTTTAGGGAACAAATCAACTTTTGAAACTATATCCTTAGCATTTATAAGACAAAAGCCCCCTTCTGTATTTGAACTCGGGACCTGCAGGTCAGTAGATGGAAGCTATACCCATTGTGCTACATAGATAGACAGACAAATTTGGCGACATAAAAAGTTTCACAATGGGTGAAATTGCCATTACAAAGTTCATTTTCATCATGATGCATATTCCACCAGGAAAAATATTTCCAAGACAGCCACAGGGTAAGGGCTGATGAACAGAAATCTACTATATTTTGTGTACTGGAATGGGGAAAATACATCCAAAGAAAGATTATTATCCTGGTCCAATACTGGCCCAAGCTGTTGGCTCAAGACAAACAGATGTGCAGATTGTTGGTTATAGCATATTTTTCAAACCCATACTATATATTATCAGATCCTTGATGCTCCTGTTTACATGATATAGTGACACATCGTATAAACGGGAGCACTGGGGTTCCGATTATAATCGGATTGTATTTTCATATATTAACATCTTAAATCAGAGAGAAACATAACAATGGTGATTTGTATATATTTTTTATTTGTATTCCTGTGAGATTTTCTGTAGACAAACAATAGACAAACTCCACCAAAAAAAAAGTTAAAAAAGGAAACTCTAACACAATCTAGCCAGCAATGACCGATTTATGTACAGAGACAGATGTCAGATCTTGTTGAAATGCACCTCCCTATCTTTACAGAGTATGTGAAGCACTAGTTTATAATACCCCTTGTACACAGAGACTCTCTACCAGCCTTGATCAATAACTGTTGGGTCATTTCTAAATCATTCATTGCACAGAGGCTGTTCTTTTATCTTAAAGTAAAATTTTGGATATGCATCAATTTTTCTGGTAGTCAAGATCTAGCACCCTTGGGTTTTGAAGTATTCAGGTCTTATTCAACTGGATTTGGAAAGCAGCATTTAATGATTTTATTAAAAAATTTGAAAAAATTCACAATTTAATATGTATCCAATTAGATTTAATTTCATGTCTTTAGTATTAACTGTCAGATATCAATTTAAAAGGGTATGGTATAGTTATCAAAATCTTAACAAAAACAGAAAGGTTTATTTTAAAGAAAATAAATCACTTCAATGTATAAATTTATTAAATACAATAAATCATTTTAATTCTCTAGATCTTGACATTGAAATACATGTATATAAAAAGTTTAACTAAGTTTTTAAAAAATAATGAGCAGTCTTTTTGCCAAGTCTGGTACTTCATAAAAAGAGTCTATAACACATCATATAATATAGTGGACACAATGTTTACAACAGAACAACAGGAATGTTTCCTCGCCTTTACCATGCCAGAAATAAAACAAAATCGGTCATTGTCTTACTCACTTACACCCTGACCTCAATTATTTCTGTGTAAAAAGCTGCCTGATCTGCTATGACAGACAAAACAAAATATATCATATGCATTTCATGTAACATAGCAATATTACAATAGATCTAATACATCTTGTTTTTTTGCGGTTTCTTACAAAATACAAATGTTTGAAATACAATTTAAAATCAAAAACTCCTAGTATTTAATTTTTTGTTTGAACAGAGATAATTCTGGTTACCATGGTGATGGGTAGATATGTATATTGCCAGGTGATGCACGGTTAAGGATGACTGAGATCATGGTATCAAACATTGTACTTTACTGGCCACTGCCGCAGGCCAATCAATACACACAAATAAATACCATACACACAAGCATAACTTATAAAACTTACTTATACTTATCAAAAATGTACATCTTACATACAATAATAAAAATCTTATTCCAGACCATTTTAAAAAAAAATTAGAAGTATGTTTTATTTTTTCCACTTATCTTCTACAAAAAATATATATGTACTTTCTGAATTCTATTCCATTAGCTAAAAAATAAAGGAAAGAAAGAGAAGCAGAACCTGAGGTACAGTTGTTTCCCTTTTGGTCTGGCGTGTTGAGTATTTTTGGTCTCTTTATATTTCAGTAATATTATAAGTTATTTCATTCTTTGTCTAACAATACAAAGCATTAAAAAAAACCATGCACCCTACATAAAGCCTTCAAAACAAGTCTGTACAGTGGCGCATAACGGAGAGGAAATAATAGCTGTTTTAATGCATGTCAAAACAAACAAAGGAAATTATCATTCATCACAGCACAATGATTTGTAAAGGTTAAAATCTGACAACCAGAAGGCAGAACTACGCATAATCCTGGTCTTGATTTGAGGGACAGCAAACCATTGTACAACAAGGGTGGCCTCCCCTTGATTTTGTTCATATTCTTTGCAATGCATGACTTATATAAAAAGAAGGTGCCTATTTACATCAAGTATAAAAACAATTTTATAGTATGAAATTATAATGCACAAATTACTTAATAAGCAATTTTGATACACTTTATTTATAACCACAATAAATGCACATGCTACAAAAGTTGTCATGACAGAAAAAAAAATAAGTCATTACCGACACTGCTCAGTAATTATGAAATGATATTGTAAAGACTATGACAACTGCCTGGGAATCAACATGTAGAAGGTCGTATAAAAATAAGAAACAAAGTATCCCTGATACAGTTCTGAAAGGCCTTTTAAAAACATCATTCATTGCAAAGAATTCAAAAGATCACATTAATTTCATTGCACTACCTAGGTGCCCTTTTGAAGTTACAATGAGGGGGGCACTATCTGTACTGAACTAGGGGAGGAGTCCCCTGGCTCCCAGGGAGGCTCCTAGCTGGCATCTCAAACTCCACCAGCAGCGGGAAATGGTCTGAGGGGACGTGGGGGTGGGGGCATCCCAACACCTTGTTCTGTCTGAACCACTCCTCCTCCAGTGGCCCTAACATACCAATCAGATTCATGTGATCTTTGGAATAAAAGATGTAGTCAATGATTCCCTTGAAGTCATACCTGTAAACAAAACCACATATTAGTATCTTCACATTACAAATGTATAAAATCTAATGTCAATCTAAATTTAAAAACAAAATAAAATTTTTGTCCCATGAATGCACTTTACATATTTTAGACTTGTGGTAATGCTGTTAAAGCTGTTAAATGGCATTCATGTCAATCAGACACCTACGTATAATTAGTAAATGGCATGATGTCTTTTTCGTAGGCTGTGTTCAATCTGAAGTCGTGACAAAAAGAATCCTTGTCATTGGATGCGTGGATTTTCTGCAGGGCATCTTCGTAACCTATGTCTTTGAAGTCGGTGTGTGTGCGAGCTACTTTTCCTGAGAGAAGATATTCTACAACACCTACAATAAAAAGAAAGACTGAAACATAGGTATAAATGCCAACAACAGATATACTTCACAAGACAAGGTGTAAAACAACGCTCTGAGACATGGGACGTCGCCACAAAATGTTGACATCTTTGTCAACACATGAGCTTTTCTGGTTTCTGGTAAACATGAAAAAGCAACATGCTGATCACTGGAATATTACAGCTCACTGATGTAAGATCAGTTACACAGCACAAACTGATATGTCACTATGTCCTTGAAGGTGGTCATCCCAACCAGACCTGTCCGACATACAGAATAACAAAGCTCTGGGCATCCAAATTAGAGAGAATCTCCATGACTGATTAATTCATTAATTCACAGAGTAATAATACAACTCTCTTACAGGTACCATATTCAGAGAGAATCTCCGTGATTACAGGTACCATATTCAGAGAGAATCTCCGTGATTACAGGTACCATATTCAGAGAGAATCTCCGTGATTACAGGTACCATATTCAGAGAGAATCCGTGATTACAGGTACCATATTCAGAGAGAATCTCCATGATTACAGGTACCATATTCAGAGAGAATCTCCGTAATTACAGGTACCATATTCAGAGAGAATCTCCATGATTACAGGAACCATATTCAGAGAGAATCTCCATGATTACAGGATTCATAGAATACTGATAAAGATGACTGTGTAAGAGTTTATATATGCGTGTGTTTGTGTGCGTGTTGGGGGTGGGGCTGAGACTTATGAATCTATGAAGTGTGTCCTTCTACTCCTGCCCTTGTACCTGTGTACTAAGAGACTAAAGTGCAGAGCTTTTCTGTCTGCATGTGTACGAGATGCGCAGTTAATAGATCATAATAAGTTAGAGTAAAAGGTCATACACAGTATAAACCAGCACACACTGATCCATCATGGCTCCCTCCTACAGCCAATAACCACAGCCGACAACACGGGGTGCTGACCTGTGCCCCTGACGGCACTGGCCCTGATTACCCAATCCGTCAGACCCTTTACCTGTAACAGGTGTACTTCCACACCAAGGTCATAACCCGCAGTCAAGCATTCATCCAAGACTGATCAAGTTGTCGAAACTCACAAATGATGGATTATATAGTTATTTTGTAAAGTTATAAAACTTAACAAAGGCTAACATGCACTCTAACTAATCATTCCCATGTTCTTCACTGCAATGTGATTGAAATTTCTTGTTGATTTTTTTGTCTTTAAACTCTAACTGTGTCGTTTAAGAGAACATAACATATTTCCCAGAATCAGAAGTACTATAAGATGCAGTATAAATAGTTAAGTAGAACATGATGCTTCTACCAGCAGCAGCTCCGTGATCTATCACAGATCCCAACCTCATCTGTGGGGAAAAGGTTGAGAGGGGAGGGAATGGCAATAAGATTACATCTATATGTAACTGATATCTATTCTGAAAATTACTCTAACAGGAAGATTAGTTGTTTCAAATAATACAAGTCACACTCCCTACCTCTACAAAAAAAAAATGAACAAAGAACCAAAATAACTGGACTTTGTTAACATTTTCTTATTCTTTCTTAATCTTTAAAACATGAGTGAAGACTTCTGCACTTCATGTAAATTAAATGTGAATAATCACACCATTTCCCCCACTACTTATCAAGTTTATAATTACAAAAATAAATAATTAAACAGATCTCCACATGCACTGTCAAAATCTGCGACAACTTTCTGAACATATATAACACTGAGTACACTACTTTCTAGTAGATATTAGGGACGTATTTCACAAAGAGTTTCAGTGAGCACTAAGTACACAAAGAGCTACAGACCTGACTCGGGCAGTGAGTTGAGGTCTCCACACAGGATGAGGGGGATGGAGTTGACGTCCACTGACCCTGAGGCGGTGCTGGTGAAGTTTTCCTCCATCACCTGCTTCAGGCGCCACATCAACATCATGGTCTGGATCAGCTTCACGTCAGAGAACTCAGGGTCCCAGTGGATGTGGGCGGTCGCCACTACCAGGGGCTGCTTCACCTGGGCCTCACTCAAGGAACTCGCTGTTACAAAACAAAGGGGGGAGGGGGGTTAGTTCTGAAGACTATACAGCTCATGGCAGATAAATGAATCATTGATATCATTGACACATTATATGTATTTGGTTTTGTGAATTCACTGATGGGACAATAAGACAAAGAGACCAACCACTGTCGTAAGCTCCCTCTTTGGTTTCCAACATGGCTGCTAGCCCTATGTTGTCCTTTGTCATGACTCTGTTCAGCATGTCGTCTGAGCCCTCAGCATTAGCCATGGCCAGCTGATTGAACTCGACACAATCCTCTTTCACTAAATTGAACCTATAGTAAAATAAGAAATAAACTTTACCAAATGTCACTGAACAGTTTACATATATATGTGATCTATTTTATAAGTCAAACGAATCATCTGAGCTTATATGCAAAAAGGTCTTGAGGTGCAATAATCTTTTATTCTGAGGTTTGTGGTTAATTTTGAATGCTTTGACAGATTAATGGTCCACATATAAATAGAGTATCCCGGGGTCAGTGGGCAGGACATCAGCTGTCTACATGTTACATGAAGAAGGAAATGCTTTACAAATGATGACATAAAAACGTGCAACAAGTCTACGTTGAAGAGGAAACAAGCTGGGATGTACACATCCATTGTCTCTCAAGCATTAACAACTCTCCACCACATCATAAAGCACAGTTACAGGAATATGTCAATTTTCTAAATATGTATTTGAAATGGGAATGAAAAATGTGTTCAGTTTTTGCAGTGACAGAGTTCCTATTTAAGGACATATTGTAACCACAACTTACAAATCTTTTTAATGCTTCATGAAGAAACCATGACACATTTCTAACATCCCTATGAGAATTTACAAAATACATGTACCTTCAATTGACAATGTTATACTTTTTATTTACCGTAGTTTAATTACCAATAAAAAATTTTAAATTGAAAACACAAAATTTATCACAATATTCTAAAAATAAATATAGACCTTTACAAAAACATATAATAAAGAGATTACTTTGAGTGTCACTTTGATTTATGAAGGAAGTAATAAGATATTGTACTCTGTTGGAGACCTGGTGATTAGTTCCACACTGTGTATCAACAGAAGCGGCGACTGACCGACTACATGGTTTTTTATTCCAAACACTTGAGAGACATGGTACTAAATGTAGGTCTAATATTTGGAACAGATTCCTAACAGGAGTTCAGGAATTTTTATTCAATCAGAAAAAAAATCAGTCCGCCTTATTGCCTGACCTATTGAATTCATTAAATCAGTCCCCGTTACTGCCTGACCTATTGAATTCAATAAGGAGATATTGCTACTCTGTGGAGATAATGCTTACGATCTCAATTCTGCTAAAGGTCAATTTAATGAATGACAATTCCAATATTTCCTTAACGAATAAAATAAAACTTCCCTTTTCTGGATACTCTAGACTTCCATAAGAAACTGAGTTAATGCAATATGCAGATTACAAATTCTAAATGGGTGGCACATGTAATGTAATTTAACATCAGGGATCTAATTAACATTTAAAATAATGAGTGCAGATAAATGTAGGTCTCAGCTGCCTGTTTTTGAAGGGCGAACCCAGTACAGCCAATCTGTCAAGCTCATTTTTGTGCAATATCACACAAGTGACATTGGGAGATAAAAAAAAGTCCTCTCTGATTACAATACTTCTAATAGGCTTAATATGCAAATGTGCCGAGATAGAAACCTGTGTGAGAATCTTCACACCTTGTCTGTATGAATCACACAAACAGAGATCATCAGACAAACATCACTATAACGGACTCTGTCACGTACTTGCTGGTCTTGTAGAATATTGCACATCCATCCACATGTTTTCTGTCTGCTTCTGTCATTGTCCTGGCGCGGGATTTAGCCGAGAAGATTCCATCATAGCCGTCTCTCTGGAGTTCGGGGAGGAAGAAGTTATGGAACTGATCCGTCTCTACTTCCTGAAATGACATCACTTGATTAACTCAAAGAAGCACTTTATGTTTTGGTCATACTAAGGATTTTTTATTTTTATTTTAAGATCATGCTTTATCAGATATTATAACATAGAATTAAGATGTTGATCTGCATTGATTGATGGCTGTGTGTGATGATCCAAAGAACTAGAGTTAGGCAGTTTTTGTATGTTTTTTTGTACCACCAAACACACATCACTTCACGTTTTGGAGTGATAAATGACTGCTAATTGAGAA
This sequence comes from Magallana hongkongensis, assembly GCA_016163765.1. NCBI lineage: Eukaryota > Metazoa > Mollusca > Bivalvia > Ostreida > Ostreidae > Magallana > Magallana hongkongensis. The sequence continues at coordinate 6,185,670 of WFKH01007768.1, read as the reverse complement.
GATGTAAGAGACAATTGTTCAATTGACAAGTGTCTAATTTTCATTGAAGTGATTTGTTAACGAGATGTTACCACTGTTAATTTTAGACTGGGTGATTGGATATTGATCAGTGGAAACCACAGGAAGATCTATGTCATTTGCTTCCTTTCTGTGTTGTGACATTTCCCTGCTTCATCAGAATAGAAGTCACAACACATCAAACAGAGAGTGTAACTCATGGGACACCATGAAATGGGTGTAGGGGGACAGGTGCTCTGAAACAGACATGGAGTACATGGGACACACTGAGATAGATGTCAGGTGTATCGGAACATCTCTGCAAACACACCGCTCTAACCTGTCTCTCTATCCAGGAACATCTTAATGTGCACTCTTACAATATGATGGAGGACATAAACATAGAGCACATTTAGGGAAGATCAGGTCATAAATCTGCCTTCATTTATCACATCATCTGCACTGAAGCTTTTTAATTTGAAGACAAAGAAGTTGGGTTTTTTTAACTTATGTCAGCTTGCCCAGGGCGAGGTGCTGTGTTCTTTTCCTGTTTGTCTTAATTGAGTTGATTCTAGCTTAGGAGAACCCACGTAATGACTGGCAAGGAGTGCTGATAGTAAGATGTGATATGTTACAAGGTGGCCTAAAATCCTTGTCGCAGAGTACTATTACATAGACCACATCCTACACTTGAAACAATGACGAAAATTGTACAACTGCAAGTTGACGTCTGCAGTTTATCAAAATAAAAACAATTCCTCTTGCTTTGTTGCAAGTTTTGATTCACTTAATTGATGTCAATCCTGCTTGACTGACGTAAACGACCTTCAAGGTTTTTCTCCTACGCCATCCATCGTGCATAGGACTGTCCTGTAATGCCATATACCCATTTTAATGGTCTTATTGATACTTCCTTTAAAACCTTGTGCTTTTTTATGCCATAAGCCTTTTCACCCCATAAATTCAGTAATCTGGCTGAAGACAATATTTGAGATACAGGAAATGATATCCTCACCGGTCGACTAAGGACAAGCTCTGAGATAAATGTGCTGATTTCTCACCTACAAACTGAGGACAAACTCTGAGATAAATGTGATTTCTCACCTATAAACTGAAGGATTTGCTGATTTCCTCATCTATAATTTGAGGACAATATCTGAGATAGATGAGCTGATATCCTCACAATGGACTGAAGACAATCTCTTGAGATACAGGAACTGATTCTCTCACCTGTAGACTGATGATGTCAGCTGCACCGTGTCGGATTTCCTCGATGATCCCCTTCTTCCTGTATTCCCAGTTGAGCGCCCAGGTTGGACAGTAGCCATACATCTGGCGTGTACAGTACTTGTCACACAACACATTGTAGCACATCACTGTAAAAATGGCTGCAACAGAAACGAGGAAATAAATCAGATACTACTGATTCAGCCATATTATACTGAAATATGTCAGTGATTGAAATGTATGTCAGAGAATGGGAGATGCTAGAAATTGTCTGAAAATGCAGCAAACTTCATTAATTTTTGAAGGCAAATGATATTGTGGCCCTTGCTGTCACAGGGCTGACAGAGTGTCTCTTTTGACTTAACTTAATGTTAACATGAATAATCACGGTGAGAGTATTAACAGGGCTGTATTCTACACAACTTGATTCTGTTTTGATTTATACTGTTGAGGCTGTAATGTTCCTGTTGTCCATTACACAAATCTGTTCAAGATACACGTCCACTAAACCAATTTCATTGATTTCTTCTCATAAAACTGCTTTCATAGTCCAGTGTTTACCTTATATATTGAATGCAATAAATTGCTTCAAACAAAAGCCAACTTACCCTAAACCTAGGCATATAAATATTGGCAGCAACCAAAAACCAATATTTGTTCTATTTGTTTTTGGTTGTACTAATGAAAAACATTTTTGTGTGTAAGTGCTAGGGAAATAGACAGTGTGGTTAATTGAACACAATATGGTCAGCCATTCAGTGACCAGTCAATACTCAATCTCCCTGGCGACTTCCCTACCACACACACACCGGTCCCTACAGAGCACAGAAATTTCTTGACTCTTTATTCAATTATACTTCATACAGATGGATAACAGAAATTGAAAGCTATAAATAATAACATCAGATCATTGATTTTTATGCTTCCCAAAGCTTTGGTGATAAAATCATCATGGCTGAATGACAATATGAAAACAGTCAACAGTCCAGTGACAAAGGAGAGAAATATTTCTAGACCACATGGTTAATGGACACTGAATGTCAGTGCTATGGTCAAATGTCTAAAAACCACCTAAAAATAACCCATCCAATCCCATTGGCCTCAACTTTCTAATTAATTCAAGTTTGGAATATCATTCACTCCCGCGGTCTGAATTTTACAGTTTTCTAAAATAAAGTAGATGTCACCTCTACAGATTGTATTAACTTTTTGAACTTCTACCAGGGACAGCATATATTTTTATTAAAACGAAGAGCTAAAAATAATTATGACCATAAATAAAGTGACAAGAATGAGGAGATTGGGCCTGTATGCCTAGGTGTATTTTATTACATCTTTAGGCCAAGTGTCATCTCAGGCAGTTTAAAAACTTAAATGCTTGGTGGAATAAAAAAATATATTGGTATTTTTACAAAACCAAAAAACCTGAAACTTCAGTATCATATATCTTGTACCAAGGTGAAATATTTTTGTAAGTTTTTGCCTCAAATAACAGATTGTCTACATGTAGAGATCCTTGGAAACTACTGGTTACCATGGTAATACATGTATAACCTACCACTAGGTCTGGTCTTGTCTGCTGCCTTGACTGGGATCCATGGTCGAACTGTGGGGGCAGTGGAATTGACTGGAACAACAAAAATAAAATCAACATTTGGAAACCATGTCATCAAAAATGTTTTATGGAAGCTTATGAATGATGAGCTAACAGAAATAGTTCAGCACATGAATCGGCCAGTGGATAAACAAATAATTATCTAATCATGCTGATACTTATAGGTAACAGATCTGCTATGGCTCAATCAGATGGTTCACTTTACAGCTAGAGGGAATAAAATAGCATACCAGGGTAATTTGTTCACAAGAGTAAAAAATGCGATTCATCTCATAGATGAAAATCAGTATCAATATAGATCAAAAGGAGTCTTCTTTTGAAGTTAAAAAAAATGGATCAAAATATCATCCACCATTCCTAAAACAATAAACCATATGTGCCTGAGGGTGAGGGCCCCTATTGTATGTGTTGATTATTGGAGAGTCCTTATTTCACAGAGCTCATTATCATGTAATCTTCTGCTGAGGCCATATTTAACATATCATATTAATTCAAAAACTAACACTTGTCAATTTTCTTTCGAATTGTTATTCATATTTAAGCACAATGACTGCAGTCATGATCAATTAATTAGAATACATATTCATATAAATTGTGTCTTATTAATAATTTATAAAACCATTTTTGACAAGATTCTGTAATTAAAGGCAATGGAAAACAAATGTTTTCAAAATTCATTCAAAAAGTGTCAATTTTAATGAAGTAGTCATGTACTCTCACCAACGTTGTCATAACTGTGGATTGATAAGTAATGTGTCTGTGGTATGATTTCCTGGTTAAGAATCCAAAACACTAGATCGTGATTTACAGCTAATCTGGTAACTTTACAAATTATGTTAAGCAGACTCAACCAAACCTACATTTTCAAATATTTTTATCACTTTTTTTGTGTGTTAGAGTATGAATTAACTTTTTTTTACTGAAATCAAGATGACTGGAGACCAATGTATACAGTAATTAAAAGCAGTGGCAAATTTGATTTAATTTTGAACCCCAAAAAGGGCAACTGAATCCTCAAATACTAAATTATGAAGCTCTGAAAGTAATTATGCTTATACATCTGCTGCTAATATAGGGTTTCGGGTCAGAGCCATGGAGAATCTAACCAAACATGTCTCAACAAGCAATTCTGTATCTCAGAAACAGGTACAGAAGTTGAACTGAATCACCCCCAAACATCCATTGACCAAGGTCAGGCTTGAAGAATTTGAATGGATAGGTAAATAATAGATGAGGAAGAAAACTACCTGCCTATCCTGTGTTTAACAAAGTGGGGCTTTATGGGTAGGTTCCTCTTTGTCAGGGGGAACTAGAGCATCCCACAGCATTAACTTAATTACAGGTATAGTCATATTCAAAACCTGTAGTAATAATACGCACTATTTGACTCCAGCATTACAAATAGATGGAATTTCTTTAAAATTGGGTTAGCAACTCTGAACAGAATTAGGGAGTGGTGTATAAATGCCTTGTACATAAAAAGTTTCAAAATATCTAAGCTGGATCATAAGCAATAGGTTTTCACAATCAGCACCCTTCAGAATACTTTGAATACATAACCTGCTTCAGGCAGCATTATGAGAGATCGTTCTAATTTCAGTCATGAATCAGACAGTGAACGCGTGTTACTACATCTCTGTTATGATTTGTAATACTTTTAGATCTAGTCATTCACAGCTAGTCAACAAAATGACAGGGCACGAACATGACACACATCTGTTCAAAGCGTCTATTTTTGTTAAAAAATAAGGTCTCAGGTGGCACATCCATTAAACTATATTATAAAAACTTAATTTAAGCTACACTGTGTCTCTTTGTTCCTAAAACAGATTTTTACGCATCTATCTAAAAAAAAACTGAAGTGAATTAATGATATTAATTTCCTTCCATAAATTTACAATTCCACAATTGATGTTCTTCATACTCTATATAGTATAACCGGTAATTGATACATGCATAAAAAAATATTGTTTTTTGTTTATGCCTCCCAAAAAATTACAAAGAGCAAACAAAACACATTGTTTAGTTGAATTCGACATCAAATCAATCCCTTTTTTTAAAGAAGGTTTTCTGCTCGACAGCATTTTTTTGGTCACAAATGGTTATATATCAGTTTTTGCTCATCACTTTTTAGAAGCATATAGTTCCCTTGTATTAAGTGTAAAATACCTGGGAACCTGATATTCTAATACATGTATATCTTTCTATTCTGTGTAAAGAACCAGGGATTAACATTGGAGGGAGCTAACCAGGGCCCTAGGTTTCCTAGGATACACACATTACACCCTCAATCTGGTCAGACTAACCAACTGAAATTACAGACTTACATTTCTCCAGTTCTTTGGGGGGAATCATGTGAGTTTTGGGGATGGACTCTGTGTCCTCCGGTAGATACATTGAATTCCGTAAGCTGTACGATGGAGGGTACATGTAGGGCCAGTAACAATATGGCACAGTGAAATAGGGATTCGTTGTAAACGGGGTCATCATATGATATGGCACCATAGGGGATAAAAAGGTGGGTGTGTTTGCATAGTTACTCTCCACATCCTCTGTGAGGTCATGGTGGTAATATACAGTAAAAGTCACATCAGTATCAGTCAAGTCGACATAGACGTCGTCAGGGAACGGTTCCTGAGGGGACTTGATGCCGATGTCCAACAGTTGCTTGGTTGAAGCTTTCCTGCCTAGCTTAGTTGGGGAGTCTGACTTTTCACTGGGGCTGTTTGTGTCAATTTTCTCTGCCTCAGGGGCATCATCTTCGACCTGACTCTGGCTCTCTTCAATTACTTCCATGCCCCCTTCTGCCTCGCTTTCCGGACTCTCCTCCTGGGGCTCCTTGGTTTCTGGGGGTGCCTGGAAGGGCTGAGCCAGACCCTGGTCACAGTAATACTGGTAGTTGTAGTAGAACTCGGACAGGCACTGGGGGCACTCCGAGGGCGGGCAGTCATAGCGAATCAGTGGGCAGCCAGTGGTGAACTGAGCCAGCCTTTCCAATTCCTCGGGGGTCATCTCTGTCTCCATAGTTTCTGGCTGTGAGTTTGAAGCATCAGACTCACACTGAGACTCAGAGCTTGAGATAGTGGACACAGTGTCACTCTCTGTATCTTCCATGTATGATCCTTTATCACTTTCATTCAAGTCATTACAGATGACTTCCACATTCTCACACTCAGCAATACTTCTTGGTTTACTACTGACCTGGTCAGCATTTTCTAAAGAGTAAGTGGCATTGTTTAAAACATAATCTGCCACAAATTTAGAACTTTTCGTTCGAGTATTTCTTGCAAGATTGTTAGATCCTACATGAAACTTTTTATCTTTTCTGTGAGTCTTCTCAATAACTGAGATTAAGGCACTTAGATTTTTAACGTCTTTTTTCGTTTTGATTTCCTTGCTACTGGCAATTTCTTCGTCGGACACGACACTGACATCACTGTTACTAAGCTTGCAGTCCTCTGACTCCTCACGCTGTTTAGACTTGAGCAAGGTATCTGCCAGGGTCCGCTGTTTCTGTTTTAAAGCTGCCTTTAGAGTGTCTTTTAGCTGAATCACTATAGGGCTATTTGCTTTGGTTTGTTTACGTAATTGTCTTTGTTTCCACTTATTGTTTTTGCCGGTTCTCTCCTTGAGACATTTTTTACAGGAGGAGGGTGGTAGCCTGAAGGCATTGTTTTGAGCGGTGGGGATGTCCCTGAAGTCTAGCTGTACAGCTCCTGTGACACTCACTACCTCTCGCTTCACAAAGCACGTGTCTCCAGTAGAGCACTCCATTCTGAATAAAGAAACAACCACACAATATTATCAAACACACTCCACTAAACATGAATCAAAATACATCCTCATATGAGTAGGTCCTATGTATTTTTTAAAAATAATCTTCTGACACAGAGAAGCGCATAACAGGAAGAAACATGTTCATCCTGCTTCCATGATAACAAAAGAAATTCAAACGTGCCCTTCCTACAATGTGTAGTTATATCCTGGGTTTAAAAATCACTCATCCATGTTTCCCACTAAACAAAGAAGGTCAGAGAATCAGTGGCAGCCCTGTGCTTGAGACTGATCATTAGTCAGGTACACTGTGTGAGTGTACCTGTACTTCTTTGCTCAGGCAGGGTGGATCAATGTCCAATGAATTTATAGCACACAAAGGAATATTTAGCATACAAGTCTTCTCACCCCTGCAGTCCTACCCTTGGGCTGTTTACAAGAAATAAAGGCAATCTGAGTTAAACACATATAAATGTCTACCTACCCTGAGCAGTTTTGCATCATGTTAAGACTCTGGCTGGCTTGAGATCAGAAAACTTCCTCCAGGATTTCCTGAGGAGATAGAAGATGTGCATAAACCTGTGGCTAATATCACATGGAGGTGACTGCCTGGTCAGCTGTTGGCTCCAGTACCAATTAGGGGTAAGGTCAGCAGCCTCCCAGTGGCCCCGGGGTGAGCAGCAGCGACTGACTCAGTGACATGTGCTCTACTGAGCTGCAGTGAACACACAGGGCACTAACACAGGCACTACACAGCTCCTTTCATATTCCTTCCTTTTCATAAACAAGGTAACCAGATAGGTGGAACGTCAGGTCTAAACACGGTAAATGATCCTTGTAATGTTTTTTAAATATAAGTCTGTATAAACCAAGTAAAGAATAAACAATCTTGGTATATATTAATCGGTTTTAAGATCACAGGATCAGACTTGTAAAAAGAATCTGTGTACTTTACACCAGAGGAACACGTGTTTGTAGGTGTACTACTATCACCTTGTAGTAATATCTCTTATCAAGCCATCAAATTCTCCTCATATCTACTCCATGTCGGTAATGCTGGCTAAGTCAATAACACACCTTATAATTCCTCTATGAGCTGTCATTATACAGATTTCCTCAGTGAATGGCGAATACGTCAGGCATTTGAGGTTACACTATCAGCCAAAAACACATGTTGTTATTTCTTCACCTTGCAGTTGGAATTGTGATCCTGGTATGACAAAATCACCTTATTTAAACACCTGAGATTGACCTGCCAGTTAAATTCCCCTGATTGACGTGCAATGACACAAGGCGGGCATCATCAATGATTACCTCTATAACAACTATGTGTAAGGTGCTTGACTCACATGAAATCACTCTCCCGGGATACAAACATTACTCCAGGTAAAATCTCTCGGCCTGTACATTCGTATTAAATACACAAGCCTAATTAAGACATTGTCTCGTGTTGAGTGAGAGAGAGATACAAAAACAGATAAGTCACCGCCTTGCTAGATAGCTTGGAGCGAGTCCCGTGCCTGTGACTGGCCCGGAGTTATCCTCCCCACGACTCTCCACAGCTCTGACAGTCAACCTCCTCCTGCTGCAACTCTCAGAAAATGGTGGATTCCAAACTCTGCAAGCCAAGGGGAAGCACCTGCTCTGACGACATCATAATTAGCATCAGATCACATGACCCAGAGATGGTAGCACAATAGAGATGCCTGACATAGCTAATGTATGCTAATAAATGTGGCTATGCAAAGTCACATGGTATGCTAAGTTTGTAATAGGAAGACAGATTGCAACAGCTTTTAATTTATGATGTTATCTGAAATCAAAATCAGCTATATACACAGATAGGAATGCAATGCCAAATTCATCCATCTACAGTTAGACAAATGTACTTTGGAAAATCCAAATTGATACACAAATGACAGCGTAAAAAGGAGACCGAGGCACCGTGACAAAACCATTACAAATATTGGGTCAATGCACTGACACAGAAAAAGATAAGTTATTTCTCTGGTCATTGACACACTTCAGTCTCTTTGTCAAATTTGGTCCCTTAATATGAAGCAATGACAAAGAAAGCAATCACCTAGATCAAATCTTCACACCTAATGACACAGTGTAATTGTGTGGATTTCACCTCCAGGATATACATTTCTTTAGAAGAAAAAAATTATACCAAGCATGCCTTCAGGCAGAAGAGCAAAGTAAAATATTTCTGATTTAAACTTTAAAATTGATTTTTGGGGTACCTGAAATGTCAAATCAAAAAAGATTCATTGACAAATATTATGAAAAATACAAACACTTTCACACAAATTGGCCCTTTACTCTGTGTTCAACTAAATAGAAACACACAAAAGGTTATTTATTAAATAAAGATCAGTATATTATATAATTTACATAGTAACCGATGAAATCAATTCATTGATTATTATCATTACTCCTTGTTTTCAATTAATTGAATCTGGTGAAAATTCAAAATGTAGAAAAGTTTGCTTTAATACCTAGTAAAGCGGTATGGAACATCTTGAGATATGTATCAACATGGATGAAGGTACATCATTACGGAAAAATAACCATTTTTTAAATTTTCAATTTGTGCAAAATCATCTTATCTTTATATCTTATCTACAGTTTATTTTATTATAAAATTTATTTTGAAAGAAAGTACATCATAATATGGAGGTGTCCCATAATATCGGTAATATTATAAATGAACAGTTATTTTTCTCTTTTAGGTTCATTAAACAAACACAAAACTATAATGGATTATTGAAAACAAAAATTGATCTTCCATGAATGCACATTTTGTATATCAGTAATGCTTTTCTTAAAGTATGCTTCACTGAAATTTTCATTACCACAGGTTGAGTTACATACAATGCTCAACATCTTTCAAAATCTGTTTTTGAATTTAAAACAGCCCAAAGGAGATCAACAAAGTAATCAAGTCATTTTAACAAGGGGAAAATCTACAATTTATATTACTTTAAATTAAGTCATAACATTGAATTCAATGACTTTGTGGACATTTTTGGAATGTGGAAGCTTTATGGGGAACTGTATTTCTGTGTGGCAGGTAATTATAAAATCGCAGAGTTTTTTAAATTTTTAATTTACAATACTCCGTACATTTGTTACTTGAATCTTGAAAGAATGGCCATTGTTTTTTTTAGAAAAGAGTTTTTGACCCCTGCATATTTAAATTGAAATTCAACAAAATTAATGGTGTTAGTACCTTACATCCACTACATGTATAAGAGAACAGGAGAGAGTTGTGCTTTAAAATGTTTCATCTTCCAAAAGCAGGGATTACTGGCACTGTGGATGATATAATATATCATAAGTAATTACAATATCTCCATACTTAAAGATATTGGGAGTAATCAGGATATGGCTGGCTACATTCAGTACATCATACTTTAAACTAATCTACTCCAACTTATCTGCCTCTCCGATGACAAAGACCAGTTTTCACATTTTGATTGATGTCCCGGAATTGCTTTTTCATAATTATTTGTTGTGAGAGTGTATGAAACTAAAAATTGATGCCTATAACATTAAGCAGAATCATAACATGATAAGTATAGAAATGACAAGCTATTCCCATTTTTTAGTTATTTAATGGGTAGTTTGTAGGTTCTGTAATAAACTACTAGTAGGTTCACTGTTCTCTATTCAAATCAACTGTAACTGGAATTATTATCTAATGTAAATAAAATATTTGTACTGACTCAAGTTCATTTCATGTTACAGCACTTGGATAAGCTCACCGTACAACGATTCTCCTGCATGCATTTAGTGGTCCAAAAATCACTATCATTTTGCAAGATCTTAATATTTTTAAGAATATATTATTTTCATATCCATTAACAAAAAATAATTCTCAGGAGTCACTAGTCAGAAGATTGATTTGAACTTGCATGAGGACTTCATTTCTGGCCATTTGCAAGCTGGTGTAGTTACACTTTAATATATTTCTGGCATGAAGTCATTTACAGCAATTTAATTTACTACCATTTGTTCTGGCAGTCAAAGCCTAAAAGGGGGTTTTTTGCTTGCAACATTTCCCTCTATTATTCAAGAAAAGACAAAAGAACACAGGCTTTGTGTGAAGCAGTAACAACAGGTGGTTTAAGTTTTAATACTGCTCAAATTATCTTATAATCTCACAGTAAAGGAAAATTTGGAAATAAAATTGAGTAAACAATCTGGAAAAGCCAGTTACACTTGAAAAGTTATGTAGGGAAAAGTAATCAGTTATCAAAATTTTTAGAATCACACGCAGTAAAAATAAGAAACCCCAGCATTAAATATTACCAGTATCGTTCAACGTTTCATGCGACAGTGTATAACAAGTTTTATTAATGATAACTGTTGCAAATTAATTAAAACAGATGCCAAATTATTCAGGGAGAGACTAGTCACTAATAATTTCTTTTGTGTACAGTATTCATGATATATATAAAATATATGGTAATTCCTTCTCAGTTGTTTATTAATATGCCTTTTCTTATTCCACCTAATATTTGCATTAGGAATTCTTCAATCGCATCAAGTCTCTTATTTTTTTCTCACTGTCAACATTGAACAATCTGAAAACTTAAATGACATTCAATTTGGACCAATCAACAGTATTTTGGCCAAACATGAGACTGTGTTTTGTTGGTCCTTCCATAGTAATTATACAGACTGGAGACAAATGTAGAAGAGACCGAAGACCTTTAAGTTTTGATATTATTCTTGTTGTCTTATATAATTATTCAATCTAATAATCCTACAATAAAAGTACCGGTAATTGCGTAAACTCTGTCATTTATGATTAGATGCTGGAGGCTATTTAGTTTTGAAGCTGGTGAAGTTGTAACCTTGGGAGTCCTCTATGTGACTTACTGAACACAACTTATTGTTGGTGGCCACAGTGTTTAGATATAAAGCTTACATAGAGCATCAACAAAACTGAGATAAAGCTGCATAAACATGCTAACTTGTTAGAAGTGCTGCTTTAAAGAAAGACTGTATGGTTAGCAATGAACCCACTGTATAGTAATCTGATCAGTATTAAGGAAACAAATCTCACAAATAAACTTTTTAAAAATAGTGTGTGCTAGAGATTTTTCAGGACGATAGTTAAAGAATGTACTTGTTTCACCCCAAGGCTAGAGCTACAAAATCGTTTTTGTAATGACTGCAATGGAGGAAATTCTAAAATAAAATTGAGTAAACAATTTAAAAGTCAGTTATCTCCTGATAGAAGACTTGATAAAAAAAATGTTGTGCTGTGTATACATGATATATGTATAAATGGTAATTCATTCTCCATTGTTTACGACTACCTTCTTCTGACTTATATTCATAACATTTATTTATGTATAAAATTCTCCATTAACATTAAGTGACAAACAACAAGGACTATGGGAGAGTGTTGTACAAATTACAGGGTAGTTCTGAGTTGTTGTAATATGTACTATGGGGTTGTGTTGTACAACTTACAGGGAAGTTGTGTGTTGTTGTAATAAGTTCTATGGGGTTGTGTTGTACAACTTACAGGGTAGTTGTGTGTTGTTGTAGTGAGTACTGTGGGAGAGTGTTGTACAACTTACAGGGTAGTTTTGTGTTGTTGTAGTGAGTACTATGAGAGAATGTTTACAACTTACAGGGTAGTTGTGTGTTGTTGTAGTGAGTACTATGGGGTTGTGTTGTACAACTTACAGGGTAGTTCTGTGTTGTTGTAGTATGTACTATATGAGAATGTTGTACAACTTACAGGGTTGTTTTGTTTTGTTGTAATAAGTACTATGGGGTTGTGTTGTACAACTT
>WFKH01007768.1:6150581-6169317 GCA_016163765.1 Magallana hongkongensis | reverse complement strand
GCCAGGCCAATAGGGCCAGGCCAGGCCAATAGGGCCAGGCCAGGCCAGGTTTTAGAGTATGCCAAGGACTTAGTGCTTTAATCTCCCATCAACTTACCAACTTATACTGCAGCAATATCAATCCAATACTGTTCCTTGGATACAAAATCAATGAGTTTTATATGAAAATCATGATTTCCTCCTTTATAACGATTCCCATATTGCTTTATAGACCTAAGAATCGACTAATTGGACTTCATTTCTAATGCTGTTGAATGCAATATGACAAATGTTTGTAGTCCTCATCCATCTATATTTTATCAATATTAAGTGGAATAGCCTTGAATTACAATTGTTTTTGGGGAAAACAGAACTGTGGAGGGTATGACATCAATAGCTGGACAAGAAGTGCAAACAGCCATGCAGTGCTGACTTCTTCTGCATGACTGGGGACATTTTCTCAACAATTGGCCTTTATATTTAAATTAACCTTTTTTGCAGAGTATAATGATGACATTACTTGCACATACCATTTCCATGATATGGGTAATTATATGCCTTTAAGAACAAAATTATTTTAAACATTTGCACTTGCTCCCTAAGCTATCATTCTGTAGTAGAATTCTTTAGTTATACTTTATATTAAAACAGGCAGAATATGAATTTATTAACCATAATGACCATAGGTTTTTTGATGACATACATTATAAAAATTTACATCTTATAATGGCTTAGTTGAAAATGGCATAAAACCAGAGGTATCAATAATTCATTAAGCTGTGACAGACACGCGCTCAAAACAAAGGCCCGTAGCACTTCAATTTCTCCTTGGGGTCAGACCTTCAAATTTATCACAAAAAAGAAAGTACACTATTTAAATGAGACAGGATAGTGATTTACAGGCTCCTGCTGATCAAAATAATTACAAATCAGGAATACTCCACTTACTAACTTATATCAATGGTCAGAATTTGACCACAACTGTTATAATACAGTAATTATTCAACACTTGATTTCAATATACCCATTCACTTAACAGTTAATTACAAATTGGCTTTATTCAGGCTTGACACATTACTGGACATTTATTTAAATTATAAAATACACATTTAATGCATTATGTTAACAAAATAGGTAGTACAGAAGTGCACACAAAACAAAAGATTATCTTATACACATTAAATGAGAGAACTAGCAACATGACATTCATAAAATTCTTGAAATTCCTTTAAATCAGTTTTTCAGTCAGTCTAAAGTATACAGATTGTAACTAAAAATAACAACACTCAAGTCTTTCATTTAAATTTTTCTCTTTGATAAATAATTAGATATACTATGCCTTGGTATTGTTGACCATGTGTGTATTTTATGATACATGGATCATAGTCTTTATCTTTTCATAAATTTTTTTGCCAATTTATTTTTGTAATATATCTGAAGATATTGAACTCAAATAATATTAATAAAATACATTTTTGCATTGAATTCCTTGTCTTTAAGATGTGATACTAACAAATGATCCACACATAAAATTGCAGCCCTAAAGCCTCTTTCACAATTGGCGCACGAATACTTTACAACACTTTGCGATCGGAATTTTTTGGCTTCGCACGAGCTATCGCATACGTTGCACGAGCTCTCGCATTCGTTGCATGCGTTTTTGTGGTCGCGTTGGGTCTCCTCAAAATAGTGGACATGCATACTATTCGGACGCGACCGAATGCGATCTAAATTATTGCAATGCAACGCACGAACATTAGTACGAACATTTTACAACGTTTTGTGTACTCGCAAGAGCGATGCACGAATTTTAAAGATCGTAAGATTAATCGCAGCTGTTTATGCATGTGTTGTGCGATCATGAGACTGTTGCTCAATGTGTCTCATGTAATCTTGCAACGTTTTACTATCATTGCAAGATTTATAGGTTTCAGTTTCCATGTTTTGCCGCTAGTATATACTATATACAGGGTTATTTTCGCCCTGTAATATTTTCGCTTCTACTTACGGTTTTGCCTCGTCTTGAATTCGCCCCAACAATGTTGTGGTAAAAGAGACATAATATGAGACAGTGGAATTCGCCAAGTCTTCACCCGCTAACTGACAAAAAGAGCGAAATGAGCGAAAATAAAACGGGGGCGAATAGTTCCCTTAAACAGTATACACTGTATAAGCATATCTGTTTCAGGCCACAACTGACCTTGATTTTGGCTGTTGCTTTTGTCATCTTCTTGGGCAGTATCTTTTCTTGCATTCAACTATTTCTACTGAAGAGCGTCGGAAACGGGCGGTATATTTACCCCCTCTGACTCGTACGAGCATTCGTATGATGAAACACATGATCGGACGAGCACTGCTCCTCCTATCGCATTGGCAAACGTTCAATCGTCCGATCATCTGATCTTTCGTGCGATCCTATCGCATTATCTTACAACACTCTCTTTCAATGTACAACAGTCGCATATAGATGCAAGATATATCGCAAGATTCAATGCGTTTACATCGTACAACGGTCGCCCTGAATTGTGCGAGTTTCATACGAGTACTTTTTCATATGCGACTATTGTGGCAACAGTTTACGAACTATACCTATTTTTTTTGGTCACACAAGTCGCTTCTGCTCATGTGCCAATTGTGAAAGGGGCTTAAGGGACCTGTCAATCGATAAAGTTTGGT
Organism: Magallana hongkongensis; assembly: GCA_016163765.1. Lineage (NCBI taxonomy): Eukaryota > Metazoa > Mollusca > Bivalvia > Ostreida > Ostreidae > Magallana > Magallana hongkongensis. The sequence goes on along the minus strand of WFKH01007768.1, from coordinate 6,166,662 downwards.
CAAGGTGAAGCAAGACAGTATAATTGCCAGGAATTAACGGACCTATAAAAAGTCTGGGAAAATATGAATTTTAAGAACCCTCTCTACACTGCACATTGAAGAGTTCTTTTGAACACAGAGAGCAATTTGCCCTTCAATTCAAAAATAAACTGCAAGATAAAGTATTTGTGTGTATTTCACCTTATATTAGGGAGCCTATTTTATTTAAATTCATCAAATTTATTACTTCTTTGTCTCAATATATATCCTGGAAAAATATGGCCTATACCCATGTTGAAAAATATGAAATAACAGTAAATAAATTCATTACCAGTATAAACATCTTCATTCAATAAGATTTTCAAAAGTCCTAGGATATTTTAAAAGTGCTTAAGCGTTTCTAAGCACCAAATAAATGACTGCTAAAATGAATCATTAGATGGTAAGATACAAATTGTCTATAGTATAGCTTATATATTCAAATTTACAGATCAATCTAAATCAAATTGTTATTTATCAAATCTCAAAGATGCGTTCATTAAAAAATCATTATAATGATCTGAAAAGTAACCGAAGAGATCAACATCTATGATGACAGAATAAAGATAGGTTAGTGGAAGGAGGATCATACTAACAAAAAAAGATATGGCTTAAAGACTGATTCACAACTCAAAAAAATCAAAAGTGTTCCATCTTATGTGATTCCTGATTAAATACCCAGTAGATAAAAAAAAGTCATCTACAAATTGATTTTTCCCACCAAGAAAAAAAAACTAGACTGGTAATAGTTCTCCTGATATATGAAAGTAAACTAAAATAAAGAATAGAGACAAGTTATTCTACATGCTGTAATTTACAGTTCTATCAAACACATGACTAGACTTTATATTAGGCTGGTCTACAAAAACTAGAGCAAAGACCTACAACCAGTTGTAAACCTAAGGAATTGGTGTAAAATCTGGCATTTTATGTTTGATAATGAAGTAAAATCAGGTAAAACCAACCACAGGATCATTTCATTGGCTGATACTTGCTGATAATGTTTGGAGCAACTATCAATCATGGATTTAAGACTGTTATTTTAAGCCATAATCTACCCTAGAGGCCTTAATATATTAAATTAATTCTAAAATGGCACTGTCACTTCAAGTTTGATTAGCATAGTATATATTATGAATGTTCCCATCAAATATCACATTTTACATCAAATTAGGCAGTGTCATACTTCAGAAAAAATTCTTAGTTTTGAGAAGAACAGTAATAATTGAGGCTCTTCATTACACAGCCATTCAACAGCCCAAAATTAACTGCTTCATTAATTATATTTTTACCCCAATTCAGGTCTATTTTCTCATTTATTTATGTCAGATATATTCATGTACGTATAATTTTCTCCTTTAACTATATCTACTGAATGCGTCGTCATAATTCTTGAATTTTAATTAGGAGACTGAGCTGAGGTCCTTGGTTAGCTATTCCTTTCCCCAGGCTCTCTATATCTCCCACCATAGTCAGCTAGCTGCAGGCCATCCCATTTGGTGAACAATGTTTCACCAAACCTCAAATTTACATGTTCATTTCTTCAATTAATCAGACTAAATTTAGCCTTCTTTGGCAATAAAGTTACACATTAATGACCAATTCTTTTTTCCAAGTACAGTGTATATATCATTGAGTCTCTCTCTCTCTCTCTCTCTCTCTCTCCAATTATCTACCGGTAATAGTAATGTATTTTTATGTCACAGACCAAAAAATGTTAAAATAGCTGAATAACAAAAGAAAGGAGCAGTTAGCTTTTACACACTTTTAAATTCCTTGTAAATTTGTCAACAAACACTGTGACGTATAAATCTACATAAACTGGATTGGGTCTTATACCTAAGCAAAATACCCCCCCCCCTCCCCCCCCCCCAAAAAAAAATTTTATGACATAACAAGACAAGACCAAAACAAGTCTAATACATAACCAAATCCAGTTGCTGACTATCAAAATTTCAAAAACACAGAAACATTTGCCCCCTGGAGATTTTGATTAATTAATGCTTGATGTATTGAGCCAATCACTCATTAGTTTTATTCACATCAAATATTTTTTGTGAAAGTCCTAAGAGATCTTGACAGATTTCTCACTGTAGAAAATGTAAACTGAAGCCAAGAAAAAAAATAAATGTGAGATTTTTAAATCTGCGAGGGGTTGTTCTCACGATTGTTACGCAGATATTAATTACTTGCTTTTAATAAGGAATCTACAGTATACATTTGGCAAAAGTTGTGTAAGATCGGACACCACACATTCTGAACGAATATTAATGCAAATAAAAAGCTGATATTTCTGTCACAATAGACTAAATATTCAATCTTTTTAGCTTTGATTTCCAAAAACAACGGATCAGAGTTCACTCAAAGTATTCTTCAGGAAGAGCTAAACACAAAAACTTAATGATGAATTATGTTGAGAGATAAAAAAACAACAAATCTGTATGTAGCTATAGTATGGTTACGGAGGAGAATTCAGTTAATCAGGAAATCTGTATGCAGACTGGCTGATTTTTTTGACAAGGCTGATTGCGATAAATCACCACCATCTTCTAGACACAAATTAGCAGGATGTTCACATATTCATTAAATTGAGAAGCTTGTGCATTTATCTTTCGAAACAAAATGGATCTATCAAAAAACAAACAAGTGACCACTACTTGAAGAAGCAGCACTTTGCTTTGTCTAATAGTTCTGACGTTATAGGGCTCCTGACCTGTTATTTTCTCTTCATAACACATGCAAAATCATTTGTAGTATTTCACAACTACAGGTAATATAGAAGAAACAAAGTATAGAGAGGCAAGTAAATCCAGTCCATGAGACTTACATAATTCTTGTGATGGTTTCAACATACCAGGGCCTTTTCTTTATAGAATAAATTCAACAGGCATATCCTTTATATACCCTCTCCTTGTAAAACAAGTTAAGACAAAGAGTGATGGTTGAACATAATAATATACCTGTATTTGTAATTGATACCTGGTCTATCTAAGGACACTGGATTTCTATCACTTCTACACCTGCTGTGTCATAGATCTGAAGAGCACAGCTTCCATAGATAGCTATATATAGGCAGCAATACAGATCTTGCAATATCCCTCCCTCCCATCAGTTTATGCTATGAATCGCTCCAAAATGTCCATAAAGCATGCCAATACATTACATACCTGTATTTGTCTCTTTGATGAGGCATGGCTTACAAAATGTAAATCATTATATTTACGCAGTAAATTTTTATGCATGGTAAGAGTGAAGAAAGAAACATGTATTTAATGACAGCTCTCAAAATATTTAACAGAGAGATTTGGGCTGTTATTAACTTCTTTTGACAGTTTATGTGGGTTTGATGTCTCAATTACATGGTTGTAATGAACGTCATCAAAATTGCATGTTTCAAAAATTAGTTTTATAATTATTACACTTGGTATTTAAATAGCAAAGAAATAAAACTGTTATTATCTGTAACACAAATTCCAATAATACTTTTTAATTATAAAACACAAAAAATTCTGATATTCTTAAAGTAGGCTGACATTTAACAAAAATCACTTGTACATTTTATTATTAAAGCAAAACCAATATGCTGAAAAACAGCCAGGTTTCTTTGATAATAATAGCTGCAGTGACGTCGGATCTGATGCAACGACACTAGATCTGACATAGTGACGCTTGATCTGACGAAGTGACGCTGACTGCCCTTATAACGATCATTAGTTTAATGAGCTTGTTAAAGGTAACTGGCAAATTTATGCTCTTCACTGAGAACTGGTCACACTGTATGAATAACAAGCTTGTCTCCACTGCTTGGTTTGACCATTTTTTAAAGCTGTCTTTTAAAGACCAACTAACCTAAATTTTTAAGAATTTGAAAAAAATAAAATTTTATTTGTGGAGTCCAGTGAGCCAAACCATCAAATTAATTAAGTCAGCATTAAGAGAAAATGAGATTTGAACAAGTTTTAAAAAAGGGAATTTTCATAGGATACGTTTTCAATCTTTTTGGGTTTGAGGTAGGGTGGATGGTGGTATTACTATAACATTTATGAAATTGTGCAATAACGTGTCTTTAATTTTTTTTTTTACCTACAGTATACAGTTCAGCTAATATGTACATGTATCTACAAATTCATACCCATGTTTTTTTAATAGTCTAATTTTCTATAGCCAAAAGACCTTCAAAGTACTGATAATCGGTAAGATAATTCCAAGCAATGCAAGTATCACAGAAGATACAGACAGATGGAAAGACAGATGAAAAGGGGAATAACTGAAACGCAAAGTAAAGAATTGAATATGGTCGCATATTATTACGCCACCAATAGTAGTGCGCTACACATACATTACATGCAACCAAAAACAGTTATTTCTTTGCAAAAACACACTAAATGTGGCCTTATGTACAAATACATCTATATGACTTCTGAGATTGGCTTATTTTAAATAATAGGGTTATTCTTCAGTAAAACTAAAGTAAAAATTGACATGAAATGAATTGCTGAAAATACCATCAATTCATCTTAAACCTTGGATAAGATTCCCATTCGCTTTTTGACTGAAGGCCAATGAATTGAACTTTTTTCATTTTTGTAAATAATTTATGCTCTTTTCCTTTTGGCTCCTTCAAAATTTCCTGAATAAAATCTCACCAACATTGTGAATACAGTGAAATATATTCATAAACAAGAACATGATTTTTACACCTCTACAAATGAAAAAGCTTGGCTTTCTCATTTGTTGATTAAAAGTAATGAATATTACTAAACTAATAAAAGTTCATGGCCAATATTTAATTAAGCTAAGTAAGCATATGTGACACTGGTTTGGGATTACATTGTATATTGTTGTGTATTGTGTTATAATTTAATTTTATTTGTATCAAGCATTTTGATTGGCTAAACACACAGAAAAAAATTAATTTATTTTGTATAACCTGGTTAGCTATGTAGCCACGCTCCTTAACAACCCCCAGCCTGAACTAAATTTTTATGTGTGCATGTAAATATGTATATTACATATGCAAATACATGTTTGTAGATTATTTACAACTTGGACATCAATGCAAATAAAATTCTCAAAAAAAAAAATGAACATCCAAGATGTCTGCCATCCCCTTCAGCTGCTCGTCGGCTGTTGCTAAGCATATTCATGAGCGTGTTACAGTTTTTATGTAAATTCAAATTTTATGTAAAAATAAATAAATTCTACCTTTAATAATTGATTTTTTTCCTTTTAATTAAATTAAAAGGAATGTTTTTAATTTTTACCCAGATTATCCGATATAACCTGGTTTGAGGCCACATAAAAGTAATTTTTAGATTCTCATCCCCACCCGCCCCTCTGAAAATGGCCCGCCCCGATGCATTTTATTTTGTTTTGAAAAAAAAACAGTGTGGAAAAAAAAATTTCGGAAAAAAAAATCGAGCTCGGTATACCAAAAAATCAAAACATTTTAATGGCTGCCTAAACATGTGGATTACCGTTTGATTCCAGTCATGTTTGTATCATAAGGATACAAACATCTTCATGCATTAACAGTTAAGTCGAAATAAAATGGAATTAAAAGATTACAACTGGGTTTGTGTACTCATATTAGCATTAACAACTTAAAAGAAAAGAGCAGTTGTTATTTGTAGAACATGAACGGTGAAAAAGGTGTTTTTTAAAAAAATAAAAAATTATAAATAAAATCCACCCACCCACACCATATTTTTTGCAAATCAGGATGAGAATCTAAATATTAATTTTATATGGCCTTAAAGCTGAATAAAAGTAAAAAGCTTATTTCAAATGCAGCTTATCATCAAGAATGGCTCAATTATAAGATTTTAGGATAGATATAAAGCTTACTGCAGGATTTGTTTCCTAAAACAGAACAAGAGTACAGTATTCCACTTCCTGTGCTTTACAAATAGGCATCAATTTGAGCAAAGACCACAGATGTAAAGCAGCTTCCAGGACTTACCATCTATATCTATGGTCGGCATAAGATTTTCTACATTTTGTTAATTTCACTTCAGTCTAGACATACATTTGTCTCCCCTTTTTAAAAGCCAATTTTTGCACTAAAAGAATGACTTTTTAAAAAAATCACAAAAATTACCATTATGAAGACAACATTTGCAGTTGTGCAAGAACTTTTTCATTTTTACCCAAGTTTATCATGGCAACACTCAGACTCAAATGAGTCATGTTGATTTCTGTTCTCAAAAATGAATCAATACAGTAAAATTTTGAAAACCAGGGGTTTGTTTAAACAATACACACATTGACATTTTTATTTCTGTTGGATGTTATTCAAGTCAGCATTGACACAGATTGTATCTTTTTTTACACTGATCTTGTCAAAAACACTTGAAATTTTTTATACCTGGTATTCAAAAAACATGATTCTCAATTAATTTTTTTAAATAAATTTCATACAAAGGTAGTCTCTTGTATTACCCTTGGGTTATAGATAGCTCGCTGAGCTGCTTTATATGATTGAGTTCTTGTCTGAATAGGCTGAGTGCAGCCTTTAAGCTTTGTTTTACTTGTCTACAGCCCATTACCTCATCCAGAGGCCGACTCAGTGTGCTGAACTAGTACAGTGACTCAAATAAAGAGGTTTGATACTCACAGCTCTGCCCTGTTGCTGTAAGTAGAGGGAGGAATAAAGCATAAAAACCAAGTCAGAACAACCAAAACCTATCAACATTTCCCTTTCTCTGTTATTTTGTTTATCATAATCATGTCTTTTTCATTGATTTATCATAAAATAAATATTCACAGGTTTAAAAAAAGAATTATCAACATTCATTTTCTGATTTCAAATAGCATTGTAAAAATTCAGAGTACACTATTAATAACAAGGCAATAATTAATTCTCAGCAGTCTTAGAAAGTGTTACTATTTTAGTGTCTCATTTACTAAGAGTGCATCTTCCAAACCAAAAAAAAACAAACCAATTTAGCTTCTCCTTCATTTCATGTATATGCATGTATTTGTAAACCATAGCATATATATATATTAAAAAATCAAGCGCAGTCAATATATTTGCAAAACATATTGTAAATTTTAAACTATATTAAGAGTCAAGTTATCATGTGTATTAAATAAAAATATTCATTGGATAATCATTTTCTATAAATTGAATGTTAGGCCATACCAATTTGTAACATAGTTCATCGGATTCGGCACTTCAATTTTTTATTACATTAAATTTAAATATTCTTAAAAAAATATATCTGTCCGCATGTCTGGAAATATCTGAGTATAAATTTTTTCGATTTTTTTATACCAAATGCATAAAGGACGACGTTTACTCAAAATGAAAAATAATTCCACTGATGATAATAAAAAAACACCTATTCTATGCTAAAGACCTTTGATTGTAGTGTTATTTTTTTTACTTACAAAAAAGTAGGTCAATGATATCCTTTTTTAGTTAATGGCCACTGAATATTTTTTGAAAAATTAAGAAAAATCCTTGAAAATTTACACTACTGTTGAGATTTTTTAAATTATGAAAATATTACAAATAATTGAACTCTTTAAAAAATGAAATACAGTTTATGAATAGCAGTGGCACTAAACAGATACAAAACATTAAGTTTTCAGTAACAATTTTTTAAAACATTCCAGTCCGAATTTCCTCTATCAGTTTTCAAATTCCTACCCATTTAACAAAAAATTGAATGATGATAATACAAAAACATTTATAGTTTTAACCTACTTATATTGACCTTATTCTGCTTGCATAAAATTTACATGAGGTCAATGATCAAAATTTTGAGATATGGTGTCTTTTATCGTTTTTAAGCCTTTTTCAATATTTTTGCATTGGGTGCCATACAGTTATCTTAATGATTAAGTGAGATAAAACCAACAGAAAATATGCAAAATTATATTGATTAACATATAAAATCTTCACTTTTAGTATTACAGTACTGCCAAAAATATTTTAGCGGAAAACACAATCTGAAAAATTTAGTCCGAATTTCCTCTGTTTTGCTATAAGCCAATTTTTGTTTGAGCCTAATTCTATAATATAATAAAAATATTGAAAGTTATGTCAATAATAATTCATTTTATAAATACTTTTTGTATTTAAAACAAATTTTCCTCATGATATTGAACTTTATAACATTCCGAATTTGACAACTCAAACCCTGAGTAAACAACATCCTTAAAGACTTTGACACACATGGTAGAATGTGACAGACGGGCGGGCTTGAGAATATTTCAAACGATGCCTGTCTTTATATGTTCAATAATTAATTACAATGGATTATCTTATACTGCAAGCAGAGGAGACATTTGAAGCGTTTTACGATGCAACTATACAGAGAACATCGACTGCATACGAAAAATTCAGTAACGGTTTGGTGAATATTGACAATGTTTGTTCGTTTAGAATCAAAGAAAATGTTTATAGCGATGCAGTTGAGATTTTAAGAAAGAACATGTTCTTATCAATATGCAAATATTTAACAGAAAGTTAGTAGAAATGAAACTAAACTGCATTAAACACATCATTCAAAACAAGACAAGCAGTATGTAGATGCATTTTCATGTCTTATGAATACTTTCACAGGCTTATTCTCTCTATGGAAAAATTACTGGCAAATGCAATAAACTCCAATAATTTCGCTCTCTCGCTCCGAATATTTTTATTGAAAATCTGAAGAACTATTTTACAAATTGGTGTGGCCTTAGAGGTTTATAGTAAGATTGTACTTTCTGAAAATAGTTAAATACGCTATAATGTATTGCTATATCTAAAAAAACTTCTCTGAAAGTTGAAAGAAAAAGGATTCCATGACAAAAAAAGCTTATAAAAGTGAGGTAAAAAATTCCAATGCAACATGAGCAATGCCCGAGAGATCTGAAGCCCAATTACCTGGCAAATGATCCAACATGTAGCGCAGGAGCAGCTGGGTTCCATTGGCCTGGTTGTAGATGTTGAGAATATCTGGACTCAGTGGGTTCCCCTTCAAACCTACAAAACACACAGCTAAATGGTCAATTATTGCCACCTTCTTGTATTATCAATAAAATAATTATAGTCATCATCCTCACTGTCAATGATTTGGAATAACTGAATCATTTTGAATGAATGCCTCCTCCTTTACTGCCAACATCTGTTAAAAAATCTATCATTTGATTTTCACTAAATGAACTAAAAATTTAACTGCCAACAAAATTAATTGTACTGCAATTTACTAACTTAACTAATTCCCCCCAAATAATGCTAAGATAAAGGGTTTATGCATCAGTCAATATGAAGACAAAGAGCTGTAACTCTGTCTTTTAAACTGTTCAGGAAAAACTTCACTTTTAGCATAATTCAATACTTTGTACTGCTTATTGGTCTGAATCTAATAATAACGTAATAAGAGAATCTGCCTTTTAATGCATATTGTTCATTTGTTATGTGAAATTCAAGATGCTGTGCGCAAACTGAAGTGACATCAATGAAAGCATCCAATTTATGACAATGATATTAAACATGATAAAATAATTGCTGTATTGAAGACTTTAGATTATGTACAAGGAATAAACTGTGCTGTTAAAGACTTTCAGTTGTCATTATAATAGGACAAGGAAACATGGTCATTACCTAAATTCTGTAAATTAAACAGTTTCCCAAGTTCAAAAGGAAGCATTCGAAGCAGGTTGTTATAGAGCAGGAGTTCCCTGAGTTGAGACAGGTCGCCCAGCTCCGAGGGCAGACTCCTGAGTTTGTTACTGGACAGGTCCAGGTAAGTCAGCATGGTCAGCCGGTTGATTTCTGGAGGGATTCGAGTGATGTTGTTCAGGTTTAGGTACAGCGATGTCAAGTGTTGCAGCTTCCATAAGTCTGGTCCAAGATTTCTTACAGTACCTTGAAGTAGTATACACAAATGCTGAGATATTATGAAAGATAGCATGTCAACAATAAACTTAATATAACCCCACAAAAAAGGAAATTTAAAACAGTTCTTCCAAGTGAATGCAAAACAAGATTATAACGATTGTCTTTTTTGAGGTATCCCTCTTATATGACATAGATAACAGTATCTGGAAATTAGTCCCGATTTTGAACAATATCAAACTTGAAGAACTTGTGATATACATGTTATTAGTATTAAATAAACAATTACATTTACTTTACTAGCCAGTAATAGAGAATAGGTTCACAATGTAATTGAGATATGAGCAAGATATAAAAAACATGGACAAGCAAACACTATTTTCATGCTTTCATCTATTATGGAAATTTCAATGGTGACTTGGTCTCTATATGTCCTTCAACTGTTAATACACTTCTAAGAAATAAGTCAAATAACTGTATAACAAAAATAATCATGTAAAGTCTAATTCACCACAAATTCTCCCTTGTTGCAATCAAATCTTACCTGTTATTTCTAATTCAGTCCAGGTGGACTTTTTCCCTGCCGCTACATCTTCAGCCGACATGAACGTATGAGTCCGTCTGGGATTTGGCGAGTCATATTTGTCATATTTGTCTCTAGGCATCTTCTAACCTGTGGAACAATAAAACCATGCTTTTGGTACCAAAGAACAGTTCAAAGAATTACTGGGTAGTTAATCTATGTGATTTGTGTTTTTGGAAAGAGAAGCATATATGTGCATCAAGATTACTATATCTTAGATTAGATGCAAGAGCCATTTAGATTTAAATGGTTTTGCAGTACTAATGAAATAGTTTAATTAATAAAAGATTCTACCTTGGCTTATTTAAAAATATTAATGCATTAATACATATCAACATTATGTATCAACATTATGAACCCAATATCAAAAAATCAAAATTTACTGTTGCTATATATAATTTTGTTGCTGCTATATAATGAAACATTTTCATTTGGTGATAAAATTCTCCATGTTTGATAGAGGTTGAATTTTTTTTTTTAAAGACATATGTTATCATCTATTGGACAACTACAAGTCATAATATTGCAAACAAATAGCGCCAGCATTTTTTCAGTAAATTCTTCAGATTCCACAGTACCAATATCTTTGACAAGAAAATGAAAATCCAGTCTGTTTATGCTTCTAACCCAAGTTGCAAAATTTTAATGTAATTGTGTGTGGAATTCTAAATGTGGGGCATCAACAGTTTTATCACAATATCTATCAACATCCAAAGAGTGTCCCTAGTTTGTGATGTGCAATTTTTTTTTTTGCTGGAAATTAACATCAAAATCTGTTTGGAACATAGACTAGATATGGAAATTCAAAATATATCATATCATAATGCAGAATTTACAAATTTAAATATAAAGGCAATTCCTTTGCACAATTAACTTCAAACCAATAAGTCTAAATATTTAAGATTAAATGCCACTGTGCTTAACATCCATGTGCAAAGACTTTGTGGGTCTATATAAACATCAAACGATACCAAGCAACTAGAGAGAACGTGTTGGGCAAGTTGTGAACACTACTTTGGCCAAAACTACTTTAACATCAACCTTAAATAACGAATAACATTTGTAAAAAATTGGAACAAACAGTCAACAAAGGCTGATCTACAAAAATTCAAACAATAAACAAAAGTAAAGTACTTATATTTTTAACAGTTTTCTTTCTTTGTATAATATAAAAAGAACATTTTAAATATATATTTTCTTGCTGTTTAAGTAAACTGCAGTGCCCATGTGCAATACCTTCATCGAAACCTTCTACAATATTCCAAAATATGATGAAGTTTCAGATTCTTCTATCAATGGACAGCAAAAAAAAGAAAATGGCTTCTACTTTCGTATCCTCTCTAGGTTTTAGCAGAAACAGCATGACATTACAAGACGTGACAACTTTGAGTGAAAATATTTACGACACTTTTATTTTTTGTATTCTATATGATTTTATTTATTAAAAAAGAAATCTTTGAACAATCTATATTTTTTAGAATTAGATAACTCGGACATAATTTATGTTCAATTAAGTTGAAAACAAATTGAAAACAACCCTTATTTTTTCTTATTTTATTTCTGGATAGTAATAAAGAGCTAAAAATGTAATTAACAAAGTGATGCATATAAGATTCCTTTTCGAAATGAAGTATTTTACATGACTACCATAGTAGAATCAAAAGCGAACAACTTACTTAAAAACAGTCCCTGTCACAACATGGCGGCCACCATGGGTTAGTATGGAGCAAAATAATTATACGTTTAAATATGTACCTGTATGCAAATTAAAAGAAAACACATGAGATGAGGTGTTTAAAATGGTATTTTACATGTTTAAAGTTTGAATATTTATTCTTTTAAATTTTGTCTTATTTAAAAGATTTTATGGAGGCAATTCGAAACAGTTTTTTTTTTATATTAACCTGTGTGGATGAAGCGAATTATTTAAATCTTTTGAATCTCTCCCAGGTCAATGTTGAACTCTATTGGTGTTCGAAGTACCATATTTGCAATGAACAAATACATGTACATAAGTTGCTTTTGGCTAGCACTGGTGACAGTCTAGGCTTGCTCAAGTCTCTATGTTGTGCAATAGTGTGTATATAAAGGCTCAGTACTGCCACGCTCCTACTAGCACTAGTTAGTGGGTTAACCCTTTAGCTCAGTCGGTAGAGCGTTGGTTTTTAATGACCGAGAAAATAAGCACCGCCTTCAAATTTACCTGGTCAGTGTGCCCCTGTCAATCAACTGAATTGAGGCCCAAGATTGGATGTTAGAAAATGATTGACAATCGTTTACTCGTCCTGTGTATACAATGTCTAGCGCTCGCGACGATCATGCAATTAACTTTTGTCTTTTGGTGGATACCGTGACGATAAAACGCCATTTCTTTTAGCACTATAATAAAAAGAAACTACTGTTGACAGAGATTAAATTTTCTGCTTTTGAAAATTGTGAAAGATATGAATAAAAAAATTTTACTCGTACTTGGTTTGAGTACGGTACGATGATAACATATTGCATAAAACATTGCGATAAATTCTCACTAGATCCCGTCAGAAACTTGTTTAAACAAACGAAAGATTTTGGCCATATCGCACGCTGTCATTTTATGTTTTATATTCATCTCAACGATCGACAATTTCCTTTTCCAAGTACATATATAAATACGATATTTTTCTAAATCATCGAAAAAACTCTGTTAAGAACATTTTAACCCCCCGTGTATATAGACATATATACACAAGGTTGCGTGTTTCCCTCGGGGCTTCACACCTTTATCGATATAGGCTCCACCTTCACCTGAACTTACCTGAGGTAAACCACACGGTAAAAAACCACGGCCTTTAACTGAAGGGTCCCGAGTTCGAGTTTAGTTGTGGACATCCTCCTCTTCTATATTACATTGGCACCCAACAAAATAACCCACATGGAGTGGTTATTGTGTCTCATGCGAGATTTATAAGGGATAGAAATCTCAAAAGAAAAGGGGGAAGAGTGTAATAGTGTGTATATAAAGGCTCAGTACTGCCACACTCCTACTACCACTAGCTAGTGGGTTAACCCTTTAGCTCAGTCGGTAGAGCTTTGGTTTTTAAACTGAATTAGGGTCCCGAGTTCGTGCATAGTTGTGGACATCCTTCTCTTCTATTACAGTTGTTTTAATCATTAATGTTTCTATATTTCTTGCATAATTTACAGTGTTTCAGAAATTTTAATTTTGCTCTCTACCATTCTTAAATGTTATCAAACATAGAGACTTGTAAACCCTGCACAGGGCTTATCAGCTTCCTAATTAAATCTGCCATCATGCATCCCCTCCAGGAGGTTTTATGACCTTTTCCCAAATAAAATTATGTAAGTGTAGCTGTTACATTCCTAGTGCATCCATTCTTTAACCATAATATGTTGTATGGTGAGATCATTGGAGCGAGCGCAGCAGGAACTACACATATCTCACATCATTGTCAATAGTCCAAAATATTTGACGATTTCCTGGCTTTTTTAATGATTTTGATATTTAACATGCCAGGAAAATGTCAGAACCGGCGCCATTACGAAAACATATATTTTAAGCTGTATTATTGAGTTTAAATATATATCTATTTAAAATTGTGCCAAGAATGCCGCTTCCAGTTGGAGGCGGTGAATTTCCAGTTTTCATAATGGCACCGGTTCTGACGTTTTCCTGGCTTTTTTAACGATTTTGATATTTCACTTGCCAGGAAAACGTCAGTAATTTCGGACTACATTGTCAACTACATGATTACATCCCATAGACCTCCCCCACCATTGAGAGAATTTTATCAGTAAAATCTGTAAACGATAAGTTGGTCATTGGTATTGAATTAAATACACACAGGTACATAATAATGTTTCATTGTGATGAATATTATAGCATGTTATAGAGTGGTTTACCAAATGGATGCATCAACGTGATAAAAAAAAATGAATAAAAATAAAATATTTTACGCTCCAGTATATATCTATAAACATTTAATGTTTTATGGTGTAGTCGTCTGGAGATCAAAGCCAATAACACAATCACAATTAATTTCACTGTCGGATTCATTAGAAACGTGCACAGTTGGATCCGCCTCTCTATTTATTCAAAATGCTAAATTCAAACTTCAAGTTTGTCTTCAGAAATATTCGAGCTAAAGGATTCCAAGATTTTTTTTTTTCTTTTCTCAATAGTAATAAATTTAAAATGTATATGAATTGAAATTTGCTACTTTATTCAGTATCAAAAAAGTTGTTTCTTGATGCTTTTGGTTTTTAGCTCACCTGAGCTGAAAGCTCAAGTGAGCTTTTCTGATCAAAATTTGTCCGTTGTCTGTCGTCGTTGGCGTTGGCGTCGGCGTTGTCGTTGTAAACTTTTCACATTTTCATTTTCTTCTCCAGAACCACTGGGCAGATTTCAACCAAACTTGGCACAAAGCATCACTGGGTAAAGGGGATTCAAGTTTGTTCAAATGAAGGGCCACACCCTCTTTAAAGGGGAGATAGTTTAGAATTATTGAAAATTTGTAGGTATTTTTCAAAAATCTTCTTCTCAAAAACTATTAGGCCAGAAATTCTGTAACTTGTATGGAAGCATCCTCAGGTAGTGTAGATTCAAGTTTGTTCAAATCATGGTCCCCGGGGGTAGGATGGGGCCACAATGGGGGGATGAATTTTTACATAGGAATATATAGAGAAAATCTTTAAAAATCTTCTTCTCAAAAACTATTGGGCCAGAAAAGCTCAAATTGGAGTGGAAGCATCCTCAGATAGTGTAGATTCAAGTTTATTTAAATCATGGTCCCCGGGGGTAGGGTGGGGCCACCATGGTGGGATGAATTTTTACAAAGGAATATATAGAGAAAATCTTTAAAAATCTTCTTCTCAAAAACTATTAGGCCAGAAAAGCTCAAATTGGAGTGGAAGCATCCTCAGATAGTGTAGATTCAAGTTTGTTTAAATTATGGTCCCCGGGGGTAGGGTGGGGCCACCATGGGGGGATGAATTTTTACATAGGAATATACAGTGTATAGGGAAAATCTTTAAAAATCTTCTTCTCAAAAACTATTGGGCCAGAAATGCTCCAATTTGAGCACAGGCATCCTCAGATAGTGTAGATTCAAGTTTCTTCAAATCATGGTCCCAGGGGGGTAGGGTGGGGCCACAATTGGGGATGAATTTTTACATAGGAATATATAGAGAAAATCTTTAAAAATCTTCTTCTCAAAAACTATTGGGCCAGAAAAGCTCAAATTGGAGTAGAAGCATCCTTAGATAGTGTAGATTCAAGTTTCTTCAAATCATGGTCCCCGGGGGTAGGGTGGGGCCACAATTGGGGGATGAATTTTTACATAGGAATATATAGAGAAAATCTTTAAAAATCTTCTTCTCAAAAACTATTAGGCCAGAAATGCTCCAATTCGAGCACAGGCATCCTCAGATAGTGTAGATTCAAGTTTCTTCAAATCATGGTCCCCGGGGGTAGGGTGGGGCCACAATTGGGGATGAATTTTTACATAGGAATATATAGAGAAAATCTTTAAAAATATTCTGGGAAAGTTTTCAGTCCAAAAAGTAGTAACTGGTATGAAAGCACGGGTTGTGCAGATTAAAGTTTGATCAAACCATGATTCCCTAGAGAAAAGTGGGGCCACAAAGTGGGG
>WFKH01007768.1:6122785-6142597 GCA_016163765.1 Magallana hongkongensis | reverse complement strand
CTGTTATGTGTATTGTTGACTGGCCAACCAGTACTGTTGTGTGTATTATTGACTGACCAACCAGAACTGTTGTGTGTATTGTTGACTGGCCAACCAGTACTGTTGTGTGTATTGTTGACTGGCCAACCAGTATGTATTGTTGACTGGCCAACCAGTACTGTTGTGTGTATTGTTGACTGGCCAACCAGTACTGTTGTGTGTATTGTTGACTGACCAACCAGTACAATTGTATGTATTGTTGATTGACCAACCAGTACTGTTATGTTTATTGTTGACTGGCCAACCAGTACAATTGTTTGTTTTGTTGACTGACCAACCAGTACTGTTATGTGTATTGTTGACTGACCAACCAGTACAATTGTGTGTATTGTTGACTGACAAATAAGATATGCCCAAATCAGACTGACAAAGCAATGTCAGTCTTTAATTTTATGCATTCTTTCAAGATAAATTTAGTAGCTTTTGTGGTATTTCTTGACAAAACATTCACTTGGATGTTTTTATGCATTTCTAATGACACTAATCATGTGTTAAAAATTGCTGTATTACACCATTTAAATGTTGTCAGTCTTCATTTTCTTACAGTTAGACCGTAAAAAAGGAGATATAACAGCAAATGATTATGACATTGTTTTATGTACCAATGAGATGCAAGAGGCTTTGTTCAATTACCGCAGTCTTCTCAAAAACAATTACCCCTCCGAAGAGACATGTGAGTATCCAAAAAATTTTTTTTCAATTTCTTTTAACTTTCATTAAAATCATCTGTATAGTGACCAATGTAGTAACTTGAAATCGATAAATTTCAGTTTCCCTTGATAACAATGTAGAAAAAATGATGTTAAAACAGAAAGAGAGTGTCAGCTTCACCTGTAAAAAGGAGGGGTCCCTGGGCAGGATACAGATCCCTATCGGACAGGTAAGTGTCAGTTATTTCAGTGAGAGTTTATGGAGGGAAAAAAGAGAAGCTCTCTCCCAAAAATGTTAGATTATAATACTCAGAGGGCTTCATTACCCAATTGTATGGTCATAGATTAAACATCAAAACAGCAAAACATGTATAAAGTATTGGGATGACTACATGTACTTTGTTGTAATAGTAAATACTAGCTGCAATTATTATTTTTTTCGGGAGGGTGATTTTCAAAAGATAGGATAGGTTCATATCAATTACTACATGTATCATAGCATTTCAAAATATAAAATTAAGAGCTGACATTAAAAATTAAAGGCCTATACACGCTATAACTTGGGTCAATTTTGAATGATGGGGAAAATGCATGTGTTTGATTACTTATAAAAGTTACCTTTATACTGTTAATTATAATGCTCGATTCGATCACATAACAAAAATATCAAATATTAAACAATAAAAAATATTTATTTTCCTGCAAGGAAAGTAATGCCTCCTCATGAATATCAATCAATCACGTGATATCGACAGCTAAATTTAGTCTATCATACAAAAATTGGTGGAGGGTCAACATCTTCATAGTTGTTGTAGTTTCACGAAGGAAAGGATATAATTTCTTCAGTAAAGCATAAATTTTTCCTATATACGAGTACAAACAAAAGAAACAAAAATACATCGTGTGAGCATATATACTTCCTTTAAACAATGACGTAGTCTATGTGTTTCCCTTAAGGGCTATTTTTAGTTCGTGTAAGTGTTATTCTATTTATACATGCTAAAGTAAGGGTTTCGTGAATGACAAACGTATTACACTCATAATACATTTATGTATTTCAAATTAACAACTGTTAAGCATATTAAAAATCAAGACGGATATGTAATTAGGCAAACAATAACGGCCACCTGATTTCCCGCGGACATGCGCAATGAGGTCGGTTTCGCTCTTTCTTCATCAACATTATTTAATAAAAAGGCAATACTTTCCTGGCAGGAAAATAAACAATTAAAAATCTATATCTTTGTAACGAGATGGAATTCACCATTGTAATTTACAGAATAAAGGTAACTTTTATAAGTAGACAAACACATGCGTTTTCACTGTCATTCAAAATTGACACAAATTATAGCATGTATAGCTTTAAATGATTTTTTTTTTGGGGGGGGGGGGTAAGTGTATTACCCTGTGAAGATACAAATAGCATATTTTGATTAAAGTCATATTTGGTACGTAAATATGTGTTATTGTGTTTCAGTTAAACTTGGAAATAGACCAAATCACAGAAAACTATGATTTCTTCTTTTCAAATTTATTAAATCATCCTAAAGTGGCACAGGTCCGACCAGGAGGTAAGGAGCAATAGATCAGTGGGATGAAGTTCATCACTTTTGTATGTAATTATTGTAAATACTGAAAACAAGATAATTGATATTTTTAAAAATGAAATTTATTTATAATGTTTTGTTGACAGTCACCATTGTTTTTCAACTGAAATATGCACATTTTTAGTGGTTATGTATTGAAAGATTTTGGGTACGACATTGTTTACCTTTTCATTAAGAAATGTGATATTTAAATTTTGCAGAGAACTTTGTTACGTCTGCACGATTACTGGTGCCCCCATGCCCTGAACAGCTGAAGTTAAAGGATGATGAACTCCGTCGTATTGAAACACCTGCTAACAAGAAAAAAGCGCCACAAAAAGACTCTTCGTCAGAGATAGTTGACAGTGATAGTTTTACTGGGGATTTATTAATGAGTGCCTAATGCATGTACTTGTAGTTTTCCTTTTTTCTTATTAAAGATGTTATATGATATGGATATTTGTCAATTTTACTCACCCATAAAAAGGCTGAATTTATTTTTGCGGACATGGTTGTATGATCTATGGAGATGGTTGTATGATCTATACAACGTTTACCTCCAGCCTTTTGAATTTGATTGGTTAATGTTTATTGTATCAAATTAAATCTAATACACTAAACCTTGTATTTGTTTATACATGTACACTGTACATGTAAACTTATTAAAGCTTTGAATGATCATTCTTATCAAAGCAATCAGAATATTAACCATGCACAAAAAAACACCCTGCTATACAGTATTGCATCTGTAGACATATATTGGGAAGTAATTTGCATTTATTGAAGCAGAACATTGCAAATCAGTTTAGTCCCTCTCCCCATTCATTTCCATGGCCTTTTAGAAATTATAAGGTGATGGTTAAACACAAAATAGAAAGTGGAACATATAGTTATTCATGAAACAAGTTTATCTCTCAAAAATTTTATAAATTAAACCAGATACCATTTCATATAAATAATAAGTGTTTATATCTCTGCAAACATTTTTTTATACTAAATGCATTATTACAGTAAAACTTGTTTAGTGTGGACACAGACAGAGTAAAATCCTGGATAGAGCCAAGTTCTGTGGAGTCCCCAGCAAAAGTTTTAGCAAATTCTTTTGGAATTTTATGGTTATAACAAATGTACTGAGATAGCAAATTGAATTTGAGTGATGTACAAAAAAAAAATTTACAAAATTTACATTTCATACAATGAATTGTTTAATAGTTTTAAAAGTTTGCAATTGCAATTAACACAATTGTTTGAATAAATTTATTTAAGGATTTAATTTAATTTTTCGCTATGTTATATACATGTAATATAATATACTAGTAAATTGAAGCAGTTTATGCTTTATAAACCATGAAGGTTTCCAAAGAAGGTATATTATTTCATGACTTAAAAAGCAGAAATGGAAATAATTTAATTCTGGTTGTAACACGCTTTCTGATTGGCTGAACAAACAATTTTTATCGTACTGTATAAAGAATATTGCCTACGTCACAGTAAGACTAACATCAGAAAGGCATCAATCCGCATGACATTACATTTGAATTTTGTACAATTTAATGTCATTTTAAAGGTCAAATGACTGTTTTAATATGCATTTAATAGCAAAAAATTAAATTATGAGGAATGAATTCAATATTTGCCCATTTTATACATATAAAATAGGTTGGGGCAGTTTACGCTTTATAAACAACTTTGTGGTTTATAAAGCGTAACTGCCCCAACCCATTTTATATTGGTATAGAATGCTTATAGCTATTGAATTCATTCCATAAGTAATGTAGAAGAGAATGTTTATATATAGCAAATTCACTAAACTAATTACTAAGAATCAGTTATACCGATATCATTACTAATTAGGTTTGTTACTGACTGTGTACAGAAGTATGACGGGTTGTTAAAATCCATTGAAGGTGAGGAGAAGCCGAGCTTTCTATGTTCTTTAACGATCTCCAGTCCTCAGCCATGTCCGATAACTCTAAATTACCTGGATTTTATTTATTCGTACCATAAATCTGCCTTTTACATAGACAAATTTAATTAGTCTTCTTGTGTTAATATTATGATCAGTGATTCAACAAAATACTAATTGGCTTAGTGGGTCCACGGAGATCTACAGTAACTACATATAAGTTAAGGGGTTCGAGCCACTGATGCACCATTACAACTTTTTTTTAAATTTGATTTCAACTTGTATATATATTTCATTATATACATTGTAAGGCAAATTTGCAATAACTATGAAGAATGCATGGATACCATCAATAAATTTCTTTTTATTTCATTTATAAAGTTTGAAGGACGAATTACATTTTTATGATGGAAAAAATATTTTGAGGCTGAGGGTCGGAAAACATATTTCTGTAGATAGTGACAAACCTAATAATTTTTTTATATCAATAAACTGAAGAAAGAAATACATGTATAATAAAAAAAAAATGACATTACGGCTGACATGTTGCCGTCTATTAATTGCTATTTGCCGATTATAGAAATATACATGTACCAGGTACATGTAGTTGGCAATATCACGTGACGCATTTTATCCAATGATATTGCGATATTTTAGTCTGAGGTTAAACAAAATAAATTACCAATACAGGGAAGTGAATCTATTGGTCCCCAAGACTTGGCTATAACCCAGTTTTACTGTAAATTTTATAAAGTTTGAAGGAAACTGCACAATGCTTTATATTACCAGAATCCTCAACCAAGGTCAGGATGACCTTTATCCACAGGCATCCAACAAATAGTGCTTTGTCACCTTTATTCATCCGTTCAATCTTCGTTAGCATTATTCAGTGGTATCTGACTGAAGCAATCGAGTTCCCAGAATAGAATTTCTGCATTGGACTTAATTTGAAGATACTCCCAGTACAACATTTTAGTTACTAGTATAGAAGTATATTACTGAGATTACTATAAGACCACAAGGTGATGGTTTATATTCTTTTGAAATAAGAACTATTAACAACTTCATTGCTAATATCATCTATTTTATCTCACACATACATATTCCATTGGTATTCTTATTCCTTTTATTTCAAACTTGGTGAACAAGATGCATTACAAAAATGGTAAACAACTCTTGATCAATATCACCTGAAAGCAGTTCAAATGTATACTTCCACTTTTTGTTGAGGAACAACATAAATTTGGGATGTGAAAAAAGGAGCATATCACATTGGTTTCAATAAAACCTATATAACAATGAACGGTACACATAAATCTTGTGTGATCAGTTGAACCCTCAAGCAGTGCAAACATAAAATTCTGTTAATAAAAACAAAAAGCCGCAAAATAAACAAAGAGTACCTGTTTGTTTTCAAAACAAACTGAATAAATGCAATAAAACTTTCCCCAAAATGTCCTAAAGTACATGTATTTCTTTATATTTAGTGCTGTTAAAACTGAGATTACTAGGAGTGGGGATTTAATCCTACACTGTGGAGATTTCAGCTGCCTATCAGACCCACTCGTTAACTACTGATACAGTTCCCCCATAAGCTGAGTATTTTCAGATGTTTTATTGCAGGTTAGAGACTTTCTAATTCAGTGAACTTGCAATATTACTGTTTAATACCAAGCTCAAGCTAAGCAACTCACAACATTAACTCAAGGGGAATGAAATGCTACTAAAAGGTTCTACAATACAATAAATATAGTTATTTTATCATCAGTCTTGGAAACATCTGAACACAAACTGCATTTCATTCATTTGGAGGTAGTGTCTAACTCATTTTCTGACTAAAAGTAATTCTGCCAGAAATTTTATTACAAACATTTAATATCTTCCTTAGGGTGTTAGGTGCAGACAGCTGAGATTATAGATGGACAAAACTCTTACTACAGGTTACACACTTGTACATAAACATAAAAAATATAGTCCTCCAATCAGTTACTCCATTGTTCAACAAAATATACTAATAGTTCCTCTTCCTCTAAAATCACACTAAAATTAAAATCCCAAAGTTTAGGTCAACAGACAGTACAAAGATCAAATAAAGGGGCACAATAGTGAAAGTAATGTATGAAAGCTCTGTATGTATTGTTGGTTAGATTCAGGAGTAATGCCTGGTGGGGACCCCCACTGTCTATGTGAAGGTCAGACCAGCCTCCTCGTAGACCTTGAAGATCTTCTTAATGGAGGTAATGTAGGCTGCAGTGCGGAGATCTAATCCCAGGTTATAGGTCATAGCGGTGTCCATGATGTTCTGTAACAAAAACAGCCAGGTTTTAGTCCAAGAAACTTAATGTAGAAGCTCTGCATAATCTGAATAGGTCATAGATCAGACTTGGTAATCTATAACAGTACTGATTCTACAACTTTACTGACTGAAAGCAGCTAGCACAGTGAGTGGTCAGCTCTCAGCAGACTTATTCCCTCTCACTTACCCTGGCAGACCTCATCATGGTGTACTCCAACCCTGAGTGGACAATGTCTTTCTCCGAGGCTCCCTGTAACCGTGGAAACATTAATTAGAATACATCAGGTATTCAAAACTGACAAATGTAGCTGACATTTAAAATGTATTCAACAGTCCAAATCTACAGCGGACATTAGTAGTGTCACACTACACATGTTGGACACTGGTAGTGTCACACATTTACTTACAGCTATCCTCTCCTGGAATTCTCGTGATGGGATGATAGGAATGGATTCCTTCTTTCCTCCTCCAAATTTCCTTTCCAAAGACTGCTGGACACTTTCTGTAAATAGAAGTATAAAAGCACACGTGAAAACAAATATATTGTGTTCAAGGCTTTGTGATTTATCTAATTTTAACTTTAAATTCTACATAGTATCATGTATGCCAAACCACAACAACTTAGTAGGAAAAGTTAAATATTAACATCATGATTAAAATACTATAACACCTCTGACTTGCCAGATCTGTTGACAGTTATCAACACTCACCCAATAGATACTGGTTGGAATCCCGTTCGTACTTGAAGGTGAGGCGTCCATAACTGACGTGATTTAGATTTTTCAACCACTCAAAATATGAGACGGTCACACCACCAGCATTAATGTATAAATCCTACACAAAAATCGAGTTAAATTGTAACTGTTATTCATTATGATACAGGTTCGCTTATCTAAAAATAGGACAAGTGTAAAAAAACAAATCAAATCAAATATATTGTTTCAAATTAACATGTTACGTCTATTCATCTATCAAAAGCTTGCTACATTTTTTAATTTTTTCAAACATTTATTAAATAAAATTTTCCTCATATGATTGTAAAATTTAAAAATATACCCAAATCATGAAAAAAATATGATCAAAGTTAAATCCTTTTAAACTATGAGGGTGCTGGTGCACAATCTATCATATCTATAACCTACATATTCCAGTAGAAAATATACCAATTGACAGTTAAATATCACATTTTTCACTTTTGTGTGTTTCAGATACTCACAGGAATCACTAGGATTTTTCGCTCAAGGAAGATTTTGTCTGCTCCCATAGTGGTTGGGCCATTAGCACCTTCAGCAATTATCTACAATAAAGGTCCATTTTTTTTAAAAATTTCATTTAAACTCTTGAACACATACATGTATCTTTTTGCCAATTCTGCATATTTTTAGCCAATGCAAATAACAACCAACTGAGTAACAATTTTCAGTATCATTTACAACTAAATACTAAAATTTGAGTATTTTCAAATAATTTAATTCTGGTAGTAACACCTTATTTGATTGGCTTAGCAAATTCATCTATAACTTGCCTACGTCACAATATGACGCAAGTGTAAAACATATCAATCAGCTTGACATTACAAATTTGTACAATTTAATATCTTTTTATAAATAATGTGTCTTTTATCAGAACTTTGTTGTAGAAAATTAAATTATATGAAATGAATTTAATTTCTATTCAAGAGTATTTTCAAATACACTGGACAATAGACATAATGAAAATCTCATAGTACAAATATTCCAGTCAATTTCATAGTTTTGCTAATGTATTAAACATACAACATACAAATATCAAAACATGTATAACTGTTGCAGTTAAGTAAATATAACTCAGATACTCACATTTACATGTAAGTTTTAACCTGACCCAACAGGAGGAAATGAGACACACATACCTTGGCCTTCACCTCATGGGCGTTTTCTTTGGTTAGTTGCCTTTCACTGGCTGCAGGAACCAGGATGTCACATTCTGCCAATAGAAGGTCTCCGTCGTAGGGCGTGGCTTTGGGGTATCCACTGATGGTTCCATGTTCCTGAACAAAGCAACAAGAGGAGTCATTTACAGTAAAGCCACAACACCATGGCCTGATTTACTGAACTAGACTTATTACCAACCAGTTTGTAGTCCTCTAGTTCCTTTGGATCGATTCCATTTTCATTGTATATACTGGCATCTATTTCCTTCACTCCTATACACTTAGCCCCGGCTCTGTGGAGGTATCTCATGGTGTGTAGACCCACATTACCAAATCCCTAAACACAACGATGTACATTGTAATTTTGTGCTTCATAAGCTATAGAACTAATCAAAACAAACCCCTTTCTACTCCTTTCTGTGGGACCATAAATAAATGCACTTGCTTACTGTATATCATAAATGGAAGTACTACAGAATATGAAAGTATTAAATGTTACACTCTGTACCTGAATAACAAAGGTCTTGTCTCCAAATCCTGGCATCAGTCCAATCATGCTCATGTAGCTGGCTTCATTGATGAAGTTCTCAATTCCATGAAACACACCCTACAATATGATAAAATCATGCATAAACAAATATCAAGAAATGTGCAGTAAAGACCAAACCTTAAAACTTTTCTCCTGTCAGATAATGCACAATTTATCCTAGGTAACAGTTTACAGTGCAAATAACATTATGATTACATCTTGATTATACTTTTACAGTAAATAAGACACAATTAAGGTTGACTTACACGGCCTGTGGCAGAGATACGGCCATGGATTCCCCCCTGAGTGATGGGCTTCCCAGTGATACATGCATGAGCATTGATATCATTGTAGCCTGTGTACAAATATAAGAGGTACTTCAAGTTCACGAACTCATGTAAAAGCCAAACAACAATCTTAATAATAAATTGTCATAGTTTCAAATATAAATTGTGACATTTACAATTAACTCTTGACTTGCAGAAAAGTAGAAATTTGATTGACAACTGTTACAATCTTTGTTCAAGCTGATTTGATGTGAAAAAATATCAACAGATAAAACATACCAAGAGTGTTGGCATATGTGTCTGCAATCCAACTCATTTCCCTCTCTCCTGTTCCCATGTCAGGAGCAGGGACATCAATGCCAGGCCCTGTAAAGAAGAATAATTAAAATCTAGTTGTAATGCGCTATTTGATTGGTTAAACAAATTCATCTATATAGTATCACATAACTTGCCTGTTACAATATGATACGCGTGCAAAACATATTAATCCACTTGACAGTTTCTAAAAATATATATGCACTTAATTTTTTAGAAATAGTAGTAGAAAATTAATTTATAAGGAATGAATTTATTTTCAATCTATGTTATGCAAGTAAGTTTGTACAGTTTACACTTTTATAAACTGCAGGGTGTTACTTAAATAAAATCAGTTGACTTGGCTCGTTATTTAATGATCTAAATGAACAAAATGTGGAATTTCTTTGGATACAAACCTATGAAGCCTTTCTTGGCAAGTTCCACAGCAAATCTCCTGGTGATTTTCTCGAGTTCTTTCTCTGAGTAGTTGGCAGGGTTGATCTTCACACCCGCCTTGGCGCCTCCAAAGGGGACGTCCACAACGGCACATTTGTAAGTCATTAGGGCAGCCAAGGCTTTCACCTCATCCTCACATACATCCAAGCTGTATCTTATACCTGTGTAATAATAATTAATGCTCAATTGTACATGGATTTACATTCAACATCTTAATCATATTGCCTCCCCTTCCTACATCAGGTAACAGGATGATCAGACCAGGCTTGGTGGCCATAAAAGTTAGACAAGCTCATATTTAATCTCAGTCTTACTTTCACATAGATAAGATACATTAGAAAAATGAAACCGAGATCAAAAGTGCGCTCATCTAAATTCTATAGCTTCACAGCCAAAAGAATGTTTCGACATTGAACTTTTTATGCTCAAACTTGAAAGTTGCCACAAGCAGTGGTTCTTAACTGCATTAAGGTAAAAACCTATGGGAAATCTGCACCTTATACTTGCTATGGTTAATCCAGATATTTTTCTATTCAAAAGTGAAAGTCTTAAGCCCTATCCATATGCAACTACTTGTAGAATATTCCCAGCAATTTCTGAACATGTAAAAAACTTGCAACATTACTTTTTTTATCCAGTTTTCCATAGCAACAAAACCTCTACTGTCATTACATGTATTTTAAATATTGTCAGTGAAGCATGTAGTCCAAAATATCCTGGCTTTTTTAAAGATTTTGATATGGTATTTTACTTTCCAGGAAAATGTCAGAACAGGCGCCATTATGAAAACTGAAAATTTGCCACCTCCAGCTGGAGGCGCCATTCTCAGCTAGATTTAAATAAATGAATTCCACTCCCTATTTTGATAATCACACTGATGAACAATTGTAATAGACCCTATATTCTTGCAAGATTTCAAAAATGCACAGAATCAAAACAAATCTTGACAGTTCGATAAAAATGTGTTCAACAGTCTATGGAATGTAAGAACCCATAAAAGCAATAATAGTGAGTAGCAAAATCGTCGTTTTATTAATTATACTCTGTCCCAAGTTTCTCCTTCCATCACTTTTTGCTTGATATTTCAATAATCATAAATACCTTTGTGCCTAAACTACATTCATCCACTAAAATGAAAAAAGTCCAGATAATCTGTTTTGAAACCTGCTTCAGGTTTTAATACACAACCAAAAATAAAAAGAATATGGGGTTTTTGCATTGCAACAGCCTTGAAAGTACCCGGATAAGTTGAGAAATTGTGCAAGGTATTCCGAGTGACTTCCGAATGAAGAAGAGCTGGAAACATTTCCAATTATAAATCTCAGCAAGAAATCTGTTTTGTTCCTGTGAATTTTTCTGAGTGAAAAATAATATTAATGTGTCAATGAAGATATCTTGAATATTTTCACTTTCATCTATTTCAATTGTATTTCTTTCTCAGGTATGTGTATTAATATTAAAAATCGTCCCAATGTGATGGAAACAATAACTTGGGGGTTTCTAACTTGGGACAGACTTTTGTTGTGAGTTTAACATTTGATTCAACTCACAAATATTTAAAATCGAGTTGAGAATTTCCAGTGTTCATAAAAGCGCCTGTTCTGACATTTTTCTAGCAAATAAAATATCAAAATCATTAAAAAAGCCAGAAAAACATCAGATATTTTGGACTATGACGCATATAAATGTATTATGCTGTACACTTTCCTAACGTTTGAAGTTTGAAGGGCATGTGCAGTAAGAATAAATATTTACTTATTCGTAAATATTCAAGAATATAGAAGATATTAAGTGTATTTTATTTTACCTCCTTTGCAAGGTGTGCGATGCTGGCTATGCTGCGCTCGCCATGCTTCAATGATTTCATACTCGCCGTTGTCACGTCTAATCGGGAAGGTGATCTCAATCATGTGGTTTGCTGGTTTAATGATTTTAAGGATACCTTTTACCTTTTTAATCTTCTCCTCCACAGGTGCACGACTTCTCATACCTTTAGCCAAATCATTTTCTATCAAAGCTGATGCCCTGTCATAAAATTTGTCAACTGTTTGTGAAAATGTTAGACTATCGTAATCTTCCTCGCCAACATCGGTGCTGTAACAGCTCTTCCTGTTCAAAATCCAGGCAGAATTTGATGGATTGTTTCTGCCTCCCCATTTAGAAACGCTCTTTAGCACTTCTGTTGATAGTGTACGCAGCATTTTCTTCGAGTTGTATCCAAATGTGAAATGCTGCTTCTTTCACTTTTCTACAAAATAACCTTGAAAGAAAGTATGTAAGGATGTTTTTGATTGGATATTTTCTAAATTACGTTAGAAGGTGTGTCTAACGTTCGATAAAATACACCAATCAAAAGCGACGTCACATAAGCTCAAGTTCAAGGACACACTTCGAGTTTGTTTACAACGAAAACGAGTCGGTCATACTAAAATACGCACTGGACTAATAGGAGAAACAACTGATGCTAAAAGCTTGATATATGGAATTAAATTGATAACTAGTAGTTTTATATTCCAAACTGAATTTTATACAGTGTATACTATTTGACCAGAGACATAAATCATAAATAACATGTTATTTATGTCTCTGATTTGACTGATGACTTTTTTTGTAGGAGGGAGTGGCTCTCCTCAATAAACTTGCACTCTGTGCAATATTACCGAGTTTGCTTCATACAAACTCTTCACATAGAAATATAATTGTTCATTATATATATATATATATCAGTTTAGACTTTAAGAGATGACCCATCCACCCCTCCAAGAAAAAACAAGAGGCCCATGGGCCTTATCGGTCACCTGAGTAACTGCAGTGTGGCTTTTGCAATGTACATTCATGTGCATTATAATTGCAAGGCTAATGAAATCATTTTGAATATACCGGGACTGTTTAATCCAATAAACTTTCTAAATTCTAAAAAAAATTATTATAAAATTGTAGTATAACATACAGTGACATAATTGAACAAACCTTAAGTACAAAAATAAATAATCGGTTGAAATTACACCACTTGTTTTCCCTCAGACTGAAATGTCACACTTTCATTGATTTAAACATAGCACATGACTGCCTCATATATCTCTATGTCCATTCAGTGAGAATTAATATTCGGCAATATGGCCGTCATTGGCTGACGCTTCGCCTGCTCATTTCGACATTTCATATTATTTAATACAGAAACTACATGACGTAAGTTCTTAAAATATTTGGAGTAGTTGCCCATTGAAATTCTTTAATATTACAGTAGTTGCCCTTTGAATATTTACGTCCGATGTTGTGTCTGGAGCAGAACAAAATGGCAGAATCGAGATTTGCTCAAATCTCTGCAGAGGAAAGGGAGAAAATGTTTAAAATTTAATAAATTGCCCTGCCCTAACAACAGTACCCCTGACCCAGGGGCCATGAAATTCATAATTTTGAAAGAGGCACTCTTCCTCATCATAACCCATGGGCCATGAACTTCACAATGTTGAAAGACGCATTCCTCCTCCTCATTACTTATATGTACTTAGTTCATGGGCTAAATACCCAGGAGCAGAAGAGAAGATTTTTTAAAGAATTAATGCATTTTCACTATATAATTATTAGAGCTCAACCCTAGCGCCAGAACCCCTGACCCTGGGGCCATGAATTTCACAATTTTGGTAGAGAGCTCAATGCTTATTAAAATCATGCCAGCAGTTTGACTGCTTGATGTCAAGGAGTAAAGAAGAAGATTTAAAGATTGCATTAATTTTGATGGTTTTAGCCCCACCCCTCAGGCCCCAGGGTGACAGGGGCCATGAATTTCATAATTTTTACTCCCCTTCACCCATAGATGCTATATGCCAAATTTGGTTGAAATTGGTTCAGTGGTTCCAGAGAAGAAGCTCAAAATGTTCAAAAGTTTACGACCGACGAACAACGACGGAAAAAAAACAGATAGCAATAGGTCACCTGAGTGAGTCAGGTGACCTAAAAAATCATATTATCACACATTTTATCTGATTGTACTTCGATCTTGATGTATAAGATCAATCCTTTATATTCCTATGTTGAGCCTTTATTCATCCAGGGGTTAAAGTTCGAATAATTTAGAATATCAGCATTACTAGATACATGCATGATATGCAAGTACATGTATATAAAAATGCTTTCATAATAATTTATATCACAAATTGTAGCATATATTGCTGTTCTTGAGAAGATGATAATTCCCTATGTTCTATACCTATGTTGAACTTAAAGCACTTCCTGAAGGCTTCAACATTTGTTTAGGGGCTAAAGTTTGTACAAACTATATAAATCAATTAATCTACACTTAATTGGGATGGTTATAACTCCATTACTTATTGCTTCATGTAAATGCAAACACCACATTCAGAAATAAAGTAGAATTAGATCCTAATTTCCCTAGCTGCACGGTAATAACTGCTTATTCAACACAGCAAAAGTAAGCATACATCCCTCATGTAAATTAACACCCATTTCAATTGTACTAAAGTGCATGTCCAAGTCCAAGCATGAAGTTTGCATTTATATAATGCATGATTCCCTCAGAGACTACATTTAATCATTTATTCCTAGAGAAAAGGATAGAAAAAAATGTTGGATCAAATAACATAACCAAAACCACATATATAGAAAATATATTACACATTTTATTTCATTTTAAACATTTAAAGGATCACCTCCATAAATTTCTGGACATATAATTTTACATAAAGGGTGAATTTAGAGGAAATACAAACAACAAAATGTATGATATACATCTTCAAGTTCATTTTGCTATACTAAATTTGGTATTAAATTCTATATGCCAATCATACAATGTTCTGTTTCAAATTTATTTCATTTTTAGAAATTGCAAAATTCCACATATAAATATTAAGATATGTAAATAAAACATTTTCAAATCAAAACATTTTTAAACATGTATCACTCCTCTCAAAATAACAATAAAAAATTTATGAAAACAATAAGTAAGAGTTAATAAATACAATTATTAAAAATCATATACAGTATGAATAAATAAAAGTCATGCATTGACTAAAAATTCACTAACAAAAAGCTTTTTACACTTGTATATGGCTAAAAGCTCATGAACTCGAGGACGGAGTATAGCTTGCCTGGAATAACAGCCATTTTGTATCCTTCAGCGAGTAATCCAGAGAGAGTATTGGTTGCCTGGAAGAACAGCTATCTTGTATCTTTAAGTACCAGTAAGTTATCCAGATACTGCAGGCATTTTGAGGACATACAATATCAATTTTATTAAAACTGGATTAAAGTTAGATATCTGTATCTAATATAAAGTAATATGGGAGAATTCTTTCCCAGACACATTACAAATCAACCAATTAATGTGATGACGTGATTACTGAACTTTGGTTTTTGGAAGAAATTGTTAATTGGGTAGTATGTTCCATTATCAGTTTAGATGTTTATTCAATTTCACAACACTATCTATTAATTGTCCATTCTTTGTAAAATTGTAAATTAAAAAATCTATTTCCTCATACATGTTTGTCTAAAAACTACTGTGAAGTACCATATACTTGTTCTACCTTAATTATAAGTCGATACACTATACTCTTTGTAATTTCTGACATAGGATATGGTACCTTGATTCTTGAGATACAGAATTCGTTTGAAAAATCAGAATGATGCAGTCTGTATATCATAAAATTATCCCATCTTTTTGAGGGTAGTTCACAGAAATTGAAATTTTGATTTTCCTATACATCAAAACTAATAAGTTAAAGCAAAAATAAAAAAATCAAAATTTCTGAAGAACAGATTGATAAACTTATAAAATAAAATCATAAAACAAAATGCCTATTCACAGGAGGACATACATGATTACATGTATAGGTTCTTGTATAAAGGAATGCACAACCATCTTAAATTAAAGCATATAAAACATAAATCAAACTTAAAGAAAAAAAATATAAGCAAAATCTGCTGTAAATAGCATAACAAAAATGGACTTTGGAGGAAACTATGAAGAATAGACACACAACTATGTTATGTGTGAGGGGATCAACGATAGCTTTGTTCACAATGTGTAGGAATGATCATGGTATAGCTAGCTAACAACCACTTAGGATAAAAATTACAAAATTTCCTTTGAAATATCTATATGATACTTGTAAAAAGTAAGAGAAATATTGTACAAGCATATATGTTCCATATTCAAAAGGCATTGCACATAAAGTAAAATTGTAAATAGGACAAAATGAAAAAGTTTTCAAATAAAACCTAAACTACATATACTATCTCATACTTGATCTTGCCCAACTGTTTCAATGAGTAAGTAAGCTGTTCTTAACATGGAATGAATCACAAAGTTCGCTACATTCATAAAGATATCTTAAATTTTCAGAGAGCATAGACATAGCTGTTAAGAAATTGAAAGATGATGCACAGAACAGCCGTTAACACAGACTGAGCTCTGATTCCCCCACCACTGTGTACACAGACAGCTAGCTGCTGCCTGGTCAGTCATCGTAGCCCCACTTGGCTTTCTGGGCATTCACATCACATCGCAATATAGATGCAAAACAGATGCCTAAAATCTAAAAACAAAAAGAAAATCGTGAAAGATTACAATCTATTTTCAAACATAGTATAAGACTAAAAATGTATATTTTTTTTTAGTTTTGTAGAATGTGTTAGAAATGTTACATACTAACAGATCTATGTGTGTTTAAAAAGTGACATACTAGCATATCTATGGCATTCTAACAAATTTATGACATATCAACAACAAGACTTTGGTATTCTAAAAGTTCAATATATGCTTAGTGGAGAAAAATATGTTATTTTGACTGATCCATGCCAACCAAAGTCAGTGATATATCTTTGAAAAAGTAACAGATACCAGTGTTTTAAACTCGTCAAAAAACTAGCTAGACACTCAGGGCTGACAGCTAGTAAAAGTTGACAGCCCTGTTAAAAGTCAACCAGCCCAGAGAAAAAAGTTGACATTTGTTTATTTTTTTTTATTTGCATGTAAAACATTTAAAATCTGTTTTTCGATTTCGTTCCGTCATAAACTTCTTGTTTTTGGTTGTTCTGTTACCGTCCACTAATCTCAGCGAGATTCGTCGAGACTAAAAAATTTTGACGGACGTCTCTTCCGAACCTCTGAGAGTATATATGAGCTGGAACTCTTAAGCATTGGAGGTGTGAATGCAGGTGGAAATGAATTGAAAAATAAACAAGTTCAAATTTTGGGGGATTTAAACCATTTTAACGGTAGGAAACTAACATTTTATGTTAATAGAGAAATAAAACGATGTTCAAAGTAAAAAGTTGAAGCGAGCAGTTGATTTCATTCAGCGTATTTCTATCCTAACAACCGGCCGAAGTTGGGGCAAATTTTACCGAATCATTGTGTGTCGCACTGGTCTGAGATTTGGACGAGACGTACGTCAAAATTTTTCAGTCTCGAATCTTACTGAAATTACCCTTTATTCCGTAGCATGTCTGGGAACTCTACCTTGCCATGCTCACATGTCAAGCATAGTCTACGTGAAATAAACGCTTGTCTTAACTTGTTAAATGACCATACAAGGAAAGGGATAGTATGACAAGAATCAGTTAAACATTCTTAAAAACCCGTTCCTGATATTATATACACTTGGTTAAAAAAATATCCACGTCCAGTCGGGCACTCGTACAAATAAATTTGTTCGCCCATGCCAAAATTTATGCGTCTCAGGCGGTCGGGCAGACGGTTATTTCCTGTCATATCTTTGTCAATACAGATCTCTGTTTATGTAAGATAAGACACAATCTGACAGACAGGTCTAAAATATATGTACTCTATGTGACATATTGACAGATCTGTGTTTTTCAATGACTGATATATCTATGTCAGTTTATACCACTGACATACTGACAGATCTAAGTCCTTTTATACCACTGACAAGTCTATGTCATTTATACCACTGACAAGTCTATGTCATTTATACCACTGACAAGTCTATGTCATTTTATACCACTGACATACTGATAGGTCTATGACATTTTATACCACTGACAAAATGACAGATCTAAGTCATTTTACACCACTAACAGGTCTATGTCAGTTTATACCACTGACATACTGATAGGTCTATGACATTTTATACCTCTCACAGGTCTAAGTCATTTTATACCACTAACAAACTGACAGATCTAAGTCATTTTATACCACTAACAGGTCTATGTCAGTTTATACCACTGACAGATCTATGTCATTTATACCACTGACAGATCTATGTCATTTATACCACTAACAGGTCTATGTCATTTTATATGACTGACATACTGACAGATCTAAGTCCTTTTATACCACTGACAGATCTATGTCATTTATACCACTGACAGATCTATGTCATTTTATATGACTGATATACTGACAGATCTAAGTCATTTTATACCACTAACAGGTCTAAGTCATTTACTACCACTAACAGGTCTATGTCAGTTTATACCACTGACAGATCTATGTCAGTTATACCACTGACAGATCTATGTCATTTATACCACTGACATACTGACAGATTTGTCATTTTATAACATTGACAGGTCTATGTCAGTTTATACCACTGACATACTGATAGGTCTATGACATTTTATACCTCTCACAGGTCTAAGTCATTTTATACCACTAACAGGTCTATGTCAGTTTATACCACTGACATACTGACAGATCTAAGTCATTTTATACCACTGACAGGTTTATGTCATTTATACCACTGACAAGTCTATGTCATTTTATACCACTGACAAGTCTATGTCATTTATACCATTGACATACTGACAGATTTATGTCATTTTATACAAATGACTTACTGATAGGTTTAAGTCATTTTATATAATTGACACACTGACAGGTCTATGTCATTTATGCGACTGACATACTGACAAATCTATGCTATATTAGTTGTCCGATTGGCATACTGACCTGCACAACAGCTATGCCCACTGCTACAGCTGCCACAGGGATCAAGTTTGTCTCCAACCATTTTTCCCCCAGAGAAATACAGCCTTCTGTGTAAATCTTGTTCTCTCTGTCTGCATTCTACAAAACATCAAACACTAGAAATACAACCATTCATATACTGAATATAGACTAGCAAGTGTAATTCAACATCTAAAAATATCCTTTTGTAGAGTGCAATCATCTTTGTCTGGTACTTACATTGATCATTCCAAATCCACAGTGGTGGTTCTTGATAAGATCCTGGAATACAGACAATCAAACAGATTAAGACAATTGTCATTGTTGTTCATTGAGGAAGTTTTCCCAGACCTCGATAATAGTTTCAGTGTCAAGTATTTAATCAATTAAATGCTACTCACTGGTGTTCTAGAGTTATTTCAGTAGACAGGTATTAAGTAACGTTTTAGTGTTTTAGTACACTGCTACTGAGGTATTTAAATGTTCTGTTAGTTAAACTACTACTTTATACTGGTGTTTTCTGGTAAAATTTGCAGACTGGTTATTTTTAGTTGTATGAGTACACTGCAACTAGTGTTTAATATTAAGTAAATAAATACCTACTAGGGTTTGGTATTTAAACAGGAAACAGCTTCATACTGGGGCTAAGGATATTACTACTAACTGATGTGTTTTAGTGTTCAATCAGAAGATGGTTACTTACTGAGATGATAAAGTGTTTTAGTGTTCAATCAGTTGATTGTTACTTACTGAGGTGTTCTAGTGTTTCAGTGTTTAATCGGTTGACTGTTACTTACTGAGGTGTTCTAGTGTTTCAGTGTTTAATCGGTTGACTGTTACTTACTGAGGTGTTCTAGTGTTTCAGTGTTTAATCGGTTGACTGTTACTTACTGAGGTGTTCTAGTGTTTCAGTGTTCAATCA
>WFKH01007768.1:6102900-6122775 GCA_016163765.1 Magallana hongkongensis | reverse complement strand
TTCTAGTGTTTCAGTGTTCAATCAGTTG
Source organism: Magallana hongkongensis (assembly GCA_016163765.1). NCBI lineage: Eukaryota > Metazoa > Mollusca > Bivalvia > Ostreida > Ostreidae > Magallana > Magallana hongkongensis. The sequence goes on along the minus strand of WFKH01007768.1, from coordinate 6,122,747 downwards.
ACTGTTACTTACTGAGGTATTCTAGTGTTTCAGTGTTTAATCAGTTGACTGTTACTTACTGAGATATTCTAGTGTTTTAGTGTTTAATGAGTTGACTGTTACTTACTGAGATGTTTTAGTGTTTAATCAGTAAACTGTTACTGAGGTGTTCTAGTTTATCAGTATTTAATCAGTAAAGTGTTAATATATTTTACGGTGCTACCGTTGTGGCGAGCACAGCAAGAATTACATTTACCTTGCATTATTGTCAACTTAGTGATATTTTGACAGTTATCAACTAACATCAAAGAATTTTTGAGAGAGAGACAGACAGACAGACAGAGAACAAAGAGAGTTTATCAGTGTTTAATCAGTAAAGTGTTACTAAGGTGTTCTAGTGTATCAGTGTTTAGTCAGTAGATAGTTACTTCTTGATGTGTTATAGTGTTTCTGTATGTAATCAGTTGACTGTTACTTACTGTGGTGGGCTTGCAGCATGAGAATGGTACACCACATGCCTCAATGCTGCCTTGAGAGGAGCAGTTGAAATAGCGGTTCAGTTCCCAGTCTGCATAGCTTTTTACCCCACAACAGTGTAGCTGAAATACAACATTTATTATTTATTGTTGCTCTTGAATTATATGTTGTACAGTAATTAATGTCTTAAAGTACACATTTTTTTGGTCGTGGCCATGCATTATTTCGGCTATGTTTACCTCCTTATGAAGAAGAATTCCGTATAAAGATATACTATTAGTAAATGCCTAAATTTTAGAGCTAAAATATTTGGATTTTTTCTTTACTACATGTTAATTTGTGGCCAAAAATATCATATGTCAAAGGCAGATCTGATGGTTAATTTGTTGACCACCCAATCTCCTTAAATAATGGAGCAGGACAAATTCCTCCCTCCCTCCCTCCTTTTCTCTCTCTCTCTGATTAACTAAGGACATTGTTTACCCAATCCTGCTGGACCCAGTCTATCAGGTTCTGTAAATCCAAGTCTTCGCGGTAATTGATGATCATATTCTTCACCTGGGACTCAATCTGATTCTTTATCTAGGTCAAACAAAATTTAATCATCACTTTTTAGCAGATGTCCATTACCATACCTTCTTAAAATTTAATTTTAAAGGGTATATCTGAATTGCATTGAATATTTAACTGTACAAGAATTAGAACGATTATAATTCTTTTAAGAGATATAGAAAAATATTTATTGAAATTCCCAAGAATGATAATTGCTTACCCAGTCTTTGTATGCAAAAGCCAGAACGCCAAAGAGAAGTTCCACAGCGAAAATCAGGCCAACTGACACAGAAAACTAAAAATAGAAGAACAATTGAAATTCAACACATGCAACAAGAATTTAATACCAGAAATCTTAGACTCTTCTGATGCATATCCCCAAGCCAAGAATTATAAGTGGACCTTTATAGGCTGTATCCACATGAAGGTCCATTTAATAAAAGTCATGTCAGGAAGTCAAGTCCCAAATAAGAGTTTTAATTAATATTATAATAATTTTGAACATGTCAGAAAAGTTGCAATGAAAATTGGAGGAAAAAATTGACAATTATTTTTTAAGATTAATGGTATACTCCATGACAAACAGCCATTCTTCAGAAGCTTGTTGTAGAGCTTGTAGTAGGAAGTTAAGAACAATTACCCAGCAACTGTTTAGTTGTGTTTTACTGACATAACATTTTGTCTCCTTGTAGATTATTTCCTTGGATTGTGGAAGCCATATTATGAAAGTAAGCACTGAATGCTTATTTTTAGATATCGTCAGTCCTATAACACACCAGGCCAGGCACACAAATTGAATACCGCGCTAACGCGTGGTCTGATAATTTGTCTGCACAGCCTGGTGTGATACAGGACCAACAACATCCAAAAATAAGCATATAATGCTTATATTTATATTTATTTTGATGTTTATTTGTATGAAATATATTTGTATCATCGCTTTAAAGCCATTATATATGCTCTTTGTCAGGGATATAAATAATTGACTAAACAGCCATAAAGCATGTTATATAGTGTGCTTCCGCAGCTAAAAATATTGTGCCAGAAACTTTGCCTGGAAAACTCTTTTTGCAATAGAAAAGATATGATTTAAGGATTATTTTTCAAAAGTACATATCAAAATGATTATATTTAAGTTTTATTTAAACGTACAATAATAAATCTATTCAAAATGCATGATGACGTTCACTTGTGCTCATACGCTGTGTGTGTTACTGAAGATTTCCAATGCTAACAAAAGGGGAAATATACACCATATGTAAATATTGGTTGCATGAATATTGCATGTTTGATTAATTTGATGTTAAGTTTAATATTTTTTCTCGTTAAATGCATCAATTAATATTGCAGCTGAATGATTTTTTAAGATGATAGCAACCCAATAAGATGTCACAAAATTATATAATCAACACAAATTTTGTTAAGAAAATATAAATCTTTTATTTGTTCACATGAAATATTTTATTTGGTTTGCATTCATAGTTTACACTGATTTTCATAGAGGAAGAAACAAACACAAGATTTGAATAAGAGACTTACAGTTCTTATTCTGATAGGTACTAAAAGTAAAGGTAATGAAAGAATGATTAGTGAAAAATCATCAATAATCTGTCCTGCATTGGTAATTAATCTGTAGTTTTATAATATTTTGTAATGCAAAAAATTAGTGCCATCCTGATTTTATTTTTATTCAAATAACAAAAGTAGTGTTTAAAACCCATTAGGATCCATTTCATTAAAGAAATACACAAGCTGGAGCAATTTTCATAGAATTAAATTTTATATAATTAATAGTTTTCCTATATAAAGATTGACCAAATACTCTAAAAAAGGCTTTACACACAAATTATCAGAAGTCTTATCAGGTTTAAAGTTTTCTATTCTGCAAGCCAAATGTACTGATCTGAAAATCTGGAGAACCTTTCAATCAATCAATTGATTTTCAAGATGTGACAACTTGAAAATCAATACACAACATTGAAGTTTAAAAGGTTTAAAAGGAAAATGCGGGTCATAGTCATATGGGTTTCAAGATAAACAATGTCCTAACAGGCTACAAGACTTAACAATCAATTTGACAACAATTTGAGAATCGGATTCTTTTATCTATAGAGATGTGTCTCATAAAAAGACAAAATCAATCTTCCATTTAGGCAATTAACTAATTGCAAGCTAATTCATCCATTGGAAAGTCAGCTATTGAATAAATCGTTCAAAAGCTAGAAACACTAGTAATGTCACCCAAAAGATTATAATTAATTATTTCTTAGAATGAAAAGGGGCTTTAAAGAAAAATAAGTGGCAGTGGCCTTGACTTTTAACATGTGAGAATCATTCAAGGATAATAGCAAATATTATCAATTCTTTTTTGGTGTGACTTTTTAAAATGCATAACGTTCAATTTTGACATCTGCGCCAAGTACAAACAATACCTGCCTCCTAACCACAAGTATTTATACAATACCTGCCTCCTAACCACAAGTTTTACAATTGGTCGAATCTACGTATCGCTGATTGGTTGCTGGAACAGAATAACCTAAAGAAGTTTTTCATCTATCAATAACAATGGTTGTTATGGCCTTTTCATCTAAGCTATTGATTAATCAGAGATAAAACTAATACTTGCTTTTCAATTCTTTTGATTTTTACTTTCAGTATACTTGGGTGCATACAAATTCACAACATAAAAGTCATTGATCAAATGAAAAAGAAAAAATCTGGTGCAGCTGTCAAATTAAAAGTGACACAAACTGAAAAGTCACACCAAAAAAATGAATAATAATTATTTTTAACGAAAGTGTTTACCATCACACAGTGAATATGGCTCTGACTTATTAAATACATTGTATCACAGTCATAAAACTTTTATACTATTAAGATAAATTTAATTACATGTGAAATGTGGAGTTCATTTCTTTTAAGGAAATTGTGACTTTTCTCTTTCCAAATTAATGTCTGGGATGACAAGAAAATATGTTATAATTCACCTTTAAGATGGGGAAATACAAGTAATGAAGACACAAGGTCAATAAAAACATTAACTCTCTTCTCTTTTAACCATGGCAGGTATAATACAGACTTACAAACATAAGGAGACATGTGTTTTCCCTGAGGGCGCCGATACATCCACAGAAACCAATGACAAACATCACTCCACCACTGATGATGAAGACGAGGGCAGGGTCAAGGGTCACCGTGGTTATCTTGCCAATGTTGGAGAACATGTCTTTTTCTGTCCAGGCCCAAAGCCCTATTGCACAAATCCCTGCACCAACAAGCTATGAAAAAATATATGTTACATCATCAAAAGTTTTAAATGATAAATACCAGTACATACAAAAGGTATCAAGCATGTAACTTAGTCATCTAGGTTGGTCTAATTAAAACAACAAAATCAATTTGAATGTATAAGCAAATGTCATAAAGATGTTATTATAAGTTTATAATACAATCATAACTGAAATTGAAGCAAATTCATAATTATATAAAATATTGTTATTACATAAATTCAACTTGTTGAGGTTTATGTGGCTTGTTTTATTCATCACAACTACAATATAATTATATGACTGGTAATCTAGTGGGTATATGCACAGTTTAAAGATCATCAACTGTTTAATTGTGATAAAATTTTATAAAATTGATTTCCTAACATAATCTTCCTGGTTCAAGATTCCCAGTATCTAACTATGCTAGAAATATTCATAGTGTTTGAACCTGTATTACTTTCCAGTTTAAAAGTATATCACATGCATACATTTCTAACAAAGGTACCCATATAAATGTAATCCTTTATTGATCATAAAACATTGTTTTGATATCTCCTTGACAATTTTTTTACCGGTAAGACTGTCCCATTTAAATCTTTTTATGCACACAATCGTGAGGGGTAAACATGTTTATCTCGCAAGGTTAAGAGTATGTCATTGTTGTAATCTGAGATGTATGAGAAAAAGAATTACAACAAGTTTATGGTCTAAGAAACTTAAATTATATTAGGATTTGCATCCTAAGATAGTTTGTCTTCTGCAAATATATAATAAATAGACATGATAACAGGAAAGGAAATGTTTTACCCTATATACACAATAAACATATGTAATCTGGGGTGTATATAATTTTATGTAAATACTATGAATTTTAAATCTTCAGATTTAAATTATTGTTGTCTTTAGAACACTTTGCCTTAACCAAGGTTGTAACTCTGAAAAATATTCTGTCTTTTTAAAAATGTTTTTGTTCAATATGAAATAGCCTATTACATGTACTATATAACCATAGGAATTCTTATAAAATATATAACACTGTTCCAAAACTTGTTGGTAAAGGAGCATTTATCATGAATTTATTTTATCTATGCATTATTTTAATATTGACTGTTTTACATTGTAGTTGGATGAATGAATTTATTGGTACTTATACATGGATTGAGTTGAATACTTTAAGTAAAGTCCCCCGATCTAAATTGTCTGTGCACATGCACATGGTACTCTCCGTATTCAGGTCACTTCTAATATATATTGATTTTCTCTACTTAAAACTGTTATATCTGATATTGCATGTCTGCAATGTGATATTGTTCATTTTTGTTCCATAAGACATGTAAAACCACTGTGAAATCAGTAAAGATCATAAACATTTCTTCTTCTTTTTTGTAGTTTTAAAATGATTACCTGTATATTCATAATTGTTCAAAAAATAGATGCCCCAATAGGGCATCTCAGGACATTTTCAGAACTCTTGGGTCAGGGTCTTTCGACAGTGTCTTATACTTCAATATGTATTATTTTCACCTGTACTAGCTAATTGTATTGCTATTATCAGGTACTCTGAGAAAAGGATAATACTGAGAGAGAGAGAGAGAGAGAGAGAGAGAGAGAGAGAAGGATTAGATAAGAATTTTGATATTTATATGAATTAAGATCTACGGTACACATATGAAATGACTAGGTTTTCTTTAAGGGGGATATAATTGCCTACTTACCCAAAACAGAACATTAAATCCAAACATCAGATATTTCATACAACAGCTGACTTCCGACTTCTCCTTTCGAATTCCTCGACCTTTCATCTTTCTATTCTTATGCTTTTCCATGATTTTGGTGATCAGACTGAACTCCACAGGCAAATACAATGGATTTTTGTGAAAGAAAACCTACATGATCATTATTTTGTGACAGTTCATTGTGCAGTGCCTAGATATATCGTACATAGGCTTATTCGAGTCCATATATTTCATGATAGTAGAATTTGTGTAAAATTCTGATAAAAGTTAAATGTATTCGTTTATTGATTCTATCTGATTAAAATGTTTTTATAGATATATACAATTAAACCCAAATTAATTCAATGTAAACAACTGGTAAACGTGTAACTACAATACGTGTAGATTGTAGAACATATAATTTTAATCGGATTTCTTTGCTTTAAAGTGGTTCCAATGCTCAAATATTCAACTTTTTATTGCATATTTTAAAGCCATTTTTCTACATAACTTGCACACAAGGGGCAGAGATATGCCGCCATATATTCTTAACAAAACCTGAAGATTTTAATGATGTCGTGTAAGATAATTAAGACTCTTTTTAACTGGTAACTGTGTATTCTGCGTTTCTTTAAATATATTTAACTGAATATTGTATAATATTGAAAATGTCTCATGTTTGCAAAAGCGTTATATTGTAATCTTCAGGTTTTGTTAAGAGTATGTAGAAAAATGGCTTTAAAATATGCAATAAAAAGTTTGATATTTGAGTATTGGAACCACTTTAAAGCAAAGAAATCCGATTAAAATTATGTTCTACAATCTACACGTTTACCAGTTGTTTACATTGAATTAATTTGGGTTTAACGTGGTCTTCGTACTGAAAATTAAACAAATACCAGGGTATTTCAATTAGTAGAATAATTCATGTATATATTGAAAAGACAATAAATGTGTTGTATGTGTGCCATTGTGTGGCCGTTGGTGGTAACGCATAGGTCATTTTGATTTTGCGGTCGCTGGATCGATTCCCCCAAGTAGTAAATATATTTGTTTCTTTTCACTTAAAGCATGATAAGAATAAAAAGTTTAGATTACATGTATCTAATCTGCTGGATTTTTTTTTTAAATTCTCTTGTATAATTCTGAGTATAAACACATACAATATAAACAGATCTCTTCGATAACACTACATTATGTTTACACTTACATTTATCAGTTTATTGCATCTAGCTAGAATCACGGTTCAAAATACCCGGTATCAACTGACTTTATACACAGATTTATATACTGTATATATATATTCATTTCTCCATGCAGGTTTCTGAATTTATGACAAATCCGTGGTTAGAGACACCAAACTAGTACCTAGGTTTCGAAAATTATATTGCAAAAAGTACCTGTATCTATTTTAGTAAAAGGTATTTTCCGTTCAAACACGGGTCAGGAACTACACATTATCTCGCACCATTGTCAACTACATCCCATAGACTTGCCCCACCCTAAAACAGTCCATTACTCTTGGATATAATTTGTTTTTTAATATGTTTATTTTTGTATGCTAAACATACGTTGTATAGACATGTGCCCCCTTTTCAAGTGGTTAGCGTATACGCTGAATGCTTTATGTCATGTATGACCAAAACTAGCGAAACTTATGATGAACAAAAGCATTGAAAGTACTGAAAGCCGGACCAGTTTGATGTGTATCTCACATTGATTTTTTTTTTTAAGAATGACAAATTATCTATTTAAACTAATATAGTGATTGTTCTTTTAATGAAGCAAGCATTTGCTGAGTTTTGATCCGGAGTTGGGCAAAGAAGCGACAGTAGTTTGAAAGAAAATCATTTCGATCGTAGCACATTGCATCATACAAGGACATCGTCCTCTGGTTCTGCCTGCAAAGAATTGGGTTCGTGATTTTGTCATAAACATATGCATACTTAATGATACGAACCATATTTAATGATAAAAATCCTAAATATAATTTCTTAACTGTGCGATCGCAAGTTGTAGATACTACCATTACCCTCCTACATTTTTTATTTTTTTTAAATCGCAAACAATTTTTTTTCAGTGATATGATTGGATCCCCCTATCTTTTATGTTAACCAACTTGGAAGATGCTTTGATTAATTTAAAATGCAGACTTATACTCGGCACAATGTGATTTCAAGCTTGAAGCACTTATTTTATATAAATCGATAGACATTAGAAAAATTAATGTTTGTAATTTGTTATTTTGATAAAACACATTAGTATTTAAGGAAAGGGGGGGGGCATTGACTTGTCTTACACTAAAATGTTGATTTTTTTCTCAGCTTGTACGGGAACTCTACAGTTCACCAAAATAAAATATTAATGCAAGTATTCTCAACAACTTGACAACAAGCTTGCTAACCGCTTTCCAGTACTTTCTGTACTTTAATTAATTTTTCTCTTTGTTTTTTTCTTTTGATTTATTATAAAATGATTTGGCTGTAATTTAGAAAAAAAAAACAGGTTTTTTTTAAATTCCTTTAATCATTATTTCATTTATTAGTTTTAATTAAAGGCGAGAGCTGTTGCAATAATGTAGTCCTCTCCGAATCATTTGTCGCTTTTGAAAGCATATAAAATGCCAATTTATCAATATACATTTCTTCATGATTAATCATTATTTTGTTATCGATGATATCGATGAAATATAGCAAGCAAGTTCATTAAAAACCAATTACATTTATGTATTTTATGATATTTGCATACAGATATATAGACTACGATTGTCATCAAGTTCCATGATTTTATTATGCACAGCTTCTATATCTCCATCAAATAATGTTCATATCGATATTATTCAAATACGTAGCCAACAACTTTAAACACCCCCAAATCTTTACTCCTTCACAAAAAATAATTTTGTCCTTAAGGTGGCTCACTACACCTTGAAATAGTATCCTAAAGCAGCAGAAAATATTACTTGAATATGATAGATAGCATGATGCATAAGAAGTATATAAGTCAAATAGGCGAAAAATATGCAATTTTTGATAAAAATTATGATTTTCAAACAGAGGTATAGCGCCTTTTTCCATTATTTCGCCTACACCCGTGTTTGAACGGAAAGTACCTGTTACTAAAAATAGATACAGGTACCTGTCGCACTAGATACTGATTTTATAATGGTGTTTGTAACCACCGATGTGTCATAAATTTAGGAAACCTGCATCGAGAAATGAATGTATAGAACCCTGTGTATAAACTCAGTTGATATTCTGAACCGTGATAACTTCCAGCAAAATGCAATTCATGAATGTAAGTGTAAATAGATTATAGTGTTGCTGAAGAGATCTGTTAGTGTGCTCATGCTTAGAATTAAACTTAAACTTAAAAAAAAAATCCAGCAGATTTGATACATGTAACTTAAACTCTCCATTCTTATCATGAACAGAAAAAAATATTTACTACTTGATGGAATCGATCCAGGGATCGCAAAATCAAAAAGACCTACGCGTTACCACTAGACCTAATTTTCAGTACGAAGACCACGTTAAACCAAAATTAATTCAATCAAAACGTGTAATACAATACCTGTAGAACATAATTCAAATCGGATTTCTTTGGTTTAAAGTGGTTCAAATAGTCAAATATCCAACTTTTTATTGCTATTTTCCTATATATCCTTAACAAAATCTGAAAATGTTAATGATGTCGTGTAAGATAACTGAGACCCTTTTAACATGATAATTGTGTAATTTGCGCTTCTTTGAATATATCTTAACTAAATATTGTATAATACTGAAAATGTCTGATGTTTGCAAAAGCGCTATATTGTAGGCGAACTCGTATACTAAGTGCGCTATACCTCTTTAGTTCAGAGAATATGGACAAAAGCCCAACGCGGATTCGAACTTCATAAGCCCGATACTTTAACCACTGAGCTATGATGATATACAACCAAATCGATTGATACAATAAAAAAAACATTAATTTAAATTTCCATCTTGTGACGTAGTGTCTTAAACACATATATGTCTTGATGTAGTGAGATACTTTAAAGGGGCATGCTCATGATTTTGGTCAAATTTTATTTTTCCATTTTTATTGTTTACAGTGTTTTAGCAATGCATTTTTAATGACCAACAATACAAAATTTGAGTGTCAGTCGTAGAGTTATAAGCAAGATGGAGAGCTCACAATCCTTTTAATGTAAACATGGCTTGTGCCATGCTTTTGTTCACATTGGTTCAATATACCGGTAAAATTTCTTTTACAAGCTGATTTTTCCATCTGCTAATTCGTTTTGAAAAAAAAATAAACAGTTCCTAGCATTTTTAAATTTGCCGCATTCATTTTAAGTCTAATGCTGGAATTTACTTTTCAACATATATCTCGCTTAAAACTCGACGACTGAAACTCAAATTTTGGTTGACTACTAGAAATGCCTTACTGAAGCATTGAAAACATTAAAAACGGAAAAATAAATTTTGACTAAAATCGTGACCATGCCCTTTTACTCATTTGATTCTTGTGTTTTAATTGAAATGTTGATCCTTGTGCATGTCCTTGATACTGACAAGGATGTATATCAGACTTTTAGGGTTAGTAGATGTAAAGAGATTGATGCTGTTTAACTTAACCAACATTATATAGATAGATTTTAAAAATATCATGATAAAAAAAAAACGCGGTTTAGTACGTAAGACTGGCCGTGCATTTCCGACGATTAAACTCTATATTCTTATGTGTCCAAACGTTGCAATACTTTCTTGAGCTTAAACACGTTTTAACTAAAATTGTATTGGATTACCAAGTTACAACTGGACGATAGAATTACACAAGAAATCAATGTGTTATCTTTTATTCTTAAAATGTCCGTTTTGTTTTGTACCAAAGTATGACAGCCATTGCTGTTGTTTAAGCGGAAGCGGATGTAGAAATGAGACGTCCTTCTGTTGGCGGTAACGATCTAGCGGCAGTGTCGTCTGCATCTTAATTGGAGTCCGGAATTCGCCATTTTGTAGAACAGGACTAAGGTTAATTTTGTATATAGTAGTCTTATAGATCATTCTGTCATAGCTGTAGTGCTCGTCCACCATTTGTCCGGTATGACCGATCAAGGTCACGAGGTCAAGGTTGCCATCTCCATCCACGTCACCGATGGCAGCTACAGTATAAAGACACCAATGTGTATCAATATGGTTATCAATATTCAATGTGTGTACATGTATACTTATGTGGCCCAATAGATCTACTATAACAATTGACGGTGTCTTCTTATACTTACACGTGGTTCTATCTTCTGGAATCAACACGGCACAATAAGTTACACTTTCATTTCTAACGTCAGCTTTCCAGTTTATTCTTGGATCTGTATAAAAAAAGAATTTTAAAGTTGTCATTAAATAATTTATAATTAAGGAGTATGAATGCTCAAGAAATTACCCCCCATATCTACCTTAACAAAATTAAAATGATTTTCAGTCATAAAATATATCATTTTGTAAAGAAAAAATCCAATTATTTAGTATATTTTCTTATATCCTTAGACAGAGCTCTTTGTCTCAATGAGATAAATATACTCAGTAGTTTAAAAATGGCCACGAGCACAAGCGCGGATCCAGAATTTTTTTTCCGGGGGGGGGGGGGGGGAGATTTTAGGTTGGCGGGGGGGGGGGGGGGGGGTCCGAGGCATATTTTCGGTAATCTTACTGTGTAAATGTAAGAAATTTGAATTCACACCTCCTCTAGATCCGCGCATGGACCAATCCAGCCCTATTCAAAATTATGCGATTTATTGCATATTTGCCCTCGTGCTATCGTGTAAATACTGGTAGAACAAATACAAAAATTTATGAATGAAATTTCCTTGGTTCCTGGCACAGAACTGAGAGGAGATACTCACGGTACTCGTACTCTATTGGGGGCGTTTCCATGATTTTGATGGGCGTGTCGGCCGTCGATCTGTCCATCATAAAAATTTCCGATTTAATGTCGACCCCGGCATTGCACCGGAAATGATATTTCATAAAATCCTTATATTCCATGGAATCTACAAAATACACGAACATTGTCATCCCGAACCTTTTATTTAACGTGCAACAAATACAGTTGTTGGACAATACGAAAACGGTAATATTAAACTTATACAGATAAGAATCCGTAGTTTGTCATACCGTCATTATTTGGAAGTATTGAAATCTGAAAAAAAATATTCGTTAGTGTATATTTACGATAGATAATGTTTGTAATAAAAATAAATAGAGCGTCTTATATGTAAGTATGTAGAAATATAATTTGTATGGGTATTACTTACATTTCTCTGGACCCCGACACCGTGGATTTCTCCCGTGACGTCTTGGTACACGTGCGCACCGCGCCCCTTCATCTTGTACAGATAAATGTCTCTGTGGGGTTCAGTAGTTTGAATGGTCAAGTCTGAGGACATCTCAAAATTCCTCAGGCCAGCCCGCCAGATTACACTCCCGTCCTTACCGCTCAATATCACTTTCTGGAAAAATAAAAGGATAAGATTAATGAGACGGAAGCATGACGAATGTTTTATTTCAGGAGGACAAAACTGAGGTATGGTGACGTCACCTGTGAGGCATTGTACATTGGCCAAGCGCCTGTGCTCCAGTGAACCATAAAATCTAATACATCATCTTCATCAAAGTATCCCGGAGCAGGCGTACTACAGATGTGTAGATCAAATGAAACAATAGAATATATGTACATTGAAATCAAAATACATATATACATGCATTTCTAAATTCAGATTATAAAGGGTCTCCTCAACCAGCTATTGTTCATTACCTGTAAGATTCCATTCCCGGGAATTCGGCTTTCCATTTGGACTTCATGGTTTTACCGTCCAGCAGCATCACGATTCCATCGTAAGCCGACATCACAATGTCGTCCACTCCGTCACGGTCGATATCCGTCATCAGGGGCGGGACCATCACGCCCTTCGTCACGCCCCTACACACAAAATCAAGATCGATCACATCCTATTTAGGAGGCTGGACGGTCAACAAATTACCCATCAGATCTACCTCAAGATTTTAAAAGTGATACGTTCGGTCAAAAACTATTATTTAGTCAAGAAAAAATCCAACTGTTTTAGCTTTAAAAATTAAGCATACATGTTATATAGAGCTCTTTATTTTCAGGAGATTAATACAGTTTAAAAATGGCCAGAACCATCCAGTCCTCTTAGTCATGAGCTTGATATTTGTTTAAAAATATATCTTTGTTATTCAATTTTCCGTAAAATAAAAGAAACAAACGGTATAAAAATTAAATGAGGTCTTTTAGAATGAGGTACATGTAATATGATTGCCCAACTACAGTAAATGTACTTACGTAAATAACACTATGATTCCTGTGTCTGGATTTCTATGGAGATGACTCCATTGGTCGTATGATCCTCTTGTTTGCGGTACTTTGGCGTTCTTTGAGATCCCCATCACATAGCGATAAAAATCAGGCAATGAGATCATCATAAAATCCCCTGTGATGTTAAAAGATATAACCAAAATTTTCATATAAAAGAGAAATAGCATACCTTCAGTAACTCATGAATAAATGGAATATAACCAGATCCTCTGATATTACTATGCAACAAAGTACCACGGAAGCCCGTTGAAGGAACCGCCCTAGCCTCATTACCTAACGTGAATCGTGTTACCAATACACAATGGATTTTTCCGATGCCCAGTAAACTAACCAAAATCCCTTGTTTGGGTATTGACGCCTACCCAGCTTACCGCGGATTGTTTTAGTCTAAAATGACCAGTAACCTTACTTGGTTTTGTCTGCGACTACGATGCCTAGTAAACTTACCTGGTTTTGCTGGGGTCTAGTGTCCAGTAAAATTACCTGGTATTGTTCGAGTCTACGTTGCCTATGTAGCTTACAGGGTATTGTTAGGTGCCCGATGTTCAATCGGCCTACCGGCTATTGTAAATGTTTCTGGTGCCCAATCAATTTACTGGGAATTGTTAGGGATTCAGATGCCCAACAAACAACTTACCGGGAATTGTTTCGCCCCCACTCCCCAGCAGGATGTACTGTGAGCCGTCACTGTACGTGTACATCACCGGACTCTGGTAACTCTCCTTGCTGTTGGGCATCGCCAGGTATCGTACCCCCATCCCCTCCCCCGTCCGACCGTCCAGCATAATCAGACGACCGGACTCTCGGTCGTGATCCTTAATTAAATGGTAAGAGAGTTTGTATTAGTAAAAGAATATGAACGATTTGTTTAAAGCATTTTCTCCTTTTATTAAAGGGAAGCAACTAAGTAATGCGATATTGTAAAGTTAATATCAGCGATTCTTTAACAACCTTTCCTTCTATTCTAAAAGAAGAACAACTCAAAAAATGCGAATTTATTTATAACAGGACTTGTAGTTAATAGAATTTGCTTAATATCGGTCTGAGTATTCTAAATTTATTAATTTTTTCTACTTAATGAATCGGCGAATCTTTATTTTAACTGTGTAGGTTTTTATTCGTACGTTGGAATCTTTGGTTGGATTTCCACCATGCATGACTGCTATTTCTTTGACACCATCCCCATTAAAATCAGGCAAGGCCATAGGATGATAAAAGTTCCAGGTATTGCTGAAAAATGCCGAGCGAGCTTCCCAAATTCGTTTTCCTTTGAAGAAAAAAAATTATTATAAGATGTGACAAATGACATGTAGATGCCCTGAAAGTATCATTTACGAACAATATACAAATATTGACTGGGGATGAGGGCAACATTGATTATATTAGCCCCCGAGGGACGAAATATTGCCCGACGCGAAGCGGAGGGCAATATTTTCGTCCCAAGGGGGCTAATATAATCAATGTTGCCCGAAAACACAGTCAACATTTGTTTTGTTATATGAAGAAACAAACCAAAATTTAAGAAAGTAATTGAAAACAGATCGCCGTAATTTTCTCAGCTCAACATAGAATTCACGAATTCAATTTTGCGCAAAGTTCATTTCCAAAATATCCTCGGCATCAAACGGTCACTGGTGATATTCCGCCGCCCATAAGAATTAAGTTACAGATGTTCTACCTGATTTTACTTCACAGTAATTCGCAAATGCTTATATCCGTTATGATAGCAAACGGTCGCATTGCGCGTCCGTTGTTTACTTGCCTTGACTGATTACCTATTATGACGTCACCTTGTTTTGGAGTCGCGAAGAGTTATTTACGTCACCGTTTACGATTCAACAAATCAGAAGCGATTAATTGAAATAGAGGGAATATTCTCTAGATATTATTCCTAGCCGGTCAACATTAAAAAAAATATTGACCGGTCAATATTTTTTGGACGAACTAACATTACAATTATTGACTATTCGTCTATATAGAGTCATATAGGGAGAATATACTACTGAATATAACAATTGTTTAATCCTTAAATTATAACTTTACGTTAAAAATATTATTAATGAACAATAGTTACCGTTCCTAACGTCTATAGCCTCCATGGTGGCGCTGCGGCCTCCGATGACACAGTCGGTGTTTCCGTCCAAATTGATGTCAAAGTCTTCACAGTTAGTCAGTAAGGCGCCGGCTCGCGTTGGGATTTTCCATAGGACTTTCCCGTCATAGCCCCTCATCCCGATAAAAGTACCGATACATGGGTAGGTTCTGCCTATAAAGATGTGTAAAAGAAATGGTTCTTTACAGGAAAACAATATCATTCGCGCTCTTCGTTTTTAAATGAACCTTAATGAATTTTCTGTGATGTGGATTTATTGTACACCATTTTCTTTTTTTCCATAACCAGCCACTTTAAGTGCGAACAAATTGCTATTCAAACCTTCAATGTTTGATAATACAGAAGTACGTCTTTACACCAATCTCTCTTGCATCAACACCGCACAAAAATGCCACCTAGAGAGGATAAGGTATTATAACAACAGTGGAGCTAGATGGAGCATGCCAGTGAATTAGAATAGAATTATAGAATATTATCCTCTACTAGTTGACGCCTGGAGACGAGCGGTAGAGGAGAAAACGAAGGAACTCCTGAACCATGGTATAAGTTGAAGTCCTCTATCTAGCCTAGCCCGGGATCAATAGATGAGCGGGGGCGGGTTGCTGCCAAGTACCCCAGTAACGATTATGTTGGTCTATTTGTCAGTAAAATTTAAAATACAAATGTTCACTTATGCATAATATTCCAAAATGGATGGGAGAATTGTAGGAAAAAAAACTTGAAAGCATGAAGAACAAATCCCCAATAAAAAAAATGAAAAGTACCTATTCATGTAAGATTTCAGATTAGATGATAAATTGCAATCAATTTTATTTCATTCCTTTTTAGTGTTTCGTGCTGTAGCCATCCACGCTGTAGTAATACGTGAAAATTCTTGTTTAGTATCAATACGTAAAAAATCCGAGTAGAAGTAAATTTTATTATGTGTTACCCGTCGCCTTGCAAAATTTCCTCAAATCTGCGTTCAAGTCCAGGCTCTCGATGTTGGCGAGATCAGCGGTGGCCGCGGCACCAAACACTATGTCCTGTAGGCCGTCCCCGTCAATGTCGATCAACCTCACCACACACTCAGTGCCTACATAAAGGAGGCAATATACAATCAGTGCCAAGAGATAGGAGGCAATGTAATAGTCAATGTCAAGTAAAGTAGGCAATGGTACAAACTGTGCCTAGTAAAGGAGGCAATGTTATAGTCAGTACTTAGTTAAGGAGGCAAGTTAAAGTCAGTGCTTAGAGAAAGGAGGGAATGTAATAGTCAGTGCTTAATAAGGAAGGCAATGTTATAGTAAGCGCGTACTGAAGGAGGCAATTCAGTGCCTAGAGAAAGGTGGCAATGTTATAGTCAGTGCCTAGTGAAAGGAGGCAATGTTATAGTCACTGCCTAGAGAAAGAAGGCAATGTTATAGTCTGTGTCTAGTAAAAAGAGAAAATGTTATAGTCAGTGCCTAGAGAAAGAAGGCAATGCTATAGTCTGTGCCCAGTGAAAGGAGACGATGTGCCTAGAGAAAGAAAGCAATGTCACATTCAGTGCCTGCTAGAGGAAGCAATGTTCGGTCAGTGCATAGCATTGTACAAGAGGAAATGTTACATTCAGCGTCAAATGAAAGAAGGTAATGTTATATTCAGTGCCTTGATGAAGACAATGTTACAGTTAGTGCCTAGAGAAAGGACACAATGTTACATTCAGTGACTCGCATCGTATTTCAACAAATATAACCTTTTTATTCTGTGACAAAATTTAATACATTGTACATCCACCTATTTCCTTTCTAAACCCCCCCCCCCCCCACCACCACCCAAAAAAAATGATTTTCCAGCAGGATATCCAAAACAATGTTCGATAATATCATACATTACAAAATCAAGGTATCAATACAATACAAGAAAGTGTAGAATTAATTGGCATGAATCGCGTTGTATTAGTCCCCGGGGCATAAGTCTTACAACACGTGTACTCAACTTACCCAGGGCGTCAAAAGTCACATTCCAGTTTGGCGTCGCTTGGCGTCGGGTGTCCGGGGCTATGGTCTCTCTGGGTGTTGTGACCTCTTCTGTAGAACCTGGGGTAGTCTTAACGTTCTCTGTCACAGAGGGCGGCAGGGTGGTACTGCTGGAGTTGGGCCAGTTCACTATGACGTAGCACATGGCGGCAATCACCGCTAAAAGTACTATGATGACTAAGGCCCCAGCCACCAGAAAAGGCCTGTGATAAGATCGATTGTGGCGCCTCTGTCGGAGGCTAATGTTGTACACCGGTCCAGAATCTTCATCAGAGTCCGAGAGACTTCCAGAAACCAGGGGTACCCTGTCGTACTCTTTCTTAGAGGCTGAAATAAAAAGAAGACTATTTTGCTTACAATATTTACTCTTTCTTAGAAGCTGAAGTAAAAAGAAGGCTGTTTTGATAACAACATCTTCTAAAATGTGGTGCTTTAAGGACTTCCATACTTAAATTACGAATAAACAAAAGTTACCCATGGTAAAGATGATTCACTAGAAGTCCTCGTCTTAAAAATCCGCCAGATTTTCCCTATATTTGGTCATTATTTTTCCTGAACGGTGTAATCCTCACGTACTCCGAATCATAACGAACGGTGTCTGATGTGACAGAGGCATAAAAACTTCAGACTAAATGTTTGCGACCATAGTTAATGACTACTCTTCACTGTTCATATGTCCTGAACATAATACGGGTTTCGATGGCTAATTTTCAATCTGTGACAAAGTTTATGGTGTGAAGTACCCGCCAGGTTGTTCTAAGTGATAACGACACGCCGCTGTAGTTCCTTGCACTGCAATATAGTGGGCATTTAAAAAGTCTAGTCTCGATAGATAAAAATAAAATAAATATAGAAAAGAAACAAACTTACATGTTGTGTCTCAACTACAGCGCCATTTAAAGGCAAGCCACTTCCCTGTTCCAAGTTTCACAACACCCATATATCTTTATGGTTTCGATTGTGTTTGACAGTTGGTCTTATCTAAAGCCCTACACTTCGACAGAAGCTGTATTGAACTTATAGATGAACCGACAGTAGAGTCGATATTTGGTGACCGATCGTGTACGACCACAAAAAGCGACGTTCACAGCACCAATAATGGTCACAGATCCGTGTCTAAAGGTTCACTATTTCTCTTTTTTATGCTTTATTGCATTCTGATTTTAATTACAAAGAGTCTCGCTCCGTTAAAGTCTGTAATGGGGTTTAATTTGACACGAACCCAAGATAAACTTCGACTCTCAATAAATCTACAAATCAACAAACGTGATTGAATAGTTCAATTTCATATGCAAGTATTGTCAAGTTAAAGTTGAGGGGGAGTGATATGGTAATTCCGTCTATTCACCGTGCGCTTCATTCTGATGCGCTTCAGGGGATGGGCCTGTTCACAATGTATCCAGTCTCTGACACTGAGTCCTCACTAAGTGGATACAGCGTTACAAAGCTTATCTAAATCCACGACCAGCAAAGTATTATTAACGCATTGATTTTCAATTCTAATAACTAAAAGATAAGACGAAATCGCTACCCTAAATAGGATTTACCGAAGTTTAATAATGGAATTAATGAAATCACGTATTTGTGCATTTCAAACAAATCTGACGGTATTCCTACATAAAACCGACAGACCTATAGATTTTCGATCACTCCGGGGTCGGCGAGTATTTAGTCTCCTTCTTCCTATTCTGTTCTGTGTCTGCTTCCTTCCATTCACTGGAACAGACATCGCTCAGACGGTTCACACAGAGTGGCTGCGTCTCAGCAAACCCAGCACTATTGATGCCCCTTTGTACCATATATAGAAAATTCAAGCACGACAATTAACGAACTAGCTAAAAGCTATGTCTAATGTGATGAAATCCCAAGAATTGCAGTACCACTATTTCTATCTGGGTCATGTGGCCTCTCATAACGTCATGGTGAGGATGGGGGTATTTGGATATGGCCTACACCTTCCACCTGCTATCTTACAGGTGTAATCCTTGTATTTCTGATAAGGAAATTGATAAGACACGATAAAACACTACTTACTTTCCGTATTAAGCATGCTCCTTTGTTAAATCCAAGAATAGACGATACCGATAGACAGTACTTGGACGTGTCGGTTGGATAACTCAATACTAGTCCAATTGTCCTCAAGTTTCAAACATCGTTACCAAGAACTGAATAACATCTCTGTAATCTGAATTGGATGTGTGATAGTTTTCTTTGCTCATCACTATATATTTTTATGTTTTCTATAAATGTATTCTTGTTTTGTTTTAGATTTAACATGTGAAATCTTGATTAGCGAAGAAGATCCAGGTAAAAAATCGTTTGTCTTACATGTATGTATTTGTAATTTTGTTAATACACACAC
>WFKH01007768.1:6080312-6102890 GCA_016163765.1 Magallana hongkongensis | reverse complement strand
CTCTCTCTCTCTCTCTCTCTCTCTCTCTCTCTCTCTCTCTCTCTCCAATAGTTCAAGCAAATTATAACTGATAACCCAAACCAATAGCGGATACTTATATTTTCAAAAATGTCTATATACAAATACTACACATTGTGTTCTAAATACCTACAAAGTTTATCTAAATTCCATGCAGCAGTTTAAGGAAGGAGTCTTCTCGTTATCCGACATACTTCTTATATTAAGAAATTCATGAATTTTTTACACATTCAAACAGATCATATAATAAAATGATTGTATCAGTTCAATCAAATTTGAGGTCAGGTCAAGGTCACCACCTTTTTTTCTCAACTTAAAAGGATGATGAAAATAAATGTAGTTATCTGCAGTTATGTAGACATCTGTTTAAGATATGAAGTTTCTATTCTTCAATGAAATGACAGAATAACAAATTGTCCATCAGCTTATATTACTAAATTGAAAAAATAAAATTTAAAAATAAAATTTATATTGCTTACCTCGCATTTCCTCTAATTTTCTTAAATTTTGAAGATGTTTTGATTATTTTTCTATGCTTCCAATAATAAAATATTTCTGATTTTTACATATTATGAAGACTTTACATAAAGATATGACTTGACAGAAAAGATAATATATTGACCATTTAATAAAAGAGAAAATCCGATTTTAGTGATTTTTTCACAAAAATCTATTTATAGAATGAGCGCTTTAAAAAACTAATAAAATTGTAAATTGATAGGCAAATCATATTTTAAAAACATATTCTGAAACCCAAGTATCTTATCGCTAGTTCACATTTGTTGAAAAAATCCAACATTAATGTTATTGCTTTACAAATGCTAAATAAACTCATGAATCTACAGCATTTCTGAATTGCAAAAACATGTGATATTTTCCTACGCCAATGTTCCGTCAAAAATATAGTCCTTGTTAGATTCTAAACTTTGATTTCTATTTCTATGTCAAGTTGTATAACAGTAAAACAGAAAGAAAATAATGATATTTTAATTTTCTTTCATCTTGATTTAATGAACATTAACTCAAATTTACTTCTGACAAGTCAAAAACCAGATAAGATTCCTTCCTTAAGAGGAGTTGCGCTTACAAACTGTTTATTACTTGATTCAAAATGTGGCCAAAATTCTAAGTTCAAAAGGGTTGACAAATGCCCAATTCGTAGTTTTCAGTTTTACTTTCACTTACGGTATTTTTATGTTTTTCAATAGATTTTCTTATCTTACCACCTCGAATATCTCAATTTGTCGTCTCCATTGAAAACTAGAATCACGTGACCAATTTCAGGCAGAGTTTTTTAAAGCATTGATTTTATTTCGAGTCGGAAATAAATAATTTGGTACATTCATTCATTCTTTATTTCTTTAAGCTTTGCAGCTTATTAGAGTATACAATTACAACTAATAAACACAGTAAAGTACAGAAGTGGGTGTTTTACAGGAGACCCTAGTACATACATAGATAAAAAATAAAACAGAAGAAAAGAAGAAGAAAAATCAAAAGAACAAAAGCAAAAGTTAATTACAGATATTGGTTTTTACATAATACAGTTGTATCGCGATTGAGTTGAAATTTGTAATTTGCAGGAAAGTTATATCTTACTGTTATATTTATTTGCACTGCATGTCTTGTTTTAATTATTTAAACGATAAAAAAAAATTTGTGCTTTATTCGGGTATGACTGTTATTGCAGAAAAAAAATCAGCAAGTTATATCAATGTTTTGGGGGGGTTTTCAACCGTACTATTCAATATGAACATTGAAGGACACAATTTACAGGTTTATGGTAACACCCTTTTCTCTTAAAACTACATGCATAAAAAGGGTGAAAATACTTTAAAAATATCGTACATAATAGATTAGAACGTTACATAGATCGAAGGATCAACGAAATAGTTGCCTTTAACACTTCATTGCAAGTATTTAACGTGCCTATTATTTTTTATCCAAATACCTTTAATAAACCGTGTGTTAATTGTTTTATTTTATATCTAGTGATAGATGAAACTTAGCTACATTGAGAGCAGGGACTGCAAGAACTGATGTCAGACTTCTAAATAGTTGATACATACATGGAAGAATCGGCTGTTTCCTTTATGCAATATGCTGATAAATAATGATAATTTACGTACTTTGACTCACATTTTATGGATAATTAAAGAGGGGGGAGGATGTAAAAAAAAAATTACAAACAATGAAATGCTTTTAGTGGTTCATATGGGCAGCAGTCATTAAAGAAAATAATACATATAAAGAAAAAAGTAAATATTTATTTAAGAAGATCAGGAAGAAATAACAGCAATAAAAACAAAGTATCTGAGTATAAAGAAATTATGAAAAAGTCTCATATAAAGAGGAAATATTAGCATATATACATTGACAATGTATTTGAATATAAAGATATATGGTTGAATTATCAGCATCAGCATATAATGACAAAGTGTCTGAACATAAAGATGTAAGGCTAGAATATCGGCATATAAGAAACTCTATTAGGACACACTGTCTTTCAAGTGCTGGTGTTGTAGCATAGACCCCCCCCCCCCCCGTGCCCCCAACTTCCCCCCCGGAAAAAACGGCCCGGTTGGCCCCCCCCCCCCCCCCATGAGCAGAAAAAGCGCCCCAGCATATCCCCCTTGCACAGAATCAGCATAGAGTTTTCTCCGGGTGGAAAAACCGTTATGTTGTCAGCACCGTTTGTTCTGTCTTATCTTGATTTCTGTCATATTTTTATTGACAGAGTATTTGTTATCGCTCACTTTAGTACGTTTTTATTTCACAAAAGTTTCAGTGCGCCAAAAAATGAAAACTTGCTGGAAACAAGTGCTTATTAAACATGGAATCATTTACCGCATTATCTTTCTAAGAGCCAGGGTCTTAATTCCACCGGCCACAGCATCGTTAGGTTTATAAAAATTCTGAGAAATTTCTTACTGGTTAATGGAATTGTTCTGATTCCTGTCATCTTTACTTCGATTAATGGAATCATTGTTGGATTTTTGTGAGTTTTAGAGATCGGCTTTTAGCCTTTATAAAATACAAGTTGGTAGAACAGTGTCTATTCATCGTGAATGACAGAAATATGATGAAACGATTTGATGAAATCTTTTTAACGTGGAGATCCTTTAAACTAATCAGAACTGCATGAGTCATATTTTAAAAAAGTAATTCCAGTAGACATGTGCTTGGGTTTTTCATTACTAGGAATAAAATCGCACGTAATCTATAGATCTATTTTAATTTTCCAACGGATTAAGTTTCCCTTGATCCTGCCTTGCTGGACCTGCTTCACAGCTAGTTATCATCACACATTTGACAGCACATTAGCTGTTAATCTGACGACTTCAATAGCCAATGCATGAAAAACACAGAAGTTAACCAACATGTACGTATACGTGGTCTGAAGACGCAGTGCCTTTAACTAACAGCAGACTTGTGACTTTACCAATTCTAAAAAAAAAGTTATCTTTCTTTGGCAATGGGAGGCACAATTGATATTTTGGAGGACGAAAAATTAGGACAGCTAAGTAGAATAATCTTGGGGGGGGGGGGGGGGGGGGCTCTGGGAGAGGGGGGGAGAGAGTAATTGGTGATTTATTTTAAACCGAATGCCATTTTCGACCAATTGAAGGTAACATAACGTTTTTTAATCTAACTTGAATTAACTTATATTTGTATTAGATATATTAGATTTCTTATTTTTTTGTAAATTATTTTATCTGAATACAATTTAATCTTCACTAAATGCTTTAACTTTGCCACAGGCACCTGACCTGACTAATACACAAGGTACTCATCGCCATTTTGGATTTATTTCAAACTGTCACATCAGGTGGAATTTTTGCTTCAAACTCATCGGTAAAATTATTTTGCGATCCTCTCCGTCTCCCGATCGGTCATTCAACATCTAAGCTTAAAAAGATTCAACCAAAACGGTGCATTACACATTAATAAAAATCACCGTTTTGGTTGAATCGGTTGTAAGCTAAGGGGTTGAAGCACCGATCAGAAGACGAAGAGGATCGCAAAATAATTTTACTGATGAGTTTTAAGCAAATATTTCACCTGATGTGACAGTTTGAAATAAATCCAAAATGGCGATGAGTACCTTGTGTATTATTAGGTATATTCATTTTTATTATGAGAAAAATTATAACGTCAGGTGCCTGTGGACTTTGCTTTCCAAATACATTTTTATATCGGCAATAAGGTCATGTGTTTTGATCAAAGCTATAGAATTTGACCCGTGCCTGATTTATTAAACTTTTTATCTCATTCAAAGAAAATATGTGTAAGTACTTCCGGTTTTCAATGCACACAAACCACATTGTTAACTGTAAATGATTCTTGAAAAATAAAAATATAATTATGTAATTAATTTTTTTGGTAAAAATCTATACCATATATACTATATTGAAACCGAACAAGTGATGCATCTTTTGACAAGTTGATAAACTTTTATAAACAATTTCTATTTACACAGGCAATTGTGCCTCACATGAAATTCACGTTAAATTCACATGATTTTCACGTGAAATTTTCACGTGAACTTCGCGTGAAAAGAGCACTCACACGAATTTCACGTGAAATTTTTTTTTCGTGAAATTCATGTGAATGTGTTTCACATGAAATTTTAGTGAAAAATGTGTGAAATTTTCACGTGAAATTCACGTGAAACACATTCACGTGAAATTCACATTAACAAATTCACGTGAACTTCACTTAACATGAAATTCATGTGAAGTTCACATGAAATTCACGTGAATTGTAATGTGAAATTCACGTGAAGCTCTTTTCACGTGAATTTCACGTGAGGCACAATTGGCTGTGTAAACTCCTCCTGTCGTAGTCCGAAATATCTGACGTTTTCCTGGCTTTTTAACGATTTTGATATTTTACATGCAGGAAAACGTCAGAACCGGCGCCAGTACGAAAACTGGAAATTCGCCGCCTCCAACTGGAGGCGGCATTCTCGGCTTAGAACCTGGTCCCAGTGTAGTGGTAGAACATCATGGCCGAACATTCTATTTTATAAAATTTGGCCCAAAATATCAGTATTTATGACTTATTTTCAGAAAAAAAACATTCCCAATCTTATAAAGTGGATTTTCACATTTCAATAATCTACCATTGATAATGAAAATATAAAACAAGGTCGGTTGCATTTTTTTTCTATGAAGACCTGAGTTGATAAAAATAATGTAAAAATAATCTTTGAACCTTTTAATTTTCATATCGTAATCAAAATGTAGGTAATTAATAAGTATCTATAAACATATCATAAGGAAAAATACATTCTTCCTTTTTCCTTTTTTTAAAACAGGGGATAGGGTTTGAAAATGAGTCATTTCTATGGTTTATTTACAATTTCAATAAAAATAATTGACGTCAGGATCAAATTTAAGAAAGTTGTTTAATTAAACTCTATCGAAAAAGGCTAATTTTGATTTTGATTTTAATTTAAATCTTCTACGGTTTTCTTTTTGGGTAGTTTTACTAGATAACAATCCTTCTAATCTTAATAAAGGTCATATATCATCAGGGCCACCGTATCTCTATCTGCTTTTAGGGCTTCTGCAGGGATGTTGTCGGGTCCTGAAGTCTTGTTGTTTTTCCAAAATGATATTGCTTTCTATAATTATAGGACGCTACAACTTGATGTCCAAAAGGTATGTAGAGAGAAACCTTGTCGTTCCTCTTTGTACTTTCTGATTAAGCAGTGATTTAAAATGCTTTGTCCATCTATGGGTTTGTTCCTCAATATAGTCTTTCCATCCTTCCAATTAATCGACTCTCTTTCCGGTGGCTTGTAGCGGGACGTCGGATGATATCATTCAGAGCTATGGCGCTGTTCTGCCTGGCTACTTCTTCTGCTTTTGTTAATTGTTAGTTTGCTTATATATAGTGTCTTTCGTCTCTCTTTGCATATTTGGTTGACTTATTTGTTGGTTTTATTACAAACCTCTGATGTCGTTTGTTTCAATGCTTTTGTCTCGCTGTGTTTAAGGTTTCTTTCCTTTTTTCCTGTTTTCATCTCTTAGTGTTTTCGTTTTCAGATTTGGAGTTTTCATAGTGCTAGATACGATTTCTTGGTTCCAGTTTGAACTCTGTCTTCTCGCTGTAAGCTAGCATGGTTGTTTTAAAGTGTTTTCCTAGTTCTTTGGTGTTTTTGCTTGTGTATTTTAGTAATTTAGTTTTCTATTTTGCCAGTAGCAAGTGGTCTGAAGCTGCATATTCCCCTCTCCTAAATCTCGCATCTCGAAAGTTTCTGCTGAGACTTCTCGAACATTGTAACCCACGGTTAATTCTCTCACTATCATCCGCTGGTCGCTTCATTCTTAGTAGGCCTAGTTCGTTCTCGTAAAAAAAAAATTTCGAAATATCTTCTAAACATATAAATTGTTTTAGGAACGAAACTCTTCTGTTTTAAAGATAGTATCAATTTAAACCTCGCTTTAAGGACAGGATGTACCCTGGACGACTAATCAAGTTGCCTTCGTGTGAACGGGCTGCTAGGAATAAAGCAACCCACGGGTGATAAAGAGAGGAACAAAGCGTAATCAACCGTGAGGTTTCTACTATGTTTCTCCCAATGCAATGTCAATATGATTTTCTGTTCTTCTTTCTCATGATATCCACATAGACAAATGACAAGGGTTATTTTTAGAGTCTATTGCCTGTTTCAAATACGCTAAGTATATCTATGTCGTTATTCCTCATTTTGTTGTCATTGGTTTAGCTTTCCCTATGATATACATGGACCACACTTACCAAGTTCCGATGTTAGTTATTGACTAAGGATGAAGGAGTTTAGTCTTGTAGCTTCCTGTCGGCTTCGACCTCAAGATTCCACTGTCTTTTACCACAAAGAACCTCTGTCTCATAGGTCTGAGATGTTTGTTGTGTTGTCTAGTGTTTCTGTAATCCGAGATAAGCCTCCGAACGGGGATAAGTCCACCCAAAAGTTCCAGAGGTATTTATGAAGGTTTCTGGACTGCGGCCTACCCTAAGGCACTGTCCAATGGGGCTTATTGCTGCTCTCTTACGCTTGTTGCCGTCTTGCTATCATATGCCGGGGCTATGATCTCTCAGCTATTTAACCCATAGCTGGATGTTTCGGTTTGGGGGTTTCTTTACTTTTACATAGTATCTGCCTTGAGTGGCACTGGCTTCCGGCCACTGGTTTGCTTTCTCCAAGAAGAGCCGCCTTACTAAGCTCACCGAGTCTCATTCACCAGCCGCCCTTACAGTTCTGCCTGGTCCTTCAGGGTCCCCAGTATGATTATCCATCTGTCACCACCGGACCTACATAGGGCTTGTTGTGTAGAGACTTTGTATTGGCAGGGAGAGACATATATTGGTCTCCTTTTTGCATTTTTTACTGTGTAAATCATTTATTTTTAATTTTTGAGATCAAGTGTCTTTTCAGGGAGCATGTTCTATGGGCGGCGGAAAGGGTAAAAAAAGACGTTAATGCAAAACGATCAATTAATTTTTAAAATATACTGAAATACGAAACAGCTTAAAACAAAATCAACAGACTCGTTTGCAAAATCAACCGACCCCGATGCAAAACAAACGATCACCAATGCAAAACCAACAGTCATTCACTGAATTGACGCTAGATGGCATGCAAAGAGGTATCAGGAGAATTCGTACCCTGGAGAAAACGAAACATTGAGAAAACGTACCCACGAATTAGGGTACGAATTTGTACTTGGATACGTCTTCACTAAGAGAAAACGTATCCTGGGGAAATCGTAACCAGAATTGAAATAGTTATAGAAACTGTTCTATTTATTCCAGTTTAAGGACTAAAATGAATGTGATAAACGCTAGGAACTGTTTATTTATGCTTAAAACCAATTAGCAGATATAAAATTCAGCTTAAAAAAGAACTTTTACTGGTATATTGAACCAATGTAAAGAAAAACAGGGCACGAGCCTTGTTTACAAAACAAAGAATTGTGAGCTCTGTATCTTGCTTATAACTTTACGACTAACACTCAATTTTGGTTGATAATTAGAAATGTATTTCTAAAGCATTATAAACAATGAAAATAGAAAAATAAAATTTGACCAAAATCGTGACCATGCCCCTTTAAAATAACTTTTTGAATAAACATTTGTATCATTTTTTGCTGTTGTGTTGTAATGTTTATACAATCACGTACATAAATTAATTAATTAGACAATATTTGTGTTTACACATGAACAAGCGTCGCCTGAGCAGTTAAACTAGTCGGCAAATAATTAATCGATATAAATGAAATCATTAAAAAAAATATAATAGTTTTGAGTGCATTATAACTGGAGAATTTCATAATGATTATCTCTAGAAGACGATAGCGCGTATTTTTTAAATTATTTTTTTTAATTTTTTTTTTTTTTGGGGTCCCAGTATTCTAATGTCTCGAGAATTTACCTTAAATATTTGAAAACCTTCTGTACATGACAGCTTTCTAGGAAAATAATTTCGTTGGAATCAATTTCTTAAAGTGACTTGGACACGATTAGAGCCCAAAGAAAAAAAAATTTATTTTTCCAATTTTTATATCTAAAATTAAAAAGTAAAGTAACAAAGTAAAAAGTAAAGAAATACAGAGCTTAAAAGTCTTTGTTATGAAAATAAACTCAAGGCATGTTTTTGTTTACAAATACCGTAATGAAATTACATAAAATAATCATTATACACATAAAAAATCAGGTTTATATGAAATTTTTACCAATTTAACAACTATGTAAGCAAATATAAGACTCAAGCTTTGCTTACAAAACAAAGAATTCTAATTGTTGTATCTTGTTTGTATCTCATTCTAGGCATTAAATTTGGAAAAATAATTTTTTAAAACATTTTTGAGCTCAAATCGTGTCTAAGTCCCTTTATATATTCAACCAATACATAGATAAGAATTACCTTACAGGATCTGTACAAGATCTATACTTATAAATCAAGACATTTTGCCAATAAACTACGAAATGCCTGCACCAGAGTTACTGCTTGCACCTTTAGTATTTCAACACGCGTGAGATGATGTCCGTAAACTATAACTGAATTATATCTGATAATATATTATTATAAAATTTATTAAAAACCTACTTTTATTTTCGATAAACCAGCCCGAAATAGCAAAAATGAGAGTGAAGTGGTGGACACGCTTTGGCGGATCCAAGTCAGTTGGAGTTTTTATCAAAATATATCCTTGCATTGAAATAATATTGAATGATTATGTACAGAGTGAATATATTTAGCGGTAATTTATTTAGAGTATATATAGAATTTAAGATTTGTCAAATTTTGAAGAAATAAAATGAGCCAATTCGTTTCTTGAATGCGCGATTTTAGTTTTGATGTTTGAACTTTCCAGAACGGGGAACCAAGAACGCGGGCTGACTAATTAACATTATGCCGGAAAGTGTAGGGCAAGTTCATCATGCATCGGGCAGATACCTTAATCGGACAACTTAGGTTTAATATACAATTAAATATGCATGCTCTCGCGTTTTTAGATTTCATATATTTTTATACCACTGACAGATTGGTAGTCTTATATATTAGTTAATTTGTGAACCATGAACAACGTGTTGACAACTCTACTATGAAATCAAGCCTTTATGAATAAATGATGTAAGCATAAAACGGAGACGTTGCTTCAGAATGAAAGGGGTGGGTGGGTTCAACCACCTCCCCCATGTTTTTTGTTTTTAAAACAGTCTTTTACATAAAAATTACATTAGAAAACTTATTTTGGACATTGTTTAACAATAATACTGAGATTTGACATAAAGATTCTGGTTATGATTTCCCCAGGGTTCGTTTTCTCTTAGAGAAGCCGTATCCAAGTACGTTTTATCTTAGAGAACGTACCTTAAGTCAAGGTTACGTTTTTACAGGGTACGCTTTCTCCTGATACCTCTTTGCACGCCTTCTAGCGTCAATTCAGTGAATGCCTGTTGGTTTTGCATTGGCGATCGTTTGTTTTGCATCGGTGTCTGTTGATTTTGCAAATAAGTTCTGTTGATTTTGTTTTAAGCTGGTCTGTTTCGTATTTCAGTATGTTTTTAAAAATTAGTTTTTGGTTTCGCATTAACGTCTTTTTTACCGTTTTCGCCGCCCATAATGTTCTTCTATGCATGCCATTTATAGCATCAATTTAGTTCGTATTTTGTATTCCAACGGATTCTGTTGATTTCTTTCATTTTTTATTTTCAAGCTTAGTTGTTTTTTTTTTTTAGTTTGGTTTTGAAAATATTTGTTTATTTTGCATTAACGTCCTCATTAACCTGTACACCGCCTTTATAGGCGAGGTCTTCTTATTGTGGAGATGTATACTTGAATTCACCTGTTAACGTGTATCTAACTTGTACAAGGGAACACGCCGAAAAAGTTGCTGTTATACCCACAACACGTTGGTAGCATTACTGCCATGGAAGTACCCTATTCCCCTGAACAAAATCTAAGTCGATAGACCTTGATGCACATTTACAATCTACCTAAGGATAATTTAAATACGCCTATAATGTAGGGGAGATATTTAAAATAATATCTATATCTCATAGAACCAGAGAGCATGAGTGAAAATCACAAAACCTTTTTGCACATTAGCTTCCAATCAAAATTTAGCAAGCGCTATTTTTAATCATTATAGATATTATGAACAAGTTTAACAATAGTATCGCAAAAAGGGCGTTTCATTCATGAGAAGTTCTATAAAAATACTTAATAAAAGTTTTATATAGAATCTATATACACATGTAAGGCGGCTTCTAATATAGTTACAATACATTATATTCATTCAGTGTCGTAATCTGATTGCTGAGGTCTCTGCCAGAGCGCCCCCTAACGGTGCTGGCGCTACTGCAGAATTAGTTTATCATTTCCAACAGCTGCACCCAAGTATCTGTCAGCTACAAATCATAACTAATAAAGTTTAAGCAACCCGAGAACTGAATTGGATACTTTTATTATTTCTCAGCCCTTTTGTTAATTCACACCATTTTTCCTGCTCCTTCTGGTGGTCACATAATACTCTTACATATCTTTTTCACTTTCTGTGAACAAATGAATGTTCCTTGCATACGAAAGAATTGATTAATGATATAGTTCATAAGTACCGCAGTTTGACCATAGGCGAGTTCAACAAAAAAATTCCCTATACCCGCAACACAAATTTTGGCGAGCGATCGCGAGCGCTGGCTCTGTTGAACTCGCCTCTGGAGTTTTATTGCTACCTGCGCTGTATTTTGAACGGGGATTACTTGGTAAGCGCAAAAATGATTGAAGCTCTCACTTGTTGGAATTCAATTGATCGTAGAGAGCTAAAATTATTTTGAAAAAAAAAACCACGAATGTTCAGCGATGGGTGAAGACATGCAAACATGTAAGTGCCATATTAATGACAACTGTTGCACTGCAGTTAAGAGATGGATGGACGTGGCCATTTTTATGGTCTATTTACATATGTAATTCCATTAGACGAAAGGCTCTATATAAAGATATAGGAAATGTTAAAATATTTAAAGCTGCCCTGTAAGATATTGGATTTTTTTTTACTTATATACAAGTTTATGACTAAAAATATATTTCAAAGTTTAAAGCAGATCTGATTTATAATTTTTTGACAACAAGCCTAATATATAACATCTGATTTGAAGTGTTTTTTCAAATCATCTGATGAATTAAGTCTTATATATTGACCTGAACAGTACATCCGTTCAGTTGCCTCGATAAAACTGAGTGATAGGCGAATAATTCAATTCATTTGTTAATTAAATCTGGAATCGCCTCCAATAATTCAGGTTTGCGTGGACTAGGCCCCCAATAATAGTGTCCGCTTTTCAAGCGCTTGCCTTTCACAAATGATCTTTGTCGATTAAATTCTTCCCAAGACACACGCGTCTTTGTATTCCAACCGTTCCTCAGTGAACAACAATCCCAGCCCAAAGGTTTTCTTTTTTTTTTTTACAGATGTTGCCAGGGATGCTCTTTCTCCAAAGATCCAATCACTCAAACACTAAATTGTATGTCAAGCTTTTAAGCTGACGAAAATGTTAATTAGTAACTGGATTGATTTATAGTACAGTTAAAGGTCATCATTTGACGACGTTGTTTTTGGCATCATCTGCTATCGTAATAGAAAGAATATTTCGACAGAGAGTTGAATAAATCTTTGAATGGAACTTTTCCAGAATTTTCTTAACGTCAAAAGGATTCAAGTCATAGTCACTTCCTGTTCCGGCGATGGTGTGGTCATGTTGACAGGCTGTCGACAGCAAAGTCTCTAGAGGGAAACTTTGAGAAATCGCCATAGCATCGAATACTAGTACGTAGGACGAGAATCCGTAACACAACTAACTTAATAATTATGTCAACTGGGACGGTCTACAGGTCTACACTTTTTTCTATACTATCAATCACATGGTAACAATATTTTCTTGTCATTATCCAACCTTGTATCCCAACTGTGATGCATTATTCCTTTACTGTCCATTTTCATCCTTGTAAATGTGTTATGACATTGCTTATGTGTGTTGTTCAAGTCCTACTGAGTATGTTATGACATTGTATCTCCAGAATATATAATGACCATGTTACTTTTCAGGCTTATCTTTACTAGGTAGCCTACTAGTGATCTCATTTCGTTAGCCTACTAGTGATGTCATTTTAACTTTTATTTCATGAAATATTCTATGACCTTTTAACTAATAACTTTTAGCATTATTGATATCAAATGACCTTGAACTTCAATGTATAAAACTGTAACTTTTCATCTAAATGAATTATATTTAATGACCCTGTTATATGTATATCTAGTTACCAAGTAACATCCAGTTTTATCTTAATGAATATTTATTGACCCTGTTACTTTTCAATTTCATCTTTATAAATGTCTAATGACCTTAAATGCATATTAAATGCCCTGTAACGTGTAACGTAGTACGTTTCATTTTAATGAATTATTTGATAAACTTGTTACGTTCCACTGTCATTTTTATAAATACCGGTATATTGAAATGACCTATGCTTGCAATTTTATAGGTTATTATTTATAGATGTATATGACCTTGTAACTTTCCAGTCCTGCAATCATGGCCACAATTTAAAATATTTGACAATAGTTTACTATTAAATTAGATATTCAGGTTAATATCTTTAACGTTTACCCAACATGGTAAAATGAGCAAGATTTTGGTAGCTTTAATTTAAAAAAAAAAGATCTGCGGGATGAGAACAAGCACAGTTCATGTGTACTACAAGTGGTTAAGAAAACACATTGGCGATCCAATAACAAAACTTTATTAAGAAACCGGAGACGTGAGGCCAAGTGCTGCTCCTTGTAACTACCGCCATAACTCGTGTTCCGAATAATAAAAGTTCCCGTTAAAATATTTGCCTCGTGTACAGTAGAATTTAACCGCTCTCCAATAAGATGTTCTTATTTCGCGAAAGAGGCGGTAAATTGGTTTTGTTTTTTCTCACGAGTCAAACTAAAATTAAATGCAAACACCGGGAGGCACGAAATAAGTATCGAACAATACAGTTACACCTTGTTTAACTATCATGCAGCGAGACTGTATAAGGCAGCATCTCGGTCACTTCGTTAAGACCTACCAAAATCCGTTATCAGATATATCTCTCTAAGTCGGTACTGTTATAAGAGATCGATTTGATCTGAGGTGGACGCTGTTTTCTATCACCGAGAGCCGGAATGAAGTCACGGAATAGCATACCGCTTGTACGCTAAACTGTTGCAGTAAAAAATGGTGCAGATTTTTTCCACGAGGTTTTGCAGTTTCTAATGGCCCCTTAATACATTGGAGGCCGGTTTTGAGGCAGTATGAAGTTTTACGTTCATCGCATCTCAATGTGTATCTTAGCTTTGTCTCAGACAGTATATACGATAATGCACTTCGGCGCTAAATCACGGGAAAGGGTCCACGATCAGGAGGAATATTAGGAGCCACGGTTGTAAGCCACTACAATAAGGCGTGCACTGCCTAAAGATGTTCGATGTATGATCCTAGATATCAGTGTGTATAATTTTGTCAGAATTATTCAGAATTGCAGACTGAAAATATGAACAACAGTACAAATGGAACCCTGCAATCGGCTCCTAAAATCTCCACAGTTCTCCAGACTCTTTTTATCATGATGTATTCGTGCATTATAATAATTGCTGTTGGAGGTAATGGTATTGTATGCTATTTGGTGTATGCTTATAAAAGGATGCGTACCGTCCCAAACTATTTCATTGTCAATTTGGCTTTGAGTGATATCATAATGGCTATTTTCTGCATTCCCTTTACGTTCGTGGCTAACCTGATGTTGAACTACTGGCCGTTCGGTGAGCTTCTGTGTCCGGCAGTTTGTTACCTCCAGATTGTGTCCGTATTTCTGAGTGCTTACACTCTAATGGCGATGAGCGTAGACCGGTATATTGTCATTGTACACCCATTTAGGAAGCGGATCACAACAGAGTACGCGCTGTTCATCATTCTGATCATTTGGATTTTATCACTCTCCATTCCTATTCCTACCCTGTTCAATGCCCGGATTCAGTATTACTCTAACACGAGCGGCCAGTGCCTGGAGACATGGGAGGGGAACGATAGGGGGCGCTATGCCTACAGCGTCATTATCATGGTCCTCCATTATTTTGCCCCGATGCTGGTCATGATGTTTTGTTACACGACCATCAGATATCACATCTGGCTGAAACACAACCAAAAGGACGACCATAATTCTCGCAGACTTCAGCTTGCTTCCGCCAAACAAAAAGTAAGTAGAAAACACCTGCTGCTGCAATCATTGACCATTTTTGCACTCTCTCCCTCTACTCTCTTAAAAACAAGACTGTTCAAATTTGATCATTTAAGGTTAAAAATATATTGCTATGTCAAATGTGTTACATCTAAAGATTAAAATTTCTCAATTTAACCCTAGAGCCATTTTAACAAGAGCTTGGACTTGGTTAGTTGTGCTAAACAGCATTGCGACGTGGCCTGTCTATTTCATTGCTGGCCACTCAGCCCTGGCTCTTTGAACTCTTTGAAATCAACAAGATTTGTTTGGCTTTTGAGCTAAAACAGCGCAATCGGTGAATATTTCGCTTGAAACCAGCGTCATTTTTAATTTTTGTTTGACGCAAGAAATAGATAGTTACGTCCTACCGAAAATCCAAGGTCCTGTTAAAATGGTTCTTACTAAAGCAGTTAACCACAGAATATTCGAAATCAAGCTAATTCCTCTGAATCATCACGAATTGTGAAACCAGAGTGTGATATATATCTACCAGGTATTAGTACTTGGTATCTAAAAAACAAACCAAAATTATTAAATCAGTTCTTTCTTCTTTATTTTTTGGTTAATTTATTTTGGCTTCCAGACCGGAAGACAAATAATATAAAATCAATCTCTATCGTTCCAACTTCAAATAAATCTAGAAAATGTTTGCGCAAGCCGAAGTTTGATTAATATACTTTTATTTGTTGTTCCAAGAAAGGTTTTTTATCCGTATTTAGACGACCTATTACGGGATAAATTGATTAAGCATCTCTTTGCCATTTGGAGCGTAATGAGATCTAATCGGCTTTAACATCTTGTTAAAATTTCCTGCATTATGACCGAGCATTGTTCAAGGGTGTGAGAGAGATGGCGTGAATCTGGAACATTATTTCTCCACCAAGTGTAATAATATTTGTGGAGACATTAATCTTCTGGCATCACATCATGATCTATGATGTTCCGTGGGGATTATCAATAAATTGGGATGAGGAATCTATATAATACACTGTTCTGTCATTGTTGTATCAAGTTATTAGCTAACATGTTTTAGGATTGGTATACTCAACCTGAAATTTTAATTACATGTACAGTTGTTATAAAATGAAACAATTGTCAGAACGGTTCTCCTCTTTCTATCAAAATGCTGGCATACTCTAAAACCTGGCCTGGCCTGGCCTCAAAATTGGCCTGGCCTCACTTTTGGCCTCAAATTTGGCCTGGCCCCAAATTTTGGCCTGGCCTCAAATTTTGGCCTGGCCCCAAATTTGGCCTCATCAAAAATTTTTGGCCTCAAATTTTAAGATTTCTCTATTTCTTATTTTCTTAGATTTGCATTGAATTTTTATTGATTTCTCCTAGATATTGAAAATTCAATGATTTTTTAATGTTTACGGAATAATCATATGGAAAAATATATATGACAAGTGACCGACTGTTAAAGTTTAATTGATTTAATCCATGTATAAACACACAATAATTACCTATGACTTGCATATACATCACTGATCTTACTATTGCCAATGAATGGACTATGCCAATACCAAAGCGATCAGCTTTAAAACTAAGAGCCATCTCTCTCTTTCTCTCTCTCTCTCCTCTCTCTCTTTCCAATTCAAAGTTTTAAGAGGCTGAAAGATTAATAAATATCTCAGACATTTGTAAACTGGTATATAGCATCAAATTTCTATCACTGTGTGATGCACTTTAAAATTGCCAGTTTGCTTACACTACCTGTCAACACCAATCAAGCCAAAATTTCCCTCTCCAGCAGAAATTCGATATCACTCTTTTCTGTCGCTAATCTGCTACATTGGGGTCAGATTCATTGCCTGCCCTGCCGTTTAACATTTCACACAGTCTTATTTAATTAATGTCATTTGTGAATGACTGCAACATTGCATCCTCCAACAATTTGATTCAGCAATGGTCATTAATCATCACCTCTTGATTAGAGTAGAGTTTCATGCAT
This sequence comes from Magallana hongkongensis, assembly GCA_016163765.1. Classification (NCBI taxonomy): domain Eukaryota; kingdom Metazoa; phylum Mollusca; class Bivalvia; order Ostreida; family Ostreidae; genus Magallana; species Magallana hongkongensis. Next base: position 6,086,121 of record WFKH01007768.1, on the reverse strand, counting down.
GTGTTGTTTGTATATTTAGGAAACAATTATTCTCCTACGGGAAATTTTTATTATCAGAATTTGAACAAAGCAAAACATATTGTGACCTTTGATGTTGGTTATAATACACACATTGGCCTCTACCATTAATTTTTTCTTAAAGAAGTAGTTGATATAAGAAGAGTTACATTGATATTGTCCGATCCTGAGAGCAGTTTGAATAAAGTACATTGAAAAACATGCCATGGCTATACAAAGGCAGGGCAGTGTCACATTCTTAGGTACTTTAGAATTTAAAATAGACTTGATCAAAATCAGAATCAATCACTCATACATGTAGTAATATATACTTTGCACTATAATTTCAATTGTTAATTTGTTACTATTATTTTAATAGAACTATCACTATAAGACACTCAAGCCATCTACTGGGATGTTTAATATGTATTGAACATAAATCATTAAAAAATCTATAAAATCATCAAATGTGTAAAGAAAATACAAAAATAAAACTGAGGCCAAAAATTTTTGTAGAGGCCAAATTTGAGGCCAGGCCAAAATTTGAGGCCAGGCCAAAATTTGGGGCCAAGCCAAATTTGAGGCCAAAAGTGAGGCCAGGCCAATCTTGAGGCCAGGCCAGGCCAATGGGGCCAGGCCAGGCCAGGCCAGGTTTTAGAGTATGCCCAAAATGCTACCCCAATATTTACAAAGCCCTATGAAAACACTTCCTATTTCCTAAATCTAAAAAAAAACAACTTGTTTATGCTTTGTCTTGATATAATGATTGTCGCAGTTTAATGGATCTTGATTAGCAAAATGTTTTTGTATCGTCATTAAAGTTGTCAAAGGAGATAATCTGGACAGATATGCTGTTTTATGCAGTGATAATCTAGAGGAGAATGGCCCATATCAAATGCAGCATATGGTAGTTTCCTCTGACGTAGACGGTAGTAATTGGTTCGTATTGTGCAATTACCGGGATGTGGAATGGTTGTTAGAAATTGGTATATCGCTAAAGGAAACCGTTATATCAACGGGGAACCGTTTTTCCAGAAATTAAAACATAATTTTTTTGTGCGATGAGAGCTGTTGATTTGATTTTATCCGTTCTGCTATCGCCAACTTTTGCTCTCCACGATTTTAGTCTTGTGTGATGAATGACTCTTAATTTATTGCAAATGTAAAAAGAGCGAAAACATTTGTCAGTATTGCTGCAGCAAGACCAGGAAGCATGGCGTGTCTGGGTCAGTGAGAGGTTGCATCATACTAAGAAAAGGGACCCTTCTTGTTCTATTGAAGCCCAGCTGTTATATATGACAGTCTTTGACTGTATGATTTTAGAAACTTTTACATAATTAACCTAAACACAATGTGACGATGAATAGAATACGGTCATAGTATTGTCCATTAACTAGTACATATATTGTAAACAAATGAAATGATTGTCTCACGGGATAAAGAACTGAAATTATCCATGTAATTAATGAATTAAAATCATTATGTCAATTTCCCAAGCAATGAAGCTTTCAAGAATGCTACATGGTACTGTGTTTGTTGGAAATAAGACAAAGAGAAATCTCGTGCAACTTTTAACTGACAAATAAAAATCTTGTGTCAATCTGACAAATCTATAACATTGGTGGGTTGATAAATTAACAGCCGTTAGCGACGAATCGTACTGAAGGCAACTCTTTTAACTGTTAATATCAAAAAAGTAAGAAGTTGTTGAGAAGGGTGTAGAGAAGTTGTAGACTATCTGTAGGCGAGCTGTCAGGGCCACGACTCGCGTCGATTAGAACTGAGAGAAGGTCGTGATCTCAAGGCTGTGATTTCCCATACACTTCATTGCAATTCTCGCCCAATATTAAGTTTTCCTATAAAAATGTATTGATTTTTTGCGCTGCATGTCTTTATTAATTTGTATAAAGTTCTGCACGAAAATAAAAATCATAAAGGAGCAAACGTTACCTTCATTGGACCAACCATCAGCAGATATGCTTTACATTTTATAATTCTTTAGGGAAACATATGATGCCTTCCATAGCTATTATTTTATGACATTTGGACGAGTGTTAACGCAGTGATTCTATTGAGGACCCATTTACACTAACATAATACTGTTTTGTATATGTATGTGTGTTTCTTTCAGTATGAAGTTCAGCTCGGAGACTATTGCGAAAATCAAGTAAATCTCATCTGGCAATTAGTGATGGACAACCCAATTTCAGAAGGTGTCATATGTTGTTCATCAATGTAACTAGATATATCCCGCCAATCTCTTCTACTTTTATCCCTATCACTTGTCCAACAAGATACAGCTGTGATGGATGATAAATCCTGTCAGTTCAAACAATATCGATTTCAACCCCTTCTCTCCCACCTTACTAAGTTACTATTTTTTATGGATTTTATTTAAAATCATGACGATATCCAGGATTTTATTTTGTCCCAAGGGAAAAATTGGGGTCGGAAGATGACAAGGCTTGTCACTGGAACCTCGAAATCTACAAAGATTAGAGGAAAAAAAATTTCTAGCTAAATCTTTGAGAGGAGGGGTTTAAGAGGAGATGAGCGGATCGGGAGTTTTTTTTATATCTTAATATAATTTGTTGAGAGTAGTAGTTTGAAAGGAGAGATGGTCTAAAATGAGGGAGTGGGAAAATACCGCCTCATACCCTAGAGTCGGAAACATTGTATAATAATAAACACTTCCTCAATTGTTGGGTAGGTATGAACCTGCGTTAGACATTCCCTCTTCGCCATGTACGGAAGGTGTATATTTTAGGACTAAATGTCTTAAACACAATATAGATTTTGCTTTTGTTTCCTACACATCAACATTTTTATTAATTGAGAGTGTATTCCAATCAGCAAAATTCTTTATTTCAAATGGACACATCATTCATTTCTTTCAATTTGATGCACGATATCTTGTGGGTGGGGGGTTAACTTGGAATTAGGGGAGGTTAGGATTCAGATCACTGTCTATGAAGGGCTGAAATGTCTGAAATATCGAAACATGCCAGAAGACCATTGACTTTGATAAGAGTACGGTTAAGAGTACGATGAACCTGTGGTGATAAGCTTCATTCATTTGATTCATTAAATATACATGTATATTGGAATTAAACATTGGCATAACAATAAAAGAAAAGCTCTTACTTGAATTTACGGCACCGCATCATGTTATGCTAGCTAAATAAAGATTCATTATTAACAATATTTTACGCAGGCAGCAAGGACAAAATGACAGGAATTTGAAATTGTAGTCGTAAATATTACGCATCATCCAAAGATTCATCCTGACCATCCACTACGATTGCCTATACAAACATTATTAAGTGGGTTGAACGATCATCGGAAAGAAAGAAGCCAGACGGTTGAAGAATATGTCTAAAAGTTGACGTATAGTGAGGAAAAATGTGTTAACAGTTGCAAGGACATGGTTTATACTTGTTTTTATCATAGGTGACCTAGTCCTCCAGTGTTGACGTGATGGGAATATAGCATTATTATTCTTGTTGTTTATTTAGTAAGAATCCGTTTCAAAGTCATCTGTTTGTGAGTGTAGTTTTAACGGTGACGACCAGTCTGTCAAGTTTTATGTCATCTATTGAGGCGTTATGGCTTCTGTGGTAAATGGGTACAAAACACAGTAAGATGTTTCATCGATGATGTCGTGGATTTGTTTTGTGAATTATCTGGAGACCTTTGCATCGTCATTTAATGATTTAAATTGAAAAATTCAACTTCTGTGAATCAATTTTCTATGATTTAATAATATTCTTTAAAAAAAACCTGGTTTTCGTTAATAAGAAAGCCAAAAAATTTAAAAGCATCCACATGTATACCAGAAAACGGCTAGTTTAGAACTCCTAGTTCAAATGACTGTCTTACTAAAATGTGCCCGATTTTTACTATTTCCTTGGTTTGGATTGGTATGTTGATTGTGTTAACCTCAGAATTGTAGTACAGAGTGTATGTGTATCTTCCAATCAATAAAACTAAACAACTAAACTAAACAACTAAACTAAACAAGTTATAAAAACGTAACAGGCTGTCAACAATATAAGGCGAAAAAGCTTTTGGATATTGACACCCGAAACTAAAAATGTTACTAACTTGTTTGGTTTTGTTTTAACTATCAGTAGGAATTTACGTTCATCCTCGACTATATGTAATTTAAGGGGATACTGGTTATCGTTAAATTGTGGAACTTCTCTCCAAAATGTTTCATTCGTGTAAAGAGTGCATTTTCTAGCACTTTTCGTGCACACCTACATTGAGACCTCTTTACGCATGCCTACAATATAACCTTTCTGTGCTCTTGATCTTGTGAACGCCTTTGTTAAGACCTTTTTGTACATGCCTACCTTTATACCTTTTGGTGATTCAGACATTTTGAACAACACTACCAGACCTATTATGCTATTATCTCTACAAGATTCGACTCCACAATAATCAGCTCTTAACAACGTCACCAACACGGAAGTGTGATATCCATAAAGTTCAATATTTATATAGTTTCTCCAACGATAATTAATATGAACTGTTGCAAAATGATATTCCTGATATTTCTTGGATATAAACTAGTTGCCAAGGATATTTTCGACAACCAATAAATTCAGACATGGGTTTATAAATAGATTGGTTTTTAATACGTTATGTTATAATAATATTGCATGTGTTTATTGGTGTTTCTGTACAATGTCTGTCTCACAGGGTTTTCATCACATTTTTGTGAATTACTTTATCGTGTTTCAGCAGGGGAGTAGCTTTATTTAATTGAGTCTACCTGATAAAATGTTAGTATCTCCGATGCATGGCAAAGCACTTATCTCCACAGAAAACACAGTTTATGGGAGGGCTGGTTACTTTTATTATGGAACTTTATTTTCCTTATACATGATTTCAGAGTGACAACATAACATAACATCAATTTTGTTATGTTGTTTGTGACAATAAAAGTTTTCAAAGATTCGAAACTAAGGCTTTAAGGAAGTCACTGCCACTGAATTGGTCGAATTGAGTCATATAGAATTCTCAATTTGTCATTGAAAATCTATTGTTCATTATGCCCCTAAGAAACAACCGATATTATACAATTTTGCAAATCAGTGCAGTCGTTGCAATATTTTAAAATGGCATATTGCCGTGTTGTGGATTTTGTGTGAATCTGATTAATGTTTTATGATCACGAGGTTATCAACCGAGCCTACTGAATGTTCGAAAACCTCTCCGTCTTAATTATTAATAATTTTTCACAAAGCAATGTACCACTCTGGTTGATTCTGTGGAGGGACTAACTTTTGAATTATAGGCGGTCACAATTTAAATCTCGTATGTATAAAAAAGTTCATCTCTACACTATAAAATCAACAAAGCCTGCAACTCGCCGCCATTGTATGGTATCGGCTCGTCAAGGTCACCTACACGTTTGTCAATACTTTGCTCTACTGAGTGGGGAGTCAAACGGCTTGCGTGACCTATGCTAGATCTCGGCCGGAAGTGACTGAAGTTTCAAACTACGTTTGTTTTAAGCAATATTTTTATGTCATCAATAGTTAACATTCAATTATAGTATCAAGAAATAAGTTTGCTATGCATAAAGCTAACTTTGATCGATCGATATAAAACATAAAAATGGCGGAGATTGCAAACCTGATTGTATTTTGTAGTATAGGGATGAATTTTCTTCTACACAAATTTAGAAATGGAGCACCTATGATGTAAGCTTGAGGCTTCGGGTTCGACAAAAGCCTTGACTCGAGCATGCTCAGAGTTTACACCTAAGTAAGTAAGGTCAATAGTAGGACTTACACCTAAGTAA
>WFKH01007768.1:6012624-6044595 GCA_016163765.1 Magallana hongkongensis | reverse complement strand
CTTATTTATGATATACGGTTGTGGATACTAGGTCACTAGACATGGCTTGGATACTTCTTCCGGCTGATCGGCTAGTTGTTTGATTGATGTGAAATTAACGCCCTCTCGAGATCATTTCACTTGACTGTCAATGATTGTTTTCATCGTTTTCTTTCGCCTTTTAAAGCATTCTTAGACTTACGGAGGGCTCACAAGCATATAGGGACTATCATCATACTCTGTTTATTATACCAGGCAATTAGACCGAGAGCAGTACGCTACATAGGAGCTAGGAATATAAACATTAGCGTGTTTTTAGAAATTAAATCAGACGTGTAAGGGCCAGGTGACCTGAAAGATATAATCGTAGTTTAGTTCATCTCTTAACCTAATTATTTCATTTTCGGCGTAGGAATGAAACTGAATCTTTGTCTATCTTGAAGCAGAATTTTTCCATTTGTCTATCTGATAAGGTTTCAAAACTGAAACATGTACAAATTGTTGTAAATCTACCTTTAAATTGAAACTAACAAAATAGTAATCTCCTTTATACTTTATTTATCAAGCGAATTTAGTATGACTAAAGTGCTTAAAATGAATTAGCATTTGTATTCTCCTTTATCCTCTAATGAATCTAATTTTTTTTGCAAAATACAAGTCTAGTATCGGAGTAAGCCGTGAAATGTATTATGTACGTTACAACCTCCACATTTTCATGCATACTATGGTATTCTTGACATGGTGAGCATGGCGATGAATGGAGATCTAGTGATCAGTGTGACGTCATAAAGCTAAGTGCAGAAATGACGAGCCACTGATTAATTAATCCGAACCGAGAGAAATATTGCGAACCAGATCCGGGCTTTGATGCGCTTATTAAAAGACAATCCGAGCGAGCGCTGTCTATCGTGAGCTCACATAAGATCAGTCGGGGGTGATCGCAAGTCCTCTGCCTCCGCAAGAGATCGCGACTATGAATCTAGTTTCTTTATTAGTAAAAAATCCCAGTCATTTTCATTTAGTGAGAGAAGTGGACCAAAATCAATAGATGAAAGTAGGTAAGTCCAACTTGATGGGGACAAATAACAATCTAATGAATTCGCCGTGGAGGGATAAAAGAATGATTGGCCACTAGATGGCACTAAATCCGTTTTGGGAAGCTTCCTCTCAGTTTCTTAATAATTTTTACTCGAAAAGGTCTGCCTCGTGAATATATAAAGCTGTTATAAAAATACTAAAAGCTGTATCATAATTCAAACAGAAGTCTTAGACTAATGATTTCGTAAAATTATTACTTCGCACTCTCTATGGCCGCTTTGTTTCTTCAGAAAATCGAAGAAGAATATTTTAAAAACATTAAAATTCTGTTTATCACAGCTTGCTCAGAAAACTGACAATAGTTATAATACAGAATATCAATATACTTGTTCCTTTGCTTTCACAGGAGAAACTTTTGTGTGAAAAGAGAGACTGAGTCACATAATAAAACATTTACATCGATAAGTAATTATAAATAGTACAAGACGTACACGATGTATTGCCATTGTTTCATTTATGTTACGCATCGAAATTTATATCTTTAATCAAAAGCAATGAATTATAAGACATTGACAGATAAAATGTACCTCATTATGATGACGTATACTGCATCAAAGCATCAATTGCACGAGCTGTAATCCTCACTGACTGATGTATGAGCGTACAAATAGCGCGCTATGTAGATTTCACCTCAGATAGGTGTCTATCAATGAACGACGTCTGGCGGTGAAACAGCACGCGACTCTCCGCGCGGGAAGCTGAGGCATCGCCTGCTAGTCTCCCTGACACCCAGCCAATAGATTCCGAGGGGCGGATACACGGACGGCCCCGGCACAGAAGTACAAGATATTCATCGGTAGAAATCTATTATATGTAGACTTTTTTTTAAAGAATGCCATAGAAAAGAAAGTGGGTGTCTCGTTTTCTGCCAAACACAACTCCTGCATGTGTTTTATTAGATATGTATATCTTCTTTTTCACACTGATAGGGATGGTCTATGTTATTTCTGAAAATTAACCGCAAATTTCCAATTCTTGTTAAGTGATAAAGTATCTATGATAAAAATCCGTTCAAAGTCATCTGGGTTATCATGATCAATTCTTTGTGTTACAAAATTAATATGTTTTATTAAAGAAAATCAACGGGTAATAATCTTGATGCAAAGTCATACAACTATATAATAATAAACATTGAACTATGGGTTTTTATTTTGTTTCTTTGGACCTTGATCCAAAACGAAAGTTATTGGACCAAGTGTGTCCTTTAGTAAGATTTTTCTACACGTCTTTTTCTTACCAAAAGTTTGTAAAGTCTCTTGGTTCGTATGTCTTAAAGGAGGAATTCTCTCTATTCAGTAAATACTACTGGTTTGTTCGCAATATTGTTCTTGTTGGTTTTGCGTTGGCGTTGACACAGAAAATTATGCAATCACAGCACAGATCAAATACACCATTCTCCATTTCTATTGACCATACCTATTGTCTGGGACGGACTCTCTCTCTCCGGACGAATCTTGGCCTTTCTTTCAGTGGCCGGGTCTTTACCGGAAGCAAACAGCGAGGAATGTGAGTGTAAGAACAGATAAGCACAATCCAGAAACCCAGTGAACAGCAGACAATCGATCTATTACACAAGATTAACACAAAGCAACTCTGCACAATTGTTTGCAACTTATTAGTGTCACATAATTCTTCATAACGTTTTTCAGTCATGTCACATTATATCTATCTTAATTCCGTGCAGAAGTAAATTGGATCAGCGGTAAGGAATTGGGTGTTAAATATCCATTGAGTCGATAAATCTTTGAAATTACATGTACACTTGAGTCAACATTGCAAAAACACTGATATAGATTTAAAAAAACAGTTATTGTAAAAAAAACCAAAAAACCACCTTTAAATTAGTTGCATTTTTATTACTTCATGTTTTAGCAAAAATTAAGAACGGTATCAAAATTGCGTACGAAATAACTAGCTGGTTTACTTTACAGAATCTTTTAAGGAGAGAAACAACTATCGTTTTTGTAAATTGGTATACTAAGTACATGGCTTTATTTCAAAGGGCATGATCACGATTTGAGGTTTTAAAAAATCCATTTTCAACATTTAAATTGCTTTATTAAGATAGAACCATTTTAACAAGACCGTGGACTTTCAGTAGGACGTGGCTATCTATTTCTTGCGTCAAAACAAGTTAAAAATGACGCGGTTTCAAGCGAAATATGCACCGATTGCGTATAGTCTTAGCTTAAAAGCCAGACAAATCTTGTTGATTTCAGAGAGCCAGGGCTGAGTGGCTAACAATGAAATAGACAGGCCTACGTCACATTGCTATGTAACACAACTACCCAAAGTCCAAGCTCTTGTTAAAATGGTTCTATTTCCAATGATAACCAAATTTTAAGTTTCAGTCGTCGAGTTATAATACAGAGCTCATAATTCATCGCTCCGTGAACAAAGCTCAGAGATGTTCTTGTTTACATATTACCAGGTTAAAAAAAACCTAAATTTGACAAACACTAGAAACTGTTTATTTGTGTTCATGACGAACAAGCAAATAAAAAATACCTGCTTTAAATAGAAAAAAACAGTATAATTGACCCATGTAAACAAAAACAAGGCACGAGCCTTGTTTACATAACAACGAATTCTGTGAGCTCTGTATCCAGCTTATAAATTGACAATTGACATTCAAATTTAAGTTGAGCATTAGATATCCCCTATTGAAGCATTTAAACATTTAGAATGGAAAAATTAAGAATGAAAAATTTTGAGCTCGCCTCGAATAACAAAAACAGAGGCAAAACCGATCATACAAAGGAAACGAAAGTTTTCTTTGCAAAACTTCTCAATGTGCTCTTACGTTATATAATCTATTCAACAGTAACCATTTTGCAGGAATCTTTCTTGTAGTCTTCCATTTTGACAAGACTAAAGTTGAATTCATTCTTTAGGAGTAAACAGATATTCGGTCCTTCAACATCAATTGTTGTAATTTTAAAAGACAATTTTAATCCTAAAGTTTTCAAGTTCTTTTAAATTCATATATATACAACCTCTGTCATATATTACAAGTTCTGTAAGCGTTGTGTTGTTTAATCAGGCTTTTTAGGATTTTTCATTTTTCCAAACTTGGAAAACGATAATCCCCTGCCAATCATCACGATCATCGTAGAACCCACTCGTCGACTCTACATAATCCGCGCTACCAGATCTCATTCAAGATGTCACGGAGGTTAAGGCAGAATCTGATTCCTAGTTCGATAGAGACGAGTAATGCATGGTCATTCGACGTATGATAAATCAAGGCAGGTCAGGAGCATAATCTCCCCGCCAAACATTTGAATTACTTTTGTAATTTTTCAACAGAGTATGATTAATGTCTTCATTAATTAAAAAAGCCTACAGATATTTAGTTTTGTTTACGTGACATTCAATTATTGTGAAAAGCAAAATACAATTTATCTGATCTTTTACCAAAAAAATAATCATTAAGTTGCTGTAAAAGGTACGCCTGACATTTGATATCAATCATACATGACGCAATCAGATGTATTTACTTGCTGTTTTCCACCCGGAAGAGAGAGACTAGATTCACCCGTTTCAGCGGCAGCGATGTTTTAATCTTTTGTCTATGTGAAGTATTTCTTGCTCACTATAATACCTTCCATGGTTAGCAACTGATGTTCCTGTCAGAATACAATCAAAACTTCTGGAGCCTTTCCGGCAGAGCTCGGAAAAAAAAACCCTCGAATGTATCACCGGATGTTAGAGTTTTAAACAAAAATGGAGTCGCTTCCCGTCAATTTTATAAAAGAATTGACTAGACAGCCATTAATGATTCTTCTGTGGCGTATTTTAGGTAATATATTTGAATTTTATGTGAAGTTTATCTACAAATATACAATGACATGTTCATGTTAAAGATTGATTTAAAAAAATGTTTGTAATTTTATGATTATAATTATGGCAGGCCAAATTCACAAAAATGAGCTATACAGCGTTTCACAGCACATTCGATAAACTAGGTGTAACTGCTGTAAACTATAGTTTACGGACAGAAAACTATAGTTAACGACATTAATTTATATTTCACATCTGTAAACCATAGTTAACGCGATCATCTATGTTTCAGAAGTGTAAATTATAATTTACACCAAAAACAACCATTTGCGAAACACAGTTTATCTGACAAATATAGTCTCATGATTGTTAAACTATAATTAACAACTCTTAATTATAGTTAACGAATGTAAATCATAGTTTACGGATGTGAATCTATATTTATCAGCAAAATCTATGGTTAACGTTTATTTACAGACAAACTTAGATTAGCATTCGTAAACTATAGTTTACAATCGTTAAATATGGTTTTACATGTACATATCAAAACTATAAATAATGAATCGTTTACTATAGTTTTGGTACAAAAACTATAGTTAACAGTCGATTAACCTAGTTTATCAACTGTGAAACTATAGTTAACACCGAATATTTACATTCACTTTCTTTCTCCCTATTAAATTGCATTGATTGATTTGAATGATATTTACGCATAACACAGAAGACCCAATCACCCAATCTGGTGCGTATGAATACAATCTTCCTTCAGTATTTCTCGAAGCACATGACTGACTTTCCTCGCGACTTCAAACCAGAATACGACCTGATATTATACTTATATGCTGATAAACATTTCATTGATATAAATATTTTTTAACAGTTAAATGAAATCAATTTATTTATTTATTATTATACCAAAGGTTATATTTATTGAATAACAGATTAAAAAATAAAATTGTGAACTTAGAATTTATAGCGTTGTGTACTATTTTTGTCAGCATAATTCGGCTGTTCCAATGGCTCTTCCGTTAATTACGCATTACTCGTAGAATAAGGCAGAGATTCTGAAAAATAAATCCTAATTGCGGAAAGGGAATGAAGTTAAAAAAACGTAAATATAAGCATTGAATCATTATTTTTTGAAAGATGTGGTCTCATAACTGCAACGGTGTGAGCATACAAATTGAATAACGCGCGCTAAATTTAATGCTTAATAATCTATATTTCACATCTGTAAACCATAGTTAACGCGTCATCTATGTTTCAGAAGTGTTTACTATAATTAACTTTTGCGATTGCAAAACATAGTTTATTTTGTAAATATAGTTTCACGATTTGTGAAACTATGATTAACAACTCTTATAGTTAACGAATGTAAATTATAGTTTACAGATTTGAATCTATATTTATCAGCAAAATCTATTGTTAACATTATTTACGGACAGATAAACTTAGATTAGCGTTTAAATTATAGTTAAGAACCATTAAATATGGTTTTACAGATGAAAACTACAGTTAACGAATCTTTTACTATAGTTTACGGTTTGTAAACTATAGTTAACAGTCGATAAACCTATTTTATCAACTGTGAAACTATGTTTATCTCATTTTTGTGAATTTGGCGTGCCATATATAATACATTCGAGGACGTTTTCCCGCTTGTTGGAAAAACCCGAGAAGTTGCGATTGGAGCGCATCAGCATTGAGCTTGGTGTACTACACTTGATGTAAATAAATATTTTTTATATATAGCTTACAATGCATGTTCCTTCTCGTAATTCTTCCTTATATTGAAACAAACACGTATATATGTTTTATCACGCGAAAATTGTTACAGGGGACAAATGTAATGAACTTGCACTTGTTATGCCGATATAATCATCATAATTCATAGTCATAAAACCAATCAGATGTGCTTAAATTGCTGCCACAATACTAATTGGTGTTATTCATTACCTCCGTAGTATGTTGAATACTAGTATTACTTTTGCTTCTACTGCATACGGTTAAGTCCAGAAATAACCATACACTGTGTTTTCCAACAAACCCTTAATAAGTTTTAATTGAATTTGATTGATTGAGAATGGGAACAAGGAATGATTCGATAAGCTCCAACCACATACGGCTATTGTTCGCTTAACGCATATTAAATGTGTATTCGTAGCTTATATGGCCATAGAGTTTCAGGAATCAGCACATTGCTCCTATATCGACCCCTATCCGTGTTTCTCCTTTGTATTCGTTTAAAGATTAGCACCCTTCATAGGAAATACATCCTTTATGAAGCCGAGAACATAAAACATGAAGAGACTCAAGCAAATTAGATCTTCTTCGCCTGTGTGGGGAAGGCGAAGTCTAAGGAGATAACTACGGAAGTGAACAAACTGTATTGACAGGCTGAAATAAGGTTAGGGACCTGTGTCTGATGTTGCCTTTTGCTTTAAACCCTTAATAAATTCTCGACGTGCAATGCCGCGACTAGTTCGACCGTGGACTCTATTTTATACTATCCTTTCTTTTCTTTTTTCTTTTTTTAAGTTTTTTCTATGTTTGATCAAACACATAAAACAATGCCATCGTGCGTCTGTACATATGATAACAGCGTCATCTAAAACATACATATAATATACTCGACATATTAGATACTTACCCTCTAGATGTTTAGTGAAAGGGAAAATTCACCCTTTCCTCTTGGACAGACACGAATCTAAATTGTTTCTTTTCTTCAATTATAAACAATTGTTTACTTCATCTTCTCCCGATGCTTGAGGTCGTATTTTGTTTTTCTACATCTGTCAATTTTCTTTAGTAACTTTCAATTTCATTAAGAGAAATTACATGCACCGACTGATTTGCCAAAAGCCCTACTGCCCCCCTATACAGATGTATTGTAATGGAGAGATTGCCTCGTCATCTGTACACCAACTGTTACGAGAGAAAGATCATAAAAAGCGCTCACTTACGATTTGTTATTCAAACTAGGAAAAAAATGACATCAATACTTTGTCAGTTGTCTGACAAATCCATTGAGTCGAAATGGGAAAGAATATAAAATAAAATTCAATTGCAGTTTTTGGTTTTACTTAAACGGACTTAGACACGATTTGACTTAAAATTTTCAAATTTTATTTTTCTGTTTTCAATGTTTATAATGATAAATATAAAAGTTTATAATGTTATGTCAAAATTTGAAAGTCAAATATAAAGTTATAGGCAAGATACAGAGTTCATAATTCTTTGTTTTGTAAACAAAGCTCGAATATTGTCATATTTTACATATGTGTTGTATTGGTGTAAGTTTCATTCAAATGTAACTTTTTGTGTTGATAATAGTATTTATGAAGATATTGAGTTAGTTTAAATTGTATTTTACATGTCATTTTGTCTAAGAAATGGTAATTCTCTACATTTCATTTTTTGTAAACAACTATAAGACTCGAGCTTTGTTTACATAACAATCAATTCTTACCTCTGTATCTCGCTTGTAACATGACTTTCAAGTTCAATATTTTGGTCAATCATTTAAAATGCACCATTAAACCATTTTATACATAAAAAATAAAAATAAAATTTTTGATCTCGAATCGTGTCCAAGTCCCTTTAAATGGCGTAAAAAGGGGGGGGGGTGGTGATAAAACAGTACACGTCTCTTGGTCTAGCTGCATTTTGTTGACTCCTTTTATTTGAAACACAGAGACAACAGCTCGGAAAACTATTCATCCGCACTCTCTGTGAAAGGCTCTAGTTGTTCCGGATGGGGCACTGTCCCGGGGAAACTGTCACGTGACAGACCGGAGTAGTCGGTATAACTCAATCTCATGTCTCTTTTGTCTTCCTTCGTTTTGTAAATGACCGTCTTCTTTCACTACAGTCGTTTTAGGGCAATTCTTTCGTTCACAGTAAGGAGCTGTATCTAGGTGACCTGATTATATCCTCGATTTCTGAAATCTAAATGAGATTCATTTGACCTCTCTTTCACAAACCGATTTTTTCCAACAGGAACTAATTCCAGGGTTGCTTCACAATGGAGAAATGGTTAATTTTGTATGCAACAATCTACTGTCATGACTTTTATGGATCGTGTATGACATGTAGAAAAGTATAGATACCAAGAGTTCTGTAACTCAGTTCAATTCCCATCTTTTCTCAGAGTGAAACGATAGGAAAATTTCATAAATTAGAAAATTTGACATTACATTTGGGAGACATAACATCAAGTACATGTAATTCTATTCTAAAATCGAGACTGATATAACTTAAATATTATCAGGTTTTTAAAATGCTATCTTTAGTTTAAATATCATTTCTAAAATGCTTGGACTGATATGCATATTAATTGAAATATTGATAAAATCATGAAAATACTTGCATACTCTTAAATAAGACATCGTTTAAAGAAACTTGTGTAAATTACAGGCTTTACAAAACAAATCTTGATAAACTACGTCAAATCAAATGAACAATTTTAAAGTCATGAATTACACTAAAACGTGAAACAACCAGTCTAAAGGCGACCCAATAAATTCGATGAGAGGATCGTGTGTCACGATGCCAAGCCCTTCTGCTCAATAACACCAGTCAGAGTTTTACGCACGGACTTTCTGTAGAATTCATCCTGATCACAGTATCTCAGCCCCTTAAGACAGTTCAGCCCCAGTGGGACCTTAAACTTTGCCTGCGCCCTCGTAGCGGTAAAGATGGGGACCAGAATAGCCGGTCCACTTCCGGATAACATGCTGTTTACCGTTATAGTGCTGTTGTAGTTTGCCCAGTGTCTGGTACAAAAGATCTCTGTCATGAACACAAGGACGATGTGAGTCCCTTTCACAATATCGTTAAATTTGTCTATATTTTTATCGTCGCTAAACAGCGTTAAATTGACTTGGTAGTCGGACATGATTTCCTCTACCTGACGCAGAAATAACGTCACTTCTGCTTTGTCGTCTGGGGCATGCAATATTAGAACTTTAAGAAGCATGTTTCTGTCAGGAGATCGCATCTGATGTGTTAGTAAGAACTGCAGTTTTATAGAACTGGCAGGAAGCCATATACTTGATATCTGGAATATCCCTGATAACTCCTCCGTATATGTAATCTATTCAGGAAGCAATCTAAATAGCTCCAGGGAGTTTAATTATAAAAATTACATAGAAGAGAAAGAAAATTATACGAATCAGGACAGATACGGAAGGATTTCAAAGTTTATTTCAGTCCATAGATACTATTAATGTACATGCAGTAGTATAAATATCTGCGGAATTTCACAAATTTTCATTACTATTTTCTTGATATCATATTCTCTATGATTTAGTCTTTTTTAGGAAATGTTTGCGTGTAAATATCTAGATTTTTAGTCAATAAAATATGCAGGAAGACTAACATTTGATAAGGACAATTTATTTTAAAAATCACTGTTTTTAAGGAAACATTTTAGTGATTAAGTGGCTCCAACGGGGAGTGTAAAAGCCAAGTTTATTGAGAAATTTTAGATGTATTTGTTAGTCAAATCAATGTATTGAAATAAGATTTGAAGTGTAGCCATATAGTATTCAAAACTGTAAGATTGTTAGAGATACTTTGAATTTATATATTCCATTAGAAATTAGACTTGTATTAAACATTTCCTGTGCCTTGCATGTATAGATTGATGGTGAACTGCTACTTCGTTATCAAGGAATATTTAATCACAACAAACACTTGTAGAACTCGTGAAAGCAATTTATTGTAAACTGTGGTATAAACAATTGAATGAATTGGGTAAAAAGTGCAATATTTATAGATTTTTGACTATTTATATGTAAGCCAAATGTATTTCAGACATTTTTTTTTTCATATACAAAGCAGCTAATGACTTGAATAGTTGTTTCTTTTAGCCGTTGGAACATTTTTATAACTTTTTTTCCTAGAAAATTATGAAACCAGGGGGAAAAAGTTTCACTTCTTTTTCAAAGTATCGAACTTTCAGTTTCCATAAACTTCACTTGAAGCATTATTAGTAAAAGTAGAATTAATTAAAAATAGAACAATAAGACTCCACGGGATTCGTTGTTGTTTGTGATTTTACAACAATAAAGATGTGTACAGGTAATGAATTGTAAAAACAAACAAAAATTCACGGATATAAAACTCACATAAAAGTGTCGAGACAAATTGATGGAAACAAAAATTTACATCCGCCATCTCATTGTTTACTTTATTTTCGCTGAGTGAAAGAGGAAGAAATCACTGCATGTAAGCATGTCATGACACCCTCAAAGAGCATGTTACATAACAGTTAACATCCTACCAACCAACGAGTTTGAAATATGCGTTTACACAAATCTTCCTGTTAGAAAAACTATATTAAAAATGGTCTAGAAACACCCTCCATTTACTGGCTGTGATTAAAGTATACATATCAAACTAACTATCTTCTATACTGTAGAAAATCTCACTCTGAACACTAGTCATCACTCTGTTTTTGTGAAAGTATCTTTTTATTTTCCTTTTTTCAGCAATTTAAATATAAAGTATATAATTTTCTTATACCACTAAAAAATAGCCCTTAGTCTCTGGACAACCATTTGATCAGTCAAACATTGAAATTGTAAAACAAGAGGTCCAAAGGCCACATCACTCGCCTGAGCAACACGCGCTTATCATCGAACATTTAATATTTGACATCAGAATTGTTTATCACAATAATATGAACAAGTAACATACTGTGACATAAAATATGCAGCTTGCTTCAATAGTTTTTCTTTTAAATCGTGTTTTTTTTTCTATTTTGCAGCAGAAATCCCTTCTGATATATTACATTAAACATGTACATAAACTTTTGACCCAAAACGCTTACACTTCTCCAATTTTTAAATGTGATTTCTGTATGAAAATTGAACACACATTCCATCATCTTTTGATGATCAAGTTCAAAAAAATAATTAATAAATGCGATACGGCATATTTTCACAAACCTTGAAAAACATTCAACAATATAGTTGTAAAAAAGAGATAGTTTTGTTCTAATGATATTTTACAAGTTAGAATAAATTCATTAAAACCGTATGTCTATAGGCAATGGCCTATCATTTGGTATATGTATGGATTTTTTTTTTTACGACACTTCATCATAAGTGGGTGCAAAAATTCCACCTTGGCATAATTATCAAGCGTAGTGTAACAGTTAAATATGCCATACTAGTAGTAGGATTTCAGATGATAATGTCTTCAGTTCAAACGAAGCAACGCCTACGTATATTAATGGCGATGTTTTATTCTTCCTTTTTATAAAGGAAGAAAACATAAATGCACGCGATGCTTCAGCAAGATGCAGTTTGATTTTATTTCTTTTTTGACATATTTCTGCAGAAAAAGACAAAGGCGGAATCCTTACATTTGTCCCCTTACCGACTTTACCAAGCCTGACCAAACAACCTGTGGATATCGATGGATTTCAGGCCCCCGTACTCCTTGCACCAGCATCGAACTGATTCTCGACACGCGCTAGATAAATGTTTTAATGTTACGTAGTTTGCCATCCCCGTGTTCCTATTGAAACTTATTAGATCTTCAGGGCGATCATAAAAACCTTGTCAGTACTCTTAAACAGAACATAAAAGTTTTGAATCAATGGTTTAGCATGTTACGCGTTTGGTTTAAAGATGAGTTGGTGTTTCAGTCGTATTGAAATAGCCCCCAGCAACAAGATGCGGAGAGACGGCGGGAAAGGAACCTGAATTTAATTCTATTTTATGACTTTTCTCTCTTGCTTTATGTTTATATTTTGATGTTGGAATGATTGAAACTTTAAACAGGTATTTATCTGTGGCAGTCACGGATGGTATGAGCCAGGATCCTACCCCCGGGGAGAACAGTTTAAAGCCTCGCCAAACCCCGCGGTTCCCCAGCGTCTCCTCACGCAGATCTTGTCGAGTACTCCAAATCTCAGCAGCTATGGTCGTAAATCCAGGAATGCGGGTGCTTCTTGCGTAACTTAATAAAAGAAAAAGAAGTGTATACAACAAGACGAGCTCCCGTATGTTCAGTTTCAAACTAATTTTAAGAGCTTGGAGTCGGTAAACATCCGGGAGGTAATTAACATATTAGGTCAGTTTGTCAATAAAACACAGAGCAATCTTTAGAGATGTATCGAACATGAAGTAGTGTAAAGCCTTAAGAACGCGGTAAATCATTCAGAAACGAATAAAATTGTCATCTCTCTCTTGTTTTTTCACAAATAAAAGCTCTTTCAACAACTTATCACTAGAGAGTATTTTTGCGGTTGTTTATGTAAACCCTCTCTAATCGTCGTAGAAGACCCAGAAAACAGGAGAGAAAGTAAAGACAATTACTTTTATTGTTTCTACAGAAATATTCTCATCGACTTCGGGCGAAGTTTTGGGGAAGCACGTCAAATATTGTCTACAAAACTAGTTTGGATGAGTTCAGAGTAACAATTTTGGACGAATTACATAAATTCTGCATTTACTCTGTTCAGGTTTTATTACCCCTACAAGTGCCGACAGATAAGTGTGTAACTCATCTGTCACTCATCTCACAGTCAGCAACCCTAGCCCTAACTAACGAGACTTATCAAGACAACCGCCATAGATGCCTATAACGGCCATTTTTACTGCGTGTAGACGTCACCATCACGTGACATTTGCGTTGCAGTTGATTGGCAATCTCAATACACGTAGATTGTTCATAATAATTATCACCAATTCTTTTTAATATCACACTGAATCAGAGCATTGGTTCAGAGGTGTCTTTTTTATTCCAACGTTGTAGTTGAACGCAGGACATAGGGTTCAATTCAATTGTGAAAAAAAAATAAGTCTAGCGTTAGATCAGGATTTGAGATGTTTTAAAGAATCAATAGGATTTCAATCATTTAATCAAACTCCTTTTAAAAAGTCAATTCGTTCAAAATATCCACTATGCGGCATGGAAAACCATGTAAGCTAGACCATACTGTCGTTCCTGTTAAAACGTGTCCCGCGCTAACATCTTCTGTCTTATACAGCAATTTACTGAGATACTTAAAACAATTTAAAGAAATAGATGTCTCTCTCTTGCTGATTCATTGACAACCAAAGTGACTTTTACGTCCCCGTGACTTCAGACGCCTTAACACGTTCATCTGATTACTCCTTTTTTCTGTAATCAAGCTGAAATGTTTGTTATGGGTCATAAACTGTGGACGTTATACACAGCTAGGAGCTCAACCCTGGAAATAAATCAAGTCAAGCTAGAGTTGAGCTAATCTACCTTCTTCATAATTCTGTAATCACAATAAAGAGCTGGTTAATTACAGAAAATCTGTTCATGTGACACGCACAGGACTAATCGATGAAAACATTTATGAATGGGGATTTCAAAATAAAAATAATTCTTTAGCTTATAGGTTAAAAAACCAAATGAAACCGCCTCCAAGGTTATCAAAACTAGGTCAGATGGTCAGTAACAAACCTAACTGCATGTAGTGTCTTGTTAAGTTGAGGACTAACACTTTTGAATTATTAATATATATGACATTTATTGAATAAGACGTTCCGTCCGCCATGTTGCTGTCTAAATTTTGCCACTCGTTGTCTATAAAAATTTATACGGCAATCATATGACAGGTTTTAACCAATATATCTCCAAGAATGAAGAGATATCTCAGAAATATACATGCCTTTCTCTCATCTCCATAAAAATTATGATGGCAAATTCTGAACTTGTAACTTGAAATTAAACCGTGCTTTACGCAGTATAATAATAAATACGCATTTACATCATTTACTAAATTGCATTAGTGTCTCGCCTTCAGTAGTAATATGATACACAGAAAATAAACCATAAAAGCCAAGTTTTATTTTTCTAAGGATCATAAATGACCCTGAAAAAAATTAAATACCAATACCATATATAGTGGAACTTTTTTCATCACTGGTTTTTGCATAAAATACTGCATTGATTCTGATTAACCTGGTATGAATATAGACACAGTAACTGGATGTCACCATGACAACTAGAATCTTATTTAAATTGGTAGTTTTAACTCTGATAATATATTGAAATGAACGATCACAGAGTAATCTTTGAGGCAAGGATAACGGAACAAGAGGCCCATGGGCCACATTTCTCACCAGAGCAATGAGTCAAGCAGCGTACTATTTATATCATACTACATCATTTAGACACAAAGTATAACAAATAACACAATTTCTAAATTGGATTAATTTTCTTTAGAACTTTCTAGCCGCATGGAACAAATAAGCATGAACTTTTTTTTATATGCAAGCTTTTTTTTTTTATGATGATTTCACAAATTGTGGCCTCAATATACTTTATTATCATATCTTTATACATTGTTTTAAGGTGGAATAACACATCATCACAAAATGGCTGACCTCTGATCGAAACGACATTTCGTTTTATTAAAAGGATTTTATCGACGGTAAGATGTAACTTACTCCATGGCCGAGTGGATAAAGCGTCGGGATTGTGATCCGTACATCCCGAGTTCGAATCCCGCATGTGTTTTTGTTGTTACTCTGTTATTTGAATTTTTTAGATTTTAATATTTTTTATCCACAAACTGAAAATTTTTCACTTATTTGAGATATGTACAGTTTATTTATCATTTTATCTTTCAAATCAAATAATCTACTGTTAATTTGAGTGACTTTTTCCAGGTGTGTTATTCCACCTTAATACAGGAGGGGGTGAAAACCCTAAATAATACTTTCTAATGGTTTTTTTTTCATTTTTGCAATTGCTCTTACACAGTTATCTTTAAAGTGATAAAACTTACTGTTCAAAATTAATTTTAGTCTGTCAATGAATTAACACAAAATGGAGCATGAAAATAATTTTGGCCAACCTTCCAGTTCATAGTAAATATCATAAATAAAGCAAAAACTCCCTGATATGAAGGGTTGTGGTTTGAACAACCGTACATAATAAAATTATGCAGAAGTCTTGAAGTTCAAAGCAGAACATTTCAAGACACCCCACCATATTTTCAATACTTTCATCATTCTCCCCGTGGAAGAGAATGTGGCCATTGTATTTAGTTAGGTTGAAAATTTTCAGTAGTATCAGAGAAGATGAAAACATGAAAAGATAAAAAGACAACCATGAATGACAGTCTGGCACCGACAACAGAATCCATACAAATTATGGTCAGAAGGCTCACCTGAGATTTCCAAAAGAACAAAGGTATAATATATAACACTAGGTATCATTACAAGTAAAGAAATCAGATGAATCCAACCAATCTTTCACCATTTATCACTAACATTTAATGCCAATTATAACATCCAAAATATCACATCCATGGAGAATATAACCTTCATGCACATTTCTAAGCAATGCAATGTCTGCTGATATCCTTTATCAAGCACAATTGAGCTCTGTGAGAAAAGGTATGTGGATTAATGGCGGACAAGACAAGCACTGGTCAGAAATACTGCCACTTTCCTAGAACAGTGTCCTTGATGGCGTCCACGTACTGTGCTGGCACCCAGTAGATCCAGTACCGCGAGGCCTCCGTGGGTCCCAGCTGTAAACCCTGAAACATGAAGCCCAGAGTATCACAGCATGCTGCAGAGAATGTCTGCTACATAGGATACCTTTACTTTACAAACTGAAACATTACCATGTTTTGAAAACATTTTACCTATAAAGTGTTTGTTAAAGAACAGTAAAGTCTTGAATATTTTATTTTATACTCTGAATTACAGCCATAATTATAATTTGTGAACTTTGAACACTGAAATCAACTTATTGCATAGCTATGTATACAACAACTAACTTGCTTGAACTTTTAACAAAACATGTACATATATTCTCTATGTTCTGCTCTGTTGGCAACTTGGCATCAAAGCACATTATGGTTTGCAAAACATATCAAGGGTTTCCAAAAACAATTTTGTTTTTTTTTTCGTTTTCAATTTAGATTTTAATTCTCTTATATGTATAGCTGATCTTCATTAGAGAACTAAGTCTGAACGGTTTCTCCAATACATCATGTAAAACTCTACCAAAATGTTAACTTTCATGAATATAAATGGCCGTCTTTAATTGGTTACTGCAGTGCAGTACATTTAATCCACACTCTGATCAAGAAATCAATGAGGAAAATCTGCAAGCCACAGAGACCTAATACAGATCCTGACTCCCAGTGATAGCACAGGGCCTGCTACAGATATTGCAATAAACAGAATGCTTAATATCTCTCTACAAAAAGTAATTTGAAAAATGCCCTTAGCCCTATTTTGATACGGAAAGAGACACTAAAGTAAGCCTGCTGATCCATAACCAATCCATTACAATCAAAAATTTTTACACACCAGTATATGGTATTCTTCATGATCTTTAATTGCTTCACTCACAACAGCTTTTATGGAATTCATTGGAATTTTTTCAGTTCTTTCTGCAAATAAAATACTGGGGGGTTACTTCTACCTTGTACATCATTCACATTCTGTTACTTCTATTACTTTCTGTAAAAATGTACACAAATATAAAACAAATTAAATATGTAAGTAAACTGAATTGTTTAAAAATGGGTTTGGATAGATTTTGTATTACAAAAAATTTTACTCTGAACTACCCCATATTTAAGTAGTAATAGGAACTAAACTAGACCTCTTCAGCTTACAAAATCTACACTTAATCAAAGACTCAAGGTTATACAATTTGAGATAAGGATTAAAGGGACTTGGACACGATTTAAGCTTAAAATTTTAAATTTTATTTTTCGATTCTTATTGTTTAGAATGGTTAATATGGGTATATTTAATGCTTTGTCAAAACTTGAAAGTCAAATATTGAGTTATAAGCAAGATACAGAGTTTGAAATTCTTTGTTTTGTAAACAAAGCCCTAGTCTTGTTATTGTTTACATATGTGTTGTACTGGTATAAGTTTCAATCAAATGTTGCTTTTTTCTGTTGTTAATATTATTTATGAACACATTGAATCAGTTTATCTTGTTTGTTATGAGTCATTTTGTCAAATAAATGGTAATTCATTACTTTTCATTTTTTGTAAACAAATATAAGACTCGAGCTTTGTTTACATAACAATGAATTCTTACCTCAGTATCTCTCTTATGACTTGACTTCAAACATTCAAATTTTGGTCAATCATTCAAAATGCACAAGTAAACCAGTTTATACATAAAAAACAAAAAATAAAATTTTGAACTCAAATCGTGTCCAGGTTCCTTTAATAACAAAGTCACACAGTTTTAAAAATCACATTTTCTATTGATATTATGCTATATAAAACCAAAATACCTATAATCTTAATCTATACAATACACATTCACCAATTTGCTATAATAGTGGAATATGTGCATAAAAAAATGAGAATTCAAGAAATTTTTTTTAGATAAAATATTTCATTTAATACTTATTCAATGTAAATATTGTTGCTGTGTGCATTATTCAAACCTTTTGTTCCGAGCCATAACTGGTCAACCTCCAGTTTGAAGGTCAACCGCACCTTCCCGCCCGATTTGTTGTACATTCCAGATAATGGCATATGGGGTAATGGCTCTTTCACATTCTTTATACCAACAGGAACATCATCTGGTTTTCCATGTTTATCCAACACTCTTTTATGCTCCTTCAAATCAAAGAAAGGAGTTTAAAATCAAAAATGTTATTCTAAACATTTATCTGCTACAATAAAAATGAAATTCAACATCATTTAAATGAGCTGGTTATAATTGATATGTAACACATGGCTTCTTTACTTAATTTAGGAAAAGTTCAATAACTCTTTCTGGCATCAAACAGACCAAGCTTTCTGGATTAACGTTTTCTTCATGGCAGCAACAAGCCTGTGACAGACACGTATATACAAGTACCTTCTGTTGTGAGAGTGGTTCCTTCGCGGCAACTGTGGCTTTAGCGGTTTCCTGAAGTTCCTGTGGGGAAGGTTTACTGACTGACAACACATCATTTAACGTGGATCCTACAACCATTATCTTGGCACCTTTGGTTACTTTTAAATCTTTTAATGTGGACTCATCTTTTGCTAAACCTTGAATTGAATAATAATGTCTATGTCAATATCAGCGATGGATTTTGAAATTATTTGAATTATTGAAAGTCAATTTTTATGGAATTTTGGGGGTTTTTTGGGGTTTATGTGAACATTATTTTAACCATTTTAGAAAGTTTATATAAATAAAGATTTGTTTTTGATCATTATCATGATTATTAAATCTTTATCTTTCTTACCTTTAAACATTATTTTCTGCATTGCAGATGGAACTCCTGCAAAAAAAAAAGTTACTGAAAACAAGCAATATTTTTTAACATGTGACAAACTTTTCATGCATTTGAAATAAATGACTTGCAGAAAATTACCTGTTAATGTTTGAACATGAGCCTTCAGTTTAGCCACAGTTTCATTGGTTGGAAATGTTACATCATATTTTTGTTTATTGTACACAACTTTAAATTCTACAGTTTCTACTGGGTCTTGATCACTAGGTTTTATGGAATCTGTTGGGGAAATTGCAATTTTGATATATTAGTAAACAAAACAACAATATCCTTAATAAATTGGCAAAACATATTAAAATTATCTGAACATTCAAAACTGTCTCAATATATAATAAAGTTCAGAATTAAGTTTAAAAATCTGGTTTCATATTGCATTTAACTTCCAATACAGTTAGATCTCATGTTACTGTGACTTCCTTGTTTTGGGTTTTTTTCTGTAATTCTACATTTCTTTCAGTTTGCAGTACAATGATTTCCCTATCCCTGTATTTTAAGACTCCTCTTACCTGAGTTTGTGTGATTTTCCTCACTGTTTGACATGTTTTTATTGTTCTCTCCCCCTGGGTCTGAGGGTTGCTGCGATTCTTGTGTGACTGCCACAGAATCAGATTTCTCTTCAGTTTGTACAGGTTCTATAGATACAATTCAATACAATACAATTCATTCAAATCATGGACTACAGTTAAACAAGACTTGTAAATTTCTTTTGATGACTATACATTCCTTTGAAAAATACACAAATGTAATAAACCTCCAGGTACTGTAAACCAACCAACGTGCGAGAAATGTTCGCGAGGTTTGCAATAGCCTCGTTGTTGCGAATTTTTCTCGCCGCAAACCCATCCTCAAATGTCTCTGGTATATTATTTTACAGATAAGTTATATTTTGATCGCGAAAATTAGTCGTCGCAAACCAGTTTATCTCCAGACAATCGCGAAATAAAGTCGTCGCGAATAAAAGATGGTTTACAGTATATCCAAGGGGCTCATCACGAACATTTTGTCTTTTTACTATGTGACCACGCCTACACTATAAAATACACAATTTAAACTTTTATAGTATAGTGGTCCTCACATAGCAAGACGACGAAAGGTTCGTAATGAGCCGGGGAATATAACAATAACTCAAACAAACAGCCTGTTCTGTTGAATGAACATATTCAATATAAGATACCTAGATATTACAATTACAGACTTCAAGTCTGCAAGTGAAAGTATCAACTAAACTGGAGCCAATTATATTTTTAAACTGTGTGCATAAAATCATAAATAAATGAAAAAAGAAATGGCTAAAATTTAATATCAACTCTTCACTCAAGAAAGGTATAATGGTCAATTATGATTTATACTGTACAAAAAGATACTTGTATAGCAATGGATTAGAGTTTTCGGTAACGATCATTCTTTGTCCGTCTAAAAACTTTTTATCAAAAATATCGATCATAATTTAGTTTCTTTTATTATACTAACACGACACGTCAATATCTGAATTCTACAATTACGTCACGATTATATTTAAAATTTCCAAAACCTAGTGTACAAATCCTTGTTATCGATAACATTCAGACATAATTGTTTAACACAATGACATATTGAAATGTATTTGTGATTAGTTTAACAGAATTATCGTCTGTTGCTATTGTTTAGCGCAAAATACAATTACCTGTTTCCATTTTCGTTTCATATACTTTTACTATCTTCTTGAATGAAGAGTTTTAGATGTCGATCCCGATTTAAATTAACAACATGAACAACGGCATTTTTTCGTTGATTTTGCATAGCGATGTGATTGTAAAAGACAGTATTATACCTCGATTTTTATACATGAAAATATTTTTGTTAATTTTATCATTATTGTCTCTGATTTTAAATGGTATAAGTCCACATAGGAATAATAATAGTGAAATTATTTTAACATGTTTGATAATATAAATAATCAGTTACAAATATAGAAAAATAATACATCTTAAATCAATTATAAGCTATTATATTGCTATTGCTATTACAATTATTGTAAAACTGACAGACATCCAAAAACTGAAAATTGAAATAAACAGGTTTGTGTGCTGTTAACAAAAAATATCAGATATTGTCATCTGCATTTTATGAGGATGGTTGCGTATCGGTGTCGATGACAATCGGTGAGAGCTCTTTTGCAATTGACCATTATTTATATACATTTGACAACATATATAATTATAAAATAGAACGTCATAATTATCCCCATATGTTGCATTATTTATAATTCATTGGTATATTTTATTTAGAAGCAACATTTCCATGCTTATCTATTTGTTTGCTTACCATATTTCATAAATTTAAACAGCATTTATTCGTTCAAATAGGCATCAGCGGGGTTTTATTCTTTCCACCCAAGATGCGGCAATGATTGTTCAATCATTTGCCAATTATGACCGAAGTAATTATGGTTACGATAGCATGGCCACTGAGCTTGGACTTGGTGTGTACACAGTCATTTGGTATCAGCAAAAATCCATTGTTCGAGGTGTAAAACATATACTAGTTTTATATCGCAAACAATTTCTTATGTTAAAAATACATACTAAAAAAACTGAAAATTGAAATAAACATAATAGAATCTGGCAAAGGAACTGCATGGTCTTCGTTTGCAGAGCTTAATTACTAGTAATTGGCCCTTTGGTACACATAGTCCTGTTACTTTCAGTTAGAAATTTTTCGTCGAAAAATTCTGTTTTTTGGATATGGTTTAACAAATATGACACACTGAAAAATAAAGAAAAATTATACACATTTATTTTTCGTTTTAATGTGCACATATTTAAAAATGTTATTATCATATCAAACCATAATTAACAGAGCAATGCATTTTTTTTTTGGATTAACACGCATCAAGATGGCTGCATTGTTACAAAATCAGAATTTTATTTAGAACAATTTTAACAAGAGCTTGGACTTTGGGTTGTTGTGTCAAACAGCATTGTGACGTAGGCCTGTCTATTTCATTGCTAGCCACTCGGCCATGGGTCTTTGAAATCAACAAGATTTGTCTGGCTTTTGAGCTAAAACTACGCAATCGGTGCATATTTTGCTTGAAACCGCGTCATTTTTAACTTGTTTTGACACAAGAAATAGATAGCTACGTCCTACTGAAAGTCCAAGGTCTTGTTAAAATGGTTCTATGTCCCTCGGTAAACGTCAACAAGAGAATTCAGGTCCTCTGGCAAGTATAACTTAGAAAATCAAAATTCGTCAATTGTTAAAACATATTGCATGTCTAAATAGCAAATCTTGCTTTCACAGAAATTTTAAAAAGAAATTGAATATATATTTATAAAATACGTAACCAGACCGCTTATATCATAAAGTTCGTTCATGTAATTAGACTGTATAGTTTTTTTCTCCTTCTCATGTACACAATGACAATGTCTCACTTTACTTATTTATATGTCACAAAGAAAGCAACAACGGCACGTTAACAACAAACAATTTCAGCGTCTTTAGTCTCTACTTCCGATTCATCAGGTGAATAAAATCCACTACATTTACAATCAATTAATCTTTTTTATTTTTTTTTAACCAATATTTCAGAAAAACGAACTATACCAAGGGGAATGAAATAAGAAATGGATTACACACATGGGAATACATATACCATATAAAGTTTAGGTTCATTGTTTAAATTCATTGAAACTAAGTCCTAAGACTACCCAGAAAAAAATTCAAAATGTAGACAGATAGCTTCAATTGTTAATTAACAGTTCACTGAACCCGATACAATAATTTTAACGAGGATGTACTAGTGTATTTATTTCCCGATTATCTCTCTAATTGTCTCATTTTATTCTACAGAGAAATTTAATGCCAATTTTTTAAAATGCTTAGAATATAATTCGTTTTCATTAAAAGCTTTTCCAAGTCCTATATTATGCCCCCCCCCCCTTCCCCCCGCACACTTTTTCTCGGAGCAAACATTGTTCATTCTTATTATTAACTACCATTTTTATATGCTCTAAAAAAAGTGGCGGGAGGCAGCTCCTTCAAAATTCAATTTTCTATATATATAATTTTCTGAAAAGTTAAACCTTTGGGAATGCTAGCGTCATTGGTATTAATGGAATGTGCAGTCATTTCCAATTCAAAACCGCATTTTCAAATAAAGAAGAGAAAGAGTTCTCTATGCCCGCAGCCGTGGGCCCGTTGTTTCTTCATTTTCAGATAAAAAAAACATAGGACCAAGAATAACTTCTGATGCTGACAGTATGCTCTTCTTTCATGTATGTTAGCAGAAGGCAAAATCTATAGACAATAAGTTGTTTGCAAATTGTATAAGGACATGTACGCATTAAAAGTGTGTGATAATAACTGAAATTATTCTTTAAGACACTCGTGCACTGTCTGGTATTACAAACTGCTCCAAGAACTTCCTGGAATAAACCAATTTCCTGTTAAAGCATATCTCACAAAAGTTTGTTTTATAATTAACCCTTTGTAATCTTGTTAATAACTACACTACCAAGTAGTCTACCATCCCATCATCTATGTCTGGGACAGATACTGAGTTAGTACTTCAACATGCAAAGGAATTGTCGAGTTCGTGATCCATTTCTAATGTCCTTGTCAAAGACCACATATGTACCAAGGATATGTAGTCGTACCAGGAAAATCCCATAAAGAACAAGAGGTGTTATTGAGGGAATTTGGCCGAATCTTGTAAACCATTGAGGTTTATACGAGTTATAGTTGAAAATTGTCTTTTTCTAATGATAACTTGCTTATATCCGATCATGTCTAACAATCCGTAGTTAGTGCTAAAAAGCTATGCATCGCCGTAATACATGTAATCAAGTAAAAATGTTTCATTTATCATAAGATATTCTTAACTTTTAATAAGCATAAAACTAAGCTGATTCATAAAATAGAATGTACATGATTCGGGAGTTGCTTCTTGTTTCGCCATATAAGAATTCAGAGTTTTTAGAATGGTCTCTCGATCAAACCTCGGCGACTACTACCTATCTGCATGTTACAACTTTTTAGGTTAACAACTGATTGCAAATTTATTATGATTAGTTTTAATTTCTTTTAAAAAAATAACTGGTTATTATCACTTTTGATGAAGAAAACCATTTAAATTTGTTTCTACAAATTTTGTAACTGACAATTAGTTTATTAGATGCATCTTAATGCAACAAACATCTTTCCCATGAGGCGCTTTTATAATGATTATTACTTATTCATTGGTATAAAGATGTAAATATGGTCTAGATTTTTTACAACGTAAACTATGTTCTCATGATGAGCGGGTTGATAAACTATAAATCAAATTAGTATGAATGGATCTTTTGAAAATCTAGAATGAAAAATGTTAGTACGATCTTTTTCTGCATGTTATGAGAGCTATCAGTTATAATCAAACACCTTAAAATTTTTTTCTTTTTATGCGCATCTTTGATAAAGTTTTTGTTCATGAATAATTTAAATATTTTTGATGGCTTAAAATGTTTATCGAAAAAATCTTGTGAAGAAATACTTGTCTAATATATACACTGTAATGGTTTGATATCCTATAGCTATGAAGTCTTTGATCACTTTCTGCAAATTACATTTCTGAAAGTATTTCAATCAGTTAATTCTTTTCATTTCTTAAAAAAAATGGAATTTGCCTGAAAGGAATTTTATAGAGTCGCTGATTATAATCGATCGATTAAATGTACGGTCTTAAACGCTCGGAAACTACATGTGTATTGTATCACCTGGGTCAGTGGAATTTCAATTGTTTGTCCTTCAAACTGACAAATCAATGTACTGTGCTACATTGTTTACCGTTAATGAGGATTTTCCATCCAAACTCCAAAAAGAAATAAAAACAGAACTCATTATTGAGTTTGGTGTACATCCTTTGTGTATGAAGTTCTAAATGGGTATAGAAGTCGCAGTTGGGTAAATTTTATAAATTTTGTAACAATAAAAAACTGAAGTCCAACTCGCCAAAGAATGGAAGAGCATTAACACAATTATAAATACATTTTACATACATTTTACATACAGTGTAACGATCAATCAATTTAAACATCCGACCTAAATTCAAACAAAACCTCAAAGCATGACCAGAAGATTAAAAGACGGGTTATATATATTGATCCCGTCCTGGTTGTCTGGATAGAAACGCTGTGCGTTCAGAGAACACAGACCCTGCTGGACGGGAGTCAGATAACAATGAAGTCCGCTGCCCTCATCCTCCTCCTGGGTAAGTAGACCTAACTCCCCAAAACCATCGACAGCGGAAGATTTAACCTTAAAAATTACTCCATATTGCAGCAATGATTTTGATTTTTCTTATTTATTTTGTAGCTTGCAGCTGGTCTGAAAGTGAGTACTAGTATATTTTTTTTTCTTTTGTGCCGTTTAATTTTGTATTTTAATTGAGTAGACCAATCCATTTCGCAAGGTGTGGATTGGTCTAATAATACGTTATGTACTACACGATACGTACCATGAATAATTAATTATTTATATGATGTTTCAACTTCAAACGCACTGTTAAAAATTAAGCACAAAAAAAAAAAATTAAGAAGAAGGTAAATTATATGTGTTTTTATGTTTATTATTTTTTTTTTCAATCATATTAATGAAACATAACGTTATATTTTAAAAATGTTAACTGCTCAAAGAGAAAAAAATCTTACGGTGATGTTAAAATTTCCGATTTGATGACATCCGGGTATTCTAAATGTATTTGCATGTTTTGTTTTGTTTTGTTTTAAGGAATAATTCTTTGAGTATTATGAGGTGACCAAATACGGCCGGGGGGGGGGGGTGATCAAATCCAATAAAGCCAGAAGGGCTTTATGATAGATTTTAAAGAATTGTACGATCAAATCCTGAAATAGTCTAGTCATTGGTGAAATGTACTGGACTAGACATTGCAAAATCGATTTGAAGTGTTATCATAGACAAAGACACTGGAAAATGTTAATATTTACCTATATTGTCCCAAAATAAATTCCAATCTTTAAAAACTTTGAATCTTCACTGGTTTGTTTTCAGTTGAAAAGGAAGTTTTCTTCTAAATTATAATGAAACAGTTTATGATCATACAGGTATAGGTATACTTTAGATATTCGTGATAACAATGCCCCCTACATGATGCTTACGTAAGTGTGACATGTTTAAGTTTTACTTTGTTTAATGAGGAGGGTTTTGAATGATTAATGTACACCGGCGGAATTCTGGTGTTAGATAGAAAAAAAGCTTTGTTCCTCATTGATTGGGGATCATAGGTTGTTAGAATGACCATTGTGTCATGTACACAATCCATAAATCTTAAATTTCTAATACAAAACGCTAAACACGTCTGTATCATCATCCAGTAATAACCTTAAATGCGGCATTGGTTCCAATCCACGTGTTTCTCTGTTGAAACGGTCACACTTGTATCAGGATAAACTAACCGACACAGCATTTTGTTCATACTGTTTAAATATCTTGATATTTATATATATACTAGCAGCCCTAAAATCTCTAAGATTGGATCATTTTATTTTCCAAATTTATTTTTTTTTCTCGAAAATCTGAGCTATCACAATCCTATTTAAACAGTCAACAAGGTAAATTACATGAAATTCTTGAATCGTTTTCTGTAGATTCAATTTTTTGAAACTGTGACCCCGACCAATAATGGGACTCCAAGATGGTGAAAAGCTCAGCATAAAAATATAGATATGGAAAACTTTTTGGTTTAAATCTTCTCAAGACTTACAATGCTACAGTTGTTATCTCTATACGACTATCCTAATATATGTTTATAAAAAATGAAACCGTGACCTTGTCCAAAATATGGGGACCCAAGAGGGGTTCAAATTACAAGGGATTATATGGAAAACTTTTTAATAACCTTCTTCTCTACATTTACAATGCTTATGAAATTACTATGCAAGTATCCTGGATAAGTATAGATTCAAATTTGTTAAAAACCGTGACTCTCGGACTAATTATAGGGCAAGTGGGAGGTCAAATTTTCCAAAGAAAAATTCAATAAAATTAACAAAAAAAGCAAGCTAGAATGAATAATTATCAAGTTTAGTCGTATTGTAGTCTCTAGGATTTAGAAGGGTCATTATTAGTGTAGTCCTCACACTGAAGAAAACAGAGACCATAATTTGTTAAATTGATATGAAAGCAAGCTAGTTTGAAATATTTTTAAAGTTTATTTATTCCATAATCCCGCGGGTTTGTAGAGTAGCCACAAATATGAGAGATTGCGATCCAAGTATATGTTGGTAAACTTTTTCCGAGTACCATGAGATTTGGTGCCGAGCGAAGCGATGGACCAAATCGAATGGCAAGGAAAAAGTTTAACATGAACATACCTATAGTTCATGTTTCACATGAGAAATTAAACTCTTTGTTATTCCTATTGTATATTACAACGCTTTTGCGTTAGTTATCAATGTTCAAGATTATCTCATTTTATTCAAAAGAAGGAGAATACTGTAAACCAACTTTTATTCGCGTGCGAGAAATTTGCCCCAGAGCCTCATTGTCGCGAATATTTCTCGCCGTGAACCAGTCCTTGCCCCAAGGGTGTAATAACAACACAGGTTGAGATATTAAAGGCTTGTTCACGAAAATTAGTTATCGCGAACCACTTTATTTACAGTACTTCTCGAAAAAAAGTCTTCGCGAAAAAAGGATGGTTTACAGTATTCTCCACAGCTTATTTTGGTAATAGTGATTGTAAAATTATTCCCTCTGGCAAATTTACCTGGGTCAAACATTTGACTGAAGTGAGTTGTATTCAAATCCCTAGGAAAATTCCTTTATAAGATTTGGTCATTTTCAAGTTGACGTGTCTTTTGGGACAGAGGATAGGAAAATGGAAACTCCTTCATATTTTTCATGATGTTTAAAGGGACTTAGACACGATTTGAGATAAAAAAAATTATTTTTAATTTTTATTTGTAAAATGAATTACTTGTGTATTTTGAATGATTCACCAAAATTTGAATGTTAGAAGTCGGGTTACAAGTAAGATACAGGGAAAAGAAGTCGTTGTTATTTAAACAAAGCTCGAGTCTTATATTTGTTTACAAATAATGTAAATTAAAGAAATTACAATTTCTTTTACAAAATAACTTGTGCAAACAAGATAAACTGATTCAGTATGTTCAAAAATAATTTTATCAACAACGAAAAGCAGCATTAGATTGAATTTAATACCAATACAACACATATGAAAACAATCACAGGACTCGAGCTTTGTTTACAAAACAAAGAATTCTAACCTCTGTAACTCGCTTGTAACTCGATATTTGACTTCCAAATTTAAACAAAGCATTAAATACATCCATATTGACCATTCTATACATTAAACATGAAAACATAAATTTGAGCTCAAATCGTGTCCAAGTCCCTTTAAGATGGAACAAGGATACTAACAAGCTTTTGCATCTCATAGTTATTGCATATTTGCATTTCATAAGAATTCAGAAGAGATCCAGGTTTGTTAAAAAACTGTACATTTGTCTTTAGTACAGATTTAAAGACTGGGATTACTGTAAACCAACTTTTATTTGCGTGCGAGAAATTTTTGCGAGGTTCGCGAGATCCTCATCGTTGCGAGTATTTCTCGCCGCAAACAGTCCTTGTCGTATGGTTGTAATAATAACACTGGTCAAGATAAGGCTTGGTCGCGAAAAGTAGTTGTCGCTAACCAGATTATCCCTTGTCAATCGCGAATTAAAGTCGTCGCGAATAAAAGTTTGTTTACAGTATTTGGTCTGCCTTTGAAGTGAAAATCGTTGTCTATATGTGTTATAGATTATTTATTGTCTTTCTAGGAGCAGTTCTATGTAATTTTCACATTCAAGGTCTGGTTATAGTTTCCCCATTAATCTATAAATAGAAATATGTTGCATTATTTATAATTCATTGTTATTTTATTTAGAAGCATCATTTCAATGCTTATCTATTTGTTTGCTTACTTTAATTCATAAATTTAAACAGCATTTATTCGTTCAAATAGGCATCAGCGGGGTTTTATTCTTTCCACCCAAGATGCGGCAACGATTGGTCAATCATTTGTCAATTATGACCGATATGATTATGGTTACGATAGCATGGTCATTGAACCGTGGAGCTTGGACTTTGTGTATACCAAGCAAAACATGTACTGATTTTATATCGCAAACAATTTCTTATGTTGAAAATACATACTAAAATTTGTGGTAGATAGTTTGAAGAATTTTCAAGGTTAAATCTTAGCGTAATCCCATGGGTCTAAGATGGCCACAATTAATTTTCTTTTTTATTTTACTAGAATATAAGCACAGGCACCTGACGTCATATATTTTTCTCAAAATAAAAAAAAATACTCCGCTTACCTAATAATTGACATTTATTAGGTAAGCGGAGTATTTTTTTATTATGAGAAAAATATATGACGTCAGGTGCCTGTGAATATAAGATAACATTCAAAATTTCAATAACAATGCACGAAAGTTTTTAAATGAAACGAAACTTAGAAGGAAAATTTGCAATGACATCGATGTTGTTTTGGTTTTCTTATTCGTATTTTTTTATACACGCATTATCAGAATCATGTTAAGGAAAGACTCGAAATGATGTTAACAACAAACTTAAGATGGGTTAAGTTCGCATTGTTGATAGATGACCAACCCCCCCCCCCCCCCCCCTAGAAAAGTCAACTGAAATCAGTAGATCAGTATATTTAATATTTGCAATACTAGTAACTAAATGCTTAATTTATATATATTGTTTGTATAGTTGAACACTGTATAGAATCCTAATTTTAAAACACAACGAGTTTATAAACGCGTAAATTAGCGATAATACTCGCTCTCTAAAAAATCTCGTTTTTCTGTTGGTAGATTAATAAACAAACAGTACTTTAAGTTTTTTAACGCATATGAAAAAACATCAACATATTCGCTACTGTTGGATCATTTACTGTTAAATAAACTGTTGGTGTTTTTATCAATTATGAATAGATAGAGAAGATACATTTCTGAATGCCCCATTGTTGAATCGTTCTTATTTCCAACGTTATAATCGTTTCGCAATGTATTCAAACAAACTTTCGATGCTGTGGGTCATAAAAAGTGTGTCAACGTATTTCTACAAAACATGGATCTAAGCCCATGCTGTATTCAACGGTCGTAAATACTTTTGCAAATAAAGTAAAAATCTATTCATAATATTGTTACAGTTCTTATCAATAAGTTTAAAATGCTTGCATGGATAAACTTATCATTTGGCCGAACCTTCTTCATAACCGGATTATCTTACCTTTTCCTCCCAAAATGCGAGAAATTTTGTTTACAGAAACACCTACTGGTTCAGCCGTGATCAAAATAATCCAATAGATACCATTAGAATACTTTGAATTAATAAAACCCTTTATTTTTAAAAAACCAAACTTCAATTTGAGAACCTGTTGAAGTAATGAACAAAATTTGAGTGCCTAATTTACTGCAGCATTGTAACGAAATATGCTTATTTTTCTCTTGTGATATTCATTCACAATCGTATTATCTTTAAAACACCATTATGAATCATTACTATCAAACTGCTCCAATTTCGTTACAATTTCAAATTTCGGTTATAATCATATAGCCTCAATAAAAAGATTATCATCAAAACAACCATCAATTTTCATTTGAACATATTTTATTGTATATATATAACATACATATACAAATGGTTAAGACACAAGTTGTAACAACTTACGAGGTCTTCATCATTTATACTCTGACATGATTGAAAAATGAACTTGATATTTCTCAGATGACTTTAATTTTTGTTTCACCCATTTTTTTTCTATTAACAATCCATATACATGTATGTTAATTTGTTTTTGATCCTTAGTTAATGGCCAGTTCAAGCGACCCCCTCCAACCACTGCAAGCATCTCTGGGACCTTCCCCACCGGCAATGTTACCCTTCCCCCCAAGCTGAAGGCAGAGTTCAGGTGTCCTATGGAGTGCCCCGTCTGCCAAACCCTCAACAACACGCTGACCAAGCCGTGCCTGGCGGTGGACGAGTTTGGGGACATCAGGTCGGACTTCGAGAAAACTCTCACCCTCAAACAAAGAGCTCTGTACAAAGAACTCTCGGATCTAAATTGTGAGTATTGTTCGAGCACGACTACGTATATACGTGTTTGTTTACAAAGAGTAAACTACAATGGGTGTAAGTAACAAATCTCTCCCGCCGTCTGGTATCTGTGGAAGCAATGATCAGAATCTGTTCGTTCAATTTTGGAGTTAAACGTAGAAGTCTTTTTGTGTATCAAAAGAATTATTTGTTTCATTTTTTGTTCAGTAACACATGGCAAATATATGCTATATATAGCGGGTTATTTTTCAACGAGAGTACAACCTGACGAGTTGAAGACGTTGAAGAATACAAATTTATTTTGACGATAGTAAATTCTTTGCAAATTATCACCAAATTTTTAGCGATTCGGTATTAACCACCAAAATTAGCAAATCGCGAAAATAACACAATATACAGTAATCAGCTGGTAATATGGTTATCTGTATATTGATATTTTCCCCATCTTTTCCTCATGAAACAGCATTCAAAGCTAACATGGAGTCGCGCACCTGCGCTGGCATGGTGCGACACATCGACACGTACGGAAGCATGGAGCTGGCCGACAGACAGAAGATGAAGTCCTTCCTCGGAGACCCAAGCTCTGTCACCCCTGATGACGTCAAGAAATTCCCCAAAGAAATTTTCTCCTCCCTTAACGTAAGTTTTTAGCTTACTTAGTAAGATTGCTTGAAATTTCAGACTTCGATCATATTACATGAATATCGTTGAATGAAGTTTCTTGT
>WFKH01007768.1:5991150-6012614 GCA_016163765.1 Magallana hongkongensis | reverse complement strand
ACAGACTCCAAAAAGTAGTCCTGTGTAAGGATCTGAGGTACGCCGACTGTTTGACCCGAATGATGATCTCCAAGAAAATCAACTGCGCACGCGTCTTAATTGTGGGTGCCTTTTTTTGCAACATTAATGCTTTATTGCAAATAATGTTTACAAATTTCCTCCCTGTACTTTTTTCATTTAAATTTGGGACGATGGTGGCAGAGTTGAAGCACTGAGAGACATGACCATGTGTTTTACAGGAAAGCGGTGTAGCCATACCGGCTGACGACGCCAAAGTCATGGTGGACGTAAGGAGTTGTCGAACATGGTCCCGCGAAAAATGGAACATAACGCTAGAAAATTTCCCAGAAATCCTGAACCCGGAGTGTCTGTGGGCCGCCCCTACCGATATTTTGTTGGACAAGTAAGTGCTTTCAAACTTATTAACAGTGACGTCCAGGGCACCTACATAAGTAGTTCAGTCGTGAGTCCTTATAACAATAAACTCTATGCATTTAAATTCCAAAGACAAAAGCGTACATGACCCCGCAAGACATGCGAGTGACCAACTTAAGTAGTTATTTAAATTTAGCATAAACGTGCGTTTGATGAATGCTGGCATTGTCCGCTCATTGCAACAGTTCATAAACTGTGATCAACCTAGCTGGCGTTAATCTAATGGCTCTATACATGTAGTAAATAGTAGAGTACTTCTGAATCGATCGGTTATATTGAATCAGAAAGAATTAATAATATATATGGCACAACATTATAAAGGAATTTTAATTGGTACGCTGATTGTCTAAAGAGAAAAGAAGATTTCAAAATCTAAAGCGATATATTGCCTATAGTGAATGTTCTTATAGTTGAATAAAATTGAAATATCGTAAATAAACACGGGTATTTATTTTTCATTGTGGTAACATTACGGTGGTAAAAACTTGTTTGTTGTCTATGGATAAATACAATGCTTAATTAACATATAAAGGACGAAACGTTGATGGAACAATGCCAACAGAAAAGGAATACAGCAACATCACTCCGTTTCCAAAACATCCTATTGAATTCGTAAAACAAACATAAACTTAAATATTTATCACTTATTCGTGTTATACAAAATGTCTAATAATCAATCAACTATCCGTAAATACAAGCGCTCCTGAAGTTAATGATAACTCCCGAATTTTGTACGGGTTCTGTGTAACAAGTTTATTTTAGGAAATGATTCAATTAATCTTATTCAAGGATTGTTTAGTTAAAAGATTTTGTTGAGCACTTTCATGATATATCAAAAATCGATAACAATATGTGCGTGCCTATTTCTCATTTTGCAGATTTCCGTCATAGTTTTATTATGTTTAATGTTGCATTGTCATTTTCTGTACATTTGTACATAATATCATTTCAATTTTTTTTATTTCAATAAACGACTATACTTTTCTTTCTACCTCTCTTATTTAAATTTTTATGCTGTGATATTTCCCTATTAAGGCAAATTTATAACACATGTAACTATTTTTGATTGTGTAAATTTCGGATTGTGTAAATTTCGGATTTTTATCATCAATCTTCATGTTAATCTGCCAATTTCGGAAATATTTCTCTCAAATCAACATTTCCACAAAATTTGAAATGACATCTGAGTTTTTCCCGTAGATATGTCTCCCGTTTTTCAAAGTAGAGTTGGTAATTTTTTGCGCTTTATGAAAATATTTAGGTGTAGATTGTATGGTCTAAGTTTTGTAGCATGGCTGTACTGTAAAGTATTTGGGCGCAAGTTGTAGGGTCTGTGCTTTTGTAGCATGGCTGTTCTGTAAAATATTCTCGGAGTTGATTATAAGGTCTATGCTTTTGTAGCATGGCTGTATTGGGTAGAAAATGTGGAGACTTCACCAAGCGAGACATCGAGGTGTTCGCCAACATTACTAGCGTCAAGATGAAGGAAAAGAAGCTTGCGAATAGAATCGACCAAACAGAAAAAGACGAGTGGATCAAACTTCTGTCGACATGCGGCGCGGACCCCAAATTTTTCAATGATGTTCTTGAACCAAAAGAAGTAGGTCTACCATCTGCTTTCGCAGACAATAACAGTTTACTTTAAAAAAAAAAAATCCTTCGCGCTGTTTAACATGTACCTAAAATTCTTCGATCGAAATAAATTCTATATAGGAAGATGAAAATTTACATACCAGAACACAACTCAAACAAATTTCATTTTTTTTTTACTTCAGACATTGAAATTTGTTGATCTCAGTAAGTCATCAAGAACCGAAAAGGTCAAGTTTCTGGAGGATGCTCTCAAAACCGTGAGGCCGTCCGAATTCTCGAAGGACGAGATCGTCAAGTTAGTACCTTACTTTGTTGACGTCACCTGACTTTTAATGAGTACCTGATGGTGTCCACTTATTTACCAAT
Source organism: Magallana hongkongensis (assembly GCA_016163765.1). Taxonomy (NCBI): domain Eukaryota; kingdom Metazoa; phylum Mollusca; class Bivalvia; order Ostreida; family Ostreidae; genus Magallana; species Magallana hongkongensis. The sequence goes on along the minus strand of WFKH01007768.1, from coordinate 6,010,220 downwards.
TTGTTCCTCTTGTTTAGTGCGATTGGGGCCCTGGCTAACGACAGGAAGATTCTGCGTCAGATGAACGCTTCAGCCATCGAGGCAGCCGCTTGTGACGTTTGCGGCAAGTCGGCCAGCATCGAGAAGTCAGATGTAGGTCCTTGTTTCCTAAACTTTACGTAAAGGTGTTGATATTGAGGAATGTAACCTTTGCTCAAGAAAGTTTGGTTTTACCCGCTTAAGGAGGCTTGATTGTCAGCAAATTATCCACCAGATCTCCTTAGAATTTATAATATGATATTTTTTCTAGATGAGAAAATTTGCAGAGGTTGTAATGGAACAACCATCGTTCAAGAATGTGTCTGCCTTTGACGCCAACACATTCGCCTGCATGGGATGTATGATGTCTTACATGAAGAAAAGCTCCTTTGAGAACATCCCCGACGCCTCATTGCAGTCAGCCATTACCGCTGGAAATGTTAAGGACATGAAAATTTCATCGAAAAAAATGGTACACTTTTTCATGATTTATACTTGAATATATTTAATTAACTCAAAAATTTAGATAAATTATGTAATTATTATATTTACAGAAGGCGAAATCAGAGTGAAATTTTCAAAAGACAAAAATCACAATAATTGTGTCATCTGATAGAAGAATCAATAAATTTTAATACCTAGTTGTAAACAAAGTAAACTGTTCTATCTGTGAGCCTGCATTGACTTTGTTATTTGTGGGTTTATCTTTAGGGAAAGAAAGTCCTAGACAATGCCAAGTCAGCGTTCGGGAAACCTAACGTGAGTATATGTGCCTTTCAGGGGTTTTCAAGGGGTTCATTTTTTTAAATTCTGAATCCAAAATAGTCATACTTCTTTGCGATTTATTATTTTTATTTCTAAATTATTTACTCAAAATAAATCACTCATATTTTAAATAAGAATAATAACACATTTTCCTGTGAATTTTGATATTTTTTTTTTGCGTTTGAGATGATACCACAAATTTTACCAAAAAAGTACCATCCCGCATTAAAACCTACTTACACGTATCAGTTTTAAGGTATATATGATTAATCAGGTTCAAAGGGTTCATATTAAAAAAAAATGATTAATTGATGTCTGTGAACCCTATGACATTTTTTAATTTTCGAAGTTGAATAATAAATTTTCTGTTTACCCTTTGTCCAGGGCGACTTTTCTGACGCCGAGCTGAGGAAGATGAAGGGAGCGTTGGGTTCCCTGGAGCCAGAGGACATCGACAAAATTCCGGACGCGTCCTTCACCCTGGACGTCCTCAAGGACTTTGAGGAGGCCTTCTCCTCAGAGGACAACCCCAAGAAGTCCCTCAAGAGTAAAATCGTTGACAAAGTAAGTCAGTGGTTCAGCTAGATCAGAAGGTATAATATCAGTAGATAGACATTCAACTAAACTGATAATGTAACGATAATTCATTGGTTCCGCTAGACTTAATATGTAGCGATAAGTCAATGGTTCCACCCAGGATTTGTCATATAGCGACAAGTCAACCGTTCAGCTAGACTATTTCTGTAGCATTAAGTCAATAGTTCAACTAGATTGACTATGTAGCACTTGGTCTGTTATCATGAAATCTTTGTCTAGGTAAAGAAACAGGCGGGTGGGATCGCCAAGTTGATTGAGAACGGTCTGGGTAAGGAACTGTCCCCTGCGGATCTAGAGGACGCCCCCCTGTCAAGCTTCCCCGACCTGACGGGAGAGAACGGAGAGAGCACCATCAAGTGTAACAAAAAACAGGTATTTGTAAATTTTAATTTTCTAAACGGAGAGAGCATTTTCAAGTTTACCAGAAAACAGGTATTTATCAAAACGAAGCAAACATGTTCGTAAATATAATATATTACAATATATTACTATATATTATATTATTAATTGGGGAGGAGACCTGGCCCTTTATTTGAACAAACTTGAAAGCCCTTCCCCCAAGCATGCTTTGTGCCAAGATTGGTTGAAATTTGCCCAGTGGTTCTGGAGAAGAAGATGAAAATGTGAAAAGTTTACGACAACAACGATAACGCCAACAACGACGACAGACAACGAACAAATTTTGATTAGAAAAGCTCACTTGAGCAATTGGCTCAGGTGAGCTAAAATTAACCGAATACAAAATATAATACGTTTTAAAACGTAAAGAGCACGAAAACAGATACATTCCCTATTTTATGTAAAAACTAGTAAATATTAAATATTCAACCAAAACAGATATTTATGAGAGAGAGAGAGAGAGAGAGAGAGAGAGAGAGAGAGAGCAAGAGCGAGAGCGAGCACAATTAAATCTAATAAAAACGGAGAAAGTACTATCAACTTGTAATTAAACTGACGGAAAAAGCACTGCTAGTATTTAGTGTAATTGAAAACAGGTACTTCCTAAAACAGAGAAAGCACTATCAAAAGTGGCTGAAAACGGGTTCTTTTGTATCGAAATAGGTACTTTTTAAATGAAGAAATGAAGAAAGTACAATCTAAGTGTATGGGAAAAGGTTATCATTCAATAGTAAAAAGAATTATTATATCAAAAAAAAAATACACACTTACTCAAACTTCATCTGTTGTCATCGAATGTTCATACACAATTCTTGATACTACAAAAATAGACAAGGCACATAAATGTGTTTTCATTAGGCACGTGTGTTGATGAAGAAAATCAAGAGCACGCTAGGAGACATTAACGGCACGGACTCCAACTTCACCCTGAAGAGATTGGTCAACATGAAGCCCTTGCTGAGTGGTCTGGAGGACTCGGACCTGAAGAAGATCGAGCAGGACGGTACCTTCTCTGACAAACTCCACACCATCGCCAAGGCTCCCGACATGTCACGTGAACAGGTAAACCAACGGAACCTTAATAGTTATAACACAGGTATCAAGTGTCTTATTGGGAGCCATTGACTGTTGGGCTACCTCTCTTTGACAGCTGAAGACCCTGGCTGATATGTTCAAGTCCTACTCCAAGATCGAGTCCACGGACGAGGCGTCCTTCTCCGCCTCCATGGACAGCACTACAGTGGACAATATGGCGCCGCAGATCCTCGGGATGATGAGGTAAAACAGTGCTCACTCTTACAGGTACAAGTAGTGTAGCTATTACAGTGGACAGACACTGGATAGGGGGCAGCGGCAGGTCAACGATGTAACGATGTTTGATGTTAGAGTTTGAATAAATTTTAGCGTTAACGTGTTGAATTTGGGAACGTTTCAATCTGTGGCGAGGTATCTTTATGCGAGTGAAATACAAGTACTGAGTGTTTGGATTGTGGTCGGAGTCAAGGGCAAAGAAGCAGGGAGACAGATGCAGGACTTTAACCCTCTGTTTAAATCTTAACCGAAAGGTCTTTTCCTAGAAGTTGTCGAATGAATGTTTAATTTAAGGTGGTATGGGACATCTGTCGAAATTAATGTGGATAAAAGTACATTATGATCAAAATACTTTTACCGGTTTAGAATTTTCAAATTTTACAATATTTGACCAAAAAATACGTTTTTAAAATTTTTGGAAAGGTAAATATTTTAAAAATCACCAGCGGGATTCAAACTCATGACTTACAGGCTCGTAGTAAATGCTCTCACCCATTGCGCTACCCTGTTAGGTAACAACTTTCGGAAAGAAAATATCTATAACATTACACTTGATTTTATTGTTTATTTCGATAAACAGTGCGTCACAATATGGAGGTGTCCCATACCACCTTAATTAAATAATTTTTTATTTACTTCTTTCAGTCATATATGAATATATATTGTTTTTAAATAATAGTTTCTATAATTACCAAAAGTAAAAATTTTTCACAACTTAAATATATTTTTTATTTAGGAATTGTAAGTTTAATGCGGTCGGGATCGAATCCAAATGTCCTTTTTCTCGTAAACACACTTGGATTAAAATCCTGAATATACTAAGCAATGATTTATGTAATTAAAAAAATCATTTTGATTACAACAAAATGATATAGAAGATAATTTTTATTATAGCAAAGCCATGCTGAAAAAATTCGGAACTGCTAATTGTGAAGCCGTGGTTCAGCGATTGGCGGAAGTTGATAACAAAAAACTCACCAGGGACGAATTAAAGGAGAAATTCGAGTTTGTCAAGGAGTGCAAGGTATGGATACCGTTTATTAACTGCCGATCGAGTTTTCATTGATTTACACTTGATATATAATAAAGTTTCTTTTTTTTTTAAGAGTAAAACTTCCGGTACGTTGACCTCTGATGACCTTTTGGAAGCCGGAAATGTATTGTGTGGAATAGACTCGGCCGCACCGGACAGAATGGATGCCGATGCTTTTGAGAAAATGGCGCCAAATCTCCAGAAATGTAATCTTGACCCTACCACAAGAAAGAAGATTGCTACTAACATTGTCAGCAAGATGTCGTTGTAAGTTGAATTTCACAGAATACTAGAATAGGGCATTCACATGACATGTCAAAAACAAGAATATAAGGTATACCGGTATTAAAAATTTAAAACTTTGAAATTTCTATTGTCTTATAGAACAGACACGAGCACAATAACTTCCTCCGGATTCATGGTCCTCGGTAACTTTTTGACGGAGCTCGGTGACAGTCAGCTAGCATCCATGGATAAGGTGAGAGACTACCGCTGTATGCGCAGATACATACAATACTCATCATCAACTCAAACGTTCTTTTCTGTCTCGTGCTTTTAAATTCCATGTTTAAAACAGACTTATTGTTAAAACACCATGAACCAAGTATCAGAATGTTAACCTCTCGGAATAAATTGTGGGTTTTTTTGTTTCTTATTTTAGGAAGCAGTGAGCGATGTAACAGACAAAATAATGGAATCCGTCAAAGACAGCGAGGAGACAAGGAAGGAGAGGAAGAAGTACGCCGTGTCTAAGGAGGCCGAGTCCTCCGAGGAAGAGACCTTCAAACAAGGAAAGAAACGATTGGCTGAGTTTGTCATAGGCGTCAAAGAGAGTCTGGGAGGACAGCAGGCGTCGGGCAGACGACGAAGATCTACATGTAAGTTCATCGATCCCGACACAAGTGTAAGGGCAGACCAATGACACGTTTTGGGATCATAGTTTTAATGTTTAATATTGTTTTGTACGCTTAAGAATACAGGTATCACTGTATACCTTTAAACTGATTTTATATATTTTCCCATTTTACAGCTTCCTTGACCTGCACTGATATGACCTCAATAGGAGCTTCCGGTCTGTCCGCTCTGACCACCACACAGATCAGCAACATACAGGACCAGGACTTCCTGGACTGCGCCGAGCTGTTGGGGTCCGTCACAGACTGGACTGACGCCCAGAAAGAGGCTCTGGTGGCGGTCGCCAAGAGATCCACAGTACGTTTTTGTATACACTAGTACATTTTATTAATGCCTTATACCGATGGCCGTTCTGAGCGGCTTTGTAGTTCTGTGTTTACTATCACTAGGTTTGGAACACGCCCTCCACTTGGGCCACGTCCAGCGTGTACTCGGCTGGATCTTTTGTCGCTGGCCTGACCACCTCTGAGATCAACACTTTGGCCATAAATCTGGACGCTGTGTCTCGCATGGGAACATTTAGTGATTGGACTGACAGCAAGGTAACGCGGAAATCCAATTAAGCTCTATAAAATCAATTATTAAGCTTTGAAAAATTTCTGCAGTAAGTTGATTTCTGTTTTTAGAAACAAGCGGTATTCGATAGATGGCTAGCATACGAAAAATCTTCAAATGCCGCAACAATAACCTCCAGTGAACTGCGATCTCTTGGTCACCTAACCTGTGGGGCTAGTACCAGTCACATTGCCAGCATACTGTCGTCAGTTTACAGGTAGTGTATTTAGAGAAATATTAGTTAACAAATAACGGTGGTTTTTGGAGTTTAAGATGATGTTTAAAAGAGTTGTGTTTTTTAAATTGATACAAACTCTTCCTTTGTTATCCCAGAGCATCAGCTGATACGGTTGGTGAAGTTACCACTTGTTCCGAATTCCAGCTGCAACAGTGGGTTGCGCATGCTAAAACTGAATATGGAAGTGACGTCACTCTTTGGGATAGCGCCACCATCACCAGTGTTGGAATCGTAATCGGTATGATTTGCGTGGTTCACAATAGACTTAATACCTTAAGATTATTCCTGATGGAGCATTGTTAAACATTCTACCTTAATCTCCATGTATTAGGTGGTCTGACGTCAACAGAAATCTCCACGCTGACGGAGTCCCAGATCGACAGCATTGCTGCCTCGGACATCTCATACATTCCACCTACAGCTTTTGCAGTAAGTCATATTCAAGGTTGATGTGGGTATTCAATTTTCAATATTGAAACAATTAACGTGTATGGTTCTATATGTTTGTCTGTCAGGGGTTTACCACTGCCCAGATCAACACCTTTGACCCTGCCCAGGCCCAGGCCTCCACTAGCTCCCAGCGGGCCGCCCTGAGCGCTGACCAGCTGTCGGCACTGTCCTCTGTAGCCGGGGTCAGCTACAGCAACACCGCCGGTACGTTTACACCTGTCAGTAGTATATACAGTCAAAACATACTAATAACGTGTTCACACCTGTAAGTAATATGTACAGTGAAACACGGTTACAATAAACGTATAATGAATATGTTCACATCTATCAGTAGTATATATAGTAAAACACAATTACAATATGCGTATGATGAATGCCCACATCCTTCAGTAATATATACAGTAAACACGGCAACAATAAACGTACTTATAATGAATATGTTCATCACAACTGTCATTAGTACATACAGTAAAAAACGGTTACAGTACACATATTTAGAATGAATTTACACTTACAGCGAAGTTAGTTTGATTCGTCAAGTCCTGTAACGTTATATAAACGTATCAGATGTAACGAATTATGTTTATTACGAAGTACGCATATAACGAATCGAAATTGTCGTTTCTGACAATAAATTATAATGTATAACTTATATAAATTAACTGTATATTGTCTATAAATAAGCTTCACTTCATACAAATCCCTACGAATACTGGAGAAAACGTACCCAGGAGAAAACGTACCCAATTTCTAGGGTACGTTTTCTCCAAGAGATAACGTACCCGGGTACGTTTTCTCTTGGAGAAAACGTACCCTAGGATTATCATAATAAATAGTTTTAATAAATATTTTGGGATGCAACAAAATAAATTATACAATAAACATTTGTATCATTTGTTGTTGGGTTTTTTTTTAAATACATAATCACATACATACATCAATTATGACAATAATTGTGTTATATACACGCCTGAGCAGTTTAATTAGTCGGCAATTAATCCATCATAAATGAAATCGTTAAAAAATAGTTTTGATTGCAATATAATTTAGGGAGTGTAATGATGAATACCTCAAGAAGTCGATAGCGCATTTTGGTTTTTTTTTGTTTTGTTTTTTTTTTTTGGTACCAGTATTTAACCGACTCGTATAAAAAATTTCTATTATTAAATTCATATATTTATAAAATTCATATATTCCTCTATATTTCTGCATTAATACATGCATTAAAGTAGTATTTAAAACTATTTAAAATTCCAAATCCTTTAAATATTCAACCGACTCATATAAAAAAAATGCTATTATTAAATTTATATAAAATTTAAAATATTCATTTATATATTCCTCTATATTTATGCTGTAAAATAGTATTTAAAACTATTTAAAACTATTCAACATTATGTAAATGATTTTTCTTAGGGTACGTTTTCTCCAAGAGAAAACGTACCTGGGTACGTTCTCCCTTGGAGAAAACGTACCCTAGGAATTGGGTACGTTTTCTCTTGGGTACATTTTCTCCTGATATCATCCCTACTCGGTCACTTGTTTTTTACGCCGGGCTGTAACGTTCTGTATCTCTCTGTTTCAGCCGGAATACAGGGGTCCGTATTGTTTGCTGTCCTGCTGTCGGCCCTGGCCCACTTCCTCCACTCTCTGTAGACCGTCCATGGTGAAATTACACTCTTTCCTATCAACGAATGTGACTGTTGTCTCAATGTTACTGCTGTCTTAAAGTGACTGCTGTCTCAATGTGACTGCTGTCTCAATGTGACTTTTATCTCAATGTGACTATGTTATCTCAATGTGACTTTGTTCTCTCAATGTGACTGCTGTCTCAATGTGACTGCTGTTTAAATGTGACTGTCTCAATGTGACAGCTGTTTAAATGTGACCGCTGTCTCAATGTGACTGCTGTCTCAATATGACTGCTGTGTCATAATGACTGCTGTCTCGATGTGAATGCTGTGTCAATATGACTGCTGTCTCAATGTGACTATGCTATCTCAATGTGACTATGTTATCTTAATGTGATTTTGTTATCTCTATGTGACTTTGTTATCTCAAAAAAGTTATTGTTGATAAATGTGTTGTTTACAGTTATCCTTTTGTAGAAGGCTAGATACTTCTCTGTGACGTATGCTTTATAAGTAACGCTATTTCTGCTTTATATCTTGATTAAAAACATTTCGTTCATGAGTTATCTTTCTTTATTTAATGCTTCACGTAGTCATTTCAAGGAATGCAGCATATATTTTAACCATCTGCAGTATGTATGTTATAAAAAGACCTCTCAACCATCCAAAATCAATAGGAAGTCATGTATCCCTATCGGTCGTCCTAAGTCAGAATTCTCTATATCGTCCTAAGTCAGAATTCTCTATATCGTCCTAAGTCAGAAGAATTTTATGCCGTCCTAAGTCAGAAGAATTCTATGCCGTCCAGAGTCAGAAGAATTCTATGTCATCATAAGTCTGATAGAAGAATTCTATGTCGTCCTATGTTGGGTGAAAGACTACCTTTTTGTTCAGACGTGAGCATCCTATACCGTCTTAAGTTAGATAGAAAACCCCTAGGTCATTCTAATCAGATTGAAGCCATGTCATCTTTACAAATGTCATCCTATACAGTCCTTCAGTTATCCTAAGGTGTCCTTGATGAAGTAAAGGGCAAGTCATTCAAATGTATGGTCCACTGAGCAGTTCAATGGGAATATTGGGCTACAATGCTATATATATATATAGCGTCTTTATTGTAAAGATATGCTACATGTCAGTGCACAAAATGTACTCATCAATTTTAAATTCAAAGAACTCAAAAGATGCCCGATCATTTTTAAGCATCACATACCCCCGCTTGTAATTGTGTAAACGGGAACGTTGTAAATTTCAATTATTAAAGATGCTCAAAATAAATGCGATGTTATTTTTGGTTGAACGTTTTCACATTAATGGTGAGAAAAGATAGAGAAAATGAGATTTCTTCAGCTTTTCCACCTTCTTAATTAAACCACGTCTACTCCAAGTGCAAATTAGTGTTGGTAGCTAACCTGGCGATTACATCATCACTTCCTAGTCAAAGGATAGAAAGAAGAAACAGATGTGACGACACGGTCTTCTATCATCTGACTTTTGCCCTCTGCACTGCTTCCTCCTTCTATTTGTGTCGGATTGCTTCCTGATAAGAAAACCCAGTTAGGTCAGGTTAATCTCGTTTAATTGATGGAAAAATCTCATTGTGTTTCTCTCTCTCTCTCTCTCTCTCTCTCTCTCTCTCTCTGCTTAGATGCAAACATTTTATTACATTTTATCACACTAGATAACTGATAAGACAGCATTTCCATAAGTCATCAAAAATAAAGATATGATATTTTCGGAAGATATTCAATTTGATTTAAACTTTCGGTAACTAATAATAATCAGATCGTATGGCGATAACAGTAAAGAAACGTTCACACACAGAGAAAAAATATGTTTTATGTTTCAAAATAATATACTATTAAGTATATAATTTAATAGGCATAAATATACATATTGTAGAGAGCCTTTCTGGTCATAATGCAATCAATATCGGTCGATATCACCTTTTAATGGCCGTATCTTGGGATCAGAGGCCATTGGTTTTTGCAAAGACATAAATAACAGAGATTGGCAACTCCGCCATTAGCGTGTTTCGTTGTTGAAAAATGTTACGGGACCGACCTTACTTTGAGAACTACTTTTTAGTAAACTGAGATAATGATCTTAAACCAAAAGTATATTGTTTTTATGAAAAATAGGCATAGGTTTTAGACATTTTTAAAACAAAAAATTGAAAAAAAAAATGATTAATATATAGAAAATATATTGACCAGCTATAAAACATCGGCGAAATCTCGGACGACGGGTAGCCAACTGCCTCCTAAAACTCCTCTTTTAATATTGTTTATAATACATAAACTGATGAAAATATAATATTTTGAATGTTTTGGTAATAGGTTTTAGCTGTTTATATTTAGATATAGCTGTTTATTTCAAAGATATACTGATTTAAACTGGGAATACTTTACAATAGGGACCGCGAGATTTCGCGAGATTTCGATCAGTTGCCAATCTCTTTTATATATGTCTCTGGTTTTTATTTGTAATAAAAGTTCACCCTGTAGTATGAAAAACCCACAAGGTATCTAACTCCGAATTGCATGGAATTGTACTTGTCGAATTGTGGCCATTTTCGCTTGTAGAAAAAAATAATTGCTTACTCTACCATTCTCTCCTACAAAATCATGTACTAGTATATGGCATTTATTTCTCCTTTCTGCATGTATAGCGTTCCTAGTTAACTTTACTTACCGACCGTTAAAGTTGTCACACCACCAAACTGTGGACGAGTCTAGAGCATGAAGCAAAAATCTAAAAAGAAGAGTTAAAAAAATATCCGTATTTAAGGTAGCTCACTTCATCAAGACTTTTTATGTTACAACGTCTTAAGATTACCCAATTCACAGCAACAAGACTGCCAAAAAAACCTTGGCTGCTTAGCAGCTTCTTTTGATCTACAGGAAACAGTTTTCCATAACCTTAAACAAAATAATAATATCTATGTCAGCTTCCTCGATACAAGTAACGCTTTCGATATCTGAAGGAATGGACTTCTATTTAAATTTTCAATCTTGGAATCACTGGCAAAACATGGTCATTGATACAAAACTGCCATTCCAACACGGTCAGTTCAGTGGTTGTCAATCGTTTGAACATGATCGAGATGGTTTTACGTATACCAAGGCGTCCGGGAAGGTGGAGTGTTATCTACATTCTTGTATTTAGTATTTATCAACGATCTAATAAATGACTTGGAACTCAACAGTCCAAATTCTGGTGTTCTTTGCGTAAGGAGCATCTGTCCTTTGCTAGCAGATGACCTATCGTTCATATCCACTTCGCCAGTGCAGCTTCAGAGATTATAGAATATCGAATATAGAAAAATATATCCTGTGAAAATTTCAATACCAAAAAATTCCTGAGAAAATTTACAACTGATTCGCCACTTTACTTGCCTCAAACGTTTCCTAAGCACCCTAACCGACCTCGGAAAGTGAAGTATGTTATTAAATTCACGTCAGGATCAAGACACGCAATTTTTACCTGTAAACAAACCACACCATTTCACTTTACGGGGCTGGTGTGAGTGTTTTAAAGATATTCAGAGACAAGTAAAGTAATGACTCTAAAGTAAAATGTCTCAGGCTTTTTTGGTATTGAAATTTTCACAGATTATATTATTTTATTATGTTAATAAGTCCAAAACCGCGCGCAAATTTTTGTGCGCAATAGATATACAGTTTTTTATATGGACGGACCTGTAGCTCCACGACCCGTCAATCCAAATTTCCGTAGAGCTACAGTTCTGCAGATACGGTTTTATATGGCTGTGAGCTTTAGAGTAATATGAGCTCTTCAGATCTACAACAACTCAATACATTTCAACACTTTGTACGCAAAAATGCCCTGGAACTCCCCAAACTATGCAGATCTGACATATCCGAGTCACTTTTTAACGTTCAACCTATAATAGCAGAAATTGACACTAGAAAACTACTTTTCTTAGGAAGACTCTGCCGCTTGGATTATGATGCCCTGCCGAAGAAAATCTTTCTCACTCGGTTGATGTCCTTTATGCTAGATTTGTAGGACAAGCAAAGAGGATTTATCCCCGACATCGTAACCATCCTTCACCTATACGACCTAGCACTACTTACAAGACTGGCTGTACAACGGAACTTTCCTAACCAAGGACTCCTGGAAAAAGATTGTCAGCCGGGCCGTGAAATCGTCTCATGATAAAGATCGAGAGAGGGGCATGTCCTATGATTCGGACTTTTCCTTCTTCAGAAAAATATTTTCCCAAGTTTATACCTGCCTCTATATGGAAAGTACCAACAACTCCCGATGAAATGTAAATTTATTGCCAAATTGTGTACAAAAATGCATTCTAGTTATAATGAAAATCTGTATATCTGTGTGTTGTATAATCGCGCATTCACGGATGTCTTCTGTCACTGCTCATGTACGTGTCCAATTACTTTCTATATTCGAAATAGATAGTGGAGTGTGATTGCCAATTCTTCTGACATTCCACTAGTTAATTGCAGAGTTGAGCGGTCTCTCAGAAGATGACCTATATATAACTCTAATTGGCCGCCATACAACGACTCCTTTGGACAATTCCTTCCATGCGTCCTTTTACCTGGCTAATTTTCGTCTTGTTCGTTCAAGTGACGCCCAATACTTTAGAGCTTTTCGTTCTAACGTAGTGTGATGTCATAACTTGCAGGTCTGACGAGCTTTTGTGAACAATAGTACAATATATATTTTATGTATATATGGTTTTTGTTACTCTTTTTTTCTTTCATCTTTTCCTTTTTTTTATGTTTTCTGAGAATTTATAATTTGTATGTCACTTCATTATCTCCTTAGGGAGGAAATAAAGTATGAGTGATTTAAATGTTTTGTTAAAATGTTTGTATCAATCGATTCAGTTGAAAATCATCATAGCTCAGTGGATACAGTATCGGGTTTGTGAACCGCAAATCACGAGTTTGAAAAATCATAAGTTTATCCAAATATGCATATTTTTCTTATGCATCGTACAATCTTTCATAATCAAGTAATTTTCTGCAGATTTGTGAAACCTATTTCAATGTGTAATGAACCACCTTAATTAAGTAGAAAGTATTGCAATATATTACAGTTACTTTCATCCACAGGAATAAATCATAAAACGGCAAATTGATAGATCAAAGCTTTGGGTTAAACACCGTTAGCTACTGGTTAAGGAGGCTAGATTGTCAACAAATGAACCAGCTGATATATGTATTCCTCAAAATTTTAGATAAAATTTTTCAGCCATAAGATATTTAGTAAAGAATAGTTTTTAATCTTTTTTTAAATCTTTTTAATTTAAAATTCAAATATTTTCCTTGATACAAAACTCTCCTTCTAAAGGAGATTGATTTGTTCTAAAATTTCCACGACCATCCAGCCCTCTTAATTTCCAAGCGTGTTAGACAATCAAGTCCTGCGCACAAATTCTGCCCGAGACTAAACAATAAAATCTTGTGGTCCAAATAGCGAGTGATCTGATTACAGGCAGGAATAAGAAACAAGACAATCATATCAGATATAATTTTGTAGATGACTACCAGTAATTGTAGAAAAGATTTGTAGTAATCACCTGTCCGCCGCTTTTTTGATCGCAATTCAACGAAAGGTGATTACTCTATGTGATATATAGATGTTAACATTATACCATTTAATAAGGTAAACCTTTAATACAGAAAACTGCATGTGCTAGGGATGCGGGTTTTTTTTCCATAAACTTAAACTTATTTTGACGGGGAGCGCCTATGAGCAACTCGCCAGTCCCGAGGAATTGAATGTCATGAATGTAATGAAATTATTGTGATCTGAGCTGAATAAGTCAATTGCTTAATTGCGAGCATTTCTGAAAAAAAGATACAGATATTTATCACAGAAATCTCGGAAATTTGAGTGCACCACGGAGATCTCGGATGACATATGTGGTCCTACAGTATACGGACTTTGCTGAACTCTAGGTTCATGGAAACTCGTGGGAAGACCAGATTATCGGTTTAAATAGAAGGCGAATCTCAGGCCCAAAATCCATCTATGGTGCTTTTAGTTTTGTAGACCAAAGCCAGGAAGTACGGTAAATGAACTGAGATAAGTTATTTTTTCATGATCAAATTAAATCTGTATGCATACTAACCAACCCATAAAGAATTGAACAAACAGTTTAGTATCCAGAAAAAAGGACGCAAGACAATATTAACCCCCTCTCCTAAAGTAGCCAAAAGAAATAGACAAACACATGATAATTGGATGGTTCGATGGTATGAAGTATTACGTCAATTGGTATATTTTGTGGGCCCAGAACAAACAAGTGTGATGATGGTTGTTATCACTAGATAGACAAGCTGTTGTACTTTTGTTTTATCGGTATCCTGGATGAATTTCTTGATTAATTGATATAGCTGGATGTTCAAGTGACAATTTACTATTTGCATTGACGTAGAAATTCTTTCCAAGCTTAAAATTTGTTCAAGTACCAAGAATTTGCTCAATTCCTTCATTCTTTCCATGATAATGCATCCTGCCGACATGTCTAACATATTTAATCAATTTTCAAGAAATTCTTAAATGAGTTTTAGCACTCTCTTCACCTTTATGTCCTTAACATGCCTCTTTAAACTGGAACCGCGCGAACTATAATTTGAATTCTTTAGAAATATTTTCCATGCAATAATTTTATTCATCACATTTCCTTATTTGCTAATAACTTTATACGTATCGTTTCGTTGAGTGCAGAAAACTTGTAAGAATTTCTTTATAAACATTTCTATAGTAATGTAATATTCATGGCATCTGCCAATAGAACATGCCTAGTTTTTATGAATAACAACTCGAAAGTGAACACACAAATAAAAATCAGTGCTAAATCTAGACGGTCGCTTAAAAGATTTTTTGGTTCGCTGGGGAAATTCATTTCTCCGCGATTTACTATGGTCTTTGATTGTTGTAGTCAGGATACTGATCGCTTGCCTTCTATTGTTTATGGCCATAATATACATGTCAAGTCCAAGCAAAACAATCGTAATGTAGATAAAATGGTTTTCCAATAGCTATTTTCTCGTTTTGCAGTCTCTGAGACATTTACCTCAATAAATAGCTTTCCTTTTTTGCTTCTTAAATAGGTTTCTCCTGATCCTTCTTTGTAGATAGTCGTCCCTTTCTTATTATTTCTCTAACGTTTATTGTATAGCAACCATTACTGAAAACTAGAAGAACCATCAGATGCAATTTCTCCATTGATTTACTCATTATCTGTTAGATAGCGCGAGCTGGGGTCGCCATTGCACCCCGTCACCGAGTTGCGCTCTTTGATCGGGTGTTGCTCGGAGTCCGTACCCGATCATAAACACGATACAGCCCCCTCTCCTTCCTGGCCTCGGGTCAGAAGTTAATTCAATTTGCTGCGAAGATTCTATTTTCATATATCATGAAAGTATAATTCAAAAATAAATTAATGTGTATCAATTGATACACAAAGGCGGGTTATTGCTTTAGATCAGCCGATTTTGTAGATAAGGCTTAATTCTGTTTCGATTACACCATGTATATGAATATTGCTATTAGACATGTAATTTGATAAGAGCAGAACGATGCGGGATGATAGCATTAATAATCAACTTTAGATTGGACATTCTATGACTTTATTACTATATATCGCTACATTAAGGACTATATTGTTTCAATCCATTGATTAAAAGACACGAGAAAATTGGCACGACAATAGAATAATGTATGTATCTTAAATCCTCTGTATTACGATTGTCGTAAAACACGAGAAGGGCTTTAAGCCTTGAATTTCCCTTTCACTTCTTTGAACAGATTTATCTTAGCTTAAACATTGATTTCATGTCTAAACAATGTAATTTGTGCCTCAGAATTATTACACCTACTGGTAAAATAGGACACCCTGTCTTTAACAAGATTTCTGGCCAACAACTTTTTTCGGTAGAAATTGGGGAATTATATGACAGAGCCAGATTAATGGACTGGTTGTGTTTTGACTGATTGCTATTGATCCCTACAGTAAGTGGAGTATTATTCAGTTGTAAATCAGTACATCGGGTATTAAAAGATAACTGCCGTTCTACTAACAGCGTTTTATGGAACTTTCATTCGGTTACTCTGACATTGTTATTTGCAATTCACTCACAGATAAGTTCTAACTGACGTATATATACACTAAAATAACTTACTGGCTCCAAAATCACCAGTTGTTTTCAATTGCAAATTTAGATAATTGGTCGTTTGTTCCTCAATTTGCAAATTTAATCTTAGCCTCTGTGTCACAATCTTTAGTCAAATGACAATCGATGTATACCTGTTTACCAGTACATGTACATGTAGAATACCCACGGGTACAGTCTGTACAATGCGTGTACAGTAGGTTCCATATTTGGTAGTAGTGTTCGGGAGCAGTCGCCATGTTGTTTTTTCAATGATGTCGTTTGTGTCATCAAATAGTTTTGATGAATCAACATCTGCAACTGTGGTGTTTTCCCCATCACATTTACTGCATAGAAATACCGTACTTGTAAGTAGAAGACACGGTAGGGATGCGTGATGTTCTGATCACTGACCTTGGAAACGGATTACCGGTAATCATTGACCTTGTAAACGGTGCTGAGTCAGCAAAATTAAGGCATAATTTTCTTACAGTGGCTGGTTTTGACCTTCTCCTATTCTTTAGGTTCATCATATTAATAAGCTGTTATTAATGTACAAGTACATATGCTATTATCAGTTTACATAAAAGACACAGTTTCAGTTGTACGTCTCTTTTAGTAGGTCTAGGGATTTTGTTTCTTGAGAATTACTCTCCTATATGATACAAAGTTCTATTCATCGCCGTAACTTGATTCTACACCCGTGTTGAGATGTCAGCCTATTGCAACATGAAGGTCTAATACAGTTGTCGACAAAGATGTTGAAAGTCTATGACAATGTATGACTTACAAAAGGGCTGTATCAAATGTGTAATAAATATCATAGAAAATTGTTTGTACCTGTAATAGCCATGCCTTCCAGGACCCTTGGTTTTTCCTTTAAAAATTGTTATGCAATTGTGTTTTAGGGTAATAGATATGTATTACAGATATGGTGAATAACCTGAACAAGTGTCTGAAGAATGAGGAAGAAAAACTTAATCCAGGTGTGTCTCATCAGGTGTTTTCCAACAGGAGTAAACCACACGGCATGTTACTTCTTACCACCTTTGTAATCTGCTACTTGTATTTACATTGTATTGATGTCTCCATCTTCTAGAAAAACAACAGAAGGAAGTAGATCCATACCCTTGTCACTTTAATTAAAATCAAGGAATAATTCAAATTAATTTATTACATGTAGATTTTATACTAATGTATCAAAATGGAAAGTTTTTGTGGTTATAAATTCAGAATTAGTTCTTTATTTCAGCAGTATGTGGCTGAGTGGTTAGTCTTAAATGGACTAGCCAATGAAACCGGATAGAAGTGTGTACAAACAGCACGACGAACTCACTGCTTGGAATGGACTAAATAACATACTTACAAAACCTAGTCCATGTCATATATATGTGCTTAAATGTTTGAGTACTAAATAAAACTAAAGTTTTATTTTAAAAGGTAAGAAACCGTTAAGATTTAACAAATAACAGAATATTTTTTTTCATATATTCATCAACAGAGTTAATGACACAAAAAAAGCAACAAAACAACAACGACGACGACGACGACAAATATGTCATTTAAACAACAACAAAGCAAAGTAAAGCAAACAAAGCAAAAAAAAAAAAAAAACAAACAAACAAACAAAAAACCAAACAAACCCCCAAGCAAAACGATAAATTGCAAAACTCGGGCACAAAATCAAAAAATAATTAACATAATAAAAATACCGGAAACAAAACGAAAGAAAAAAGTACCACAAATAACAAAAAATACAATTTTAAAAAACCCCCAAAATTAGAAGTGATGCAAAAATTAAAAAGTCCCAAAAGCATTGATATAAAAACCAAAAGGCAAGGCCGAAAAAACAAAAAGGTTTTGGAAAACAATTAAGAAAAAGAGAAAATAAAATCTTTGACGCAAACTCCCAAAATGTACTTTCGGTTGATAGATATTCTGACATTGTAGTTTTCCTCCTTTATTGTAGCAGGTAATTAAATAAACTTTGGAAACTATATACTTTGATTATCATCATAATGGGGAACAGACCAGATACTATCAGATAGAAAAGATGAATCTTCAAACCAAATGTGTATTTCAGGGTTCAGAACAGTCGCCGTTACCATGGAGATATTGCTCTCGAATGTTGACAAAACTTAAGAAATATGAGCTTATTGACTCTTGTTTTCCAATGCAGAGTTATTTTTAAAACGAATGATCAAATGTTTATGTTTCTTGGTTTTATGAAGAAAAGTTATGTAAAGATGTTTGCGTAGCATCTCAGATACTTGTCCCAGCTATGGTGATGTTAAAACTTTATTCTCCTTAAGTAATTGGCTGTTAGTCACTTTAAAAACCTGTTACATAATGTGTTGTAGAACAGAGATGAAAGGAAATATGCTGAGTACATTATGTTTTCATTTGTGATAAGGTTTGTAGCCGTCCTGTGTGTAGATAGACGGCAATGATCGTCTCCGCTTCCCAGGGGATGCTGTCAAGATAAAAATGAACTATCCATTACGGACCGACTCTCACTTTTATTTAGAGCACCATCTCTTTCCCTAATTAGTATAAAATACTTACTTTTTTGCTGTTGTTAGATTTCTGCGTAAACAAATTTTGTCTAAACGACTTACGTTAATAAATGAAAAAATATACAGAAAAACTGTAATGCCAACCACATGTCCGGGTTATTTCTTCGGAATTATTCATGTGATGGGTGTAGAAAACTCAGATTAAGGCCACTAGAGTGCGAGGAAGAATATCTTCAAAGTCAACAAAAAATATCTACCTCATTAAATTCAAGAGCATATCTTACTTTGTTTTTTATTTTTATCATTTATTTCCGAGTGAATACTTTTTTGGGATAATTTGCCGGAATTTTCTAATCTCTATTTTCAAGCACAAGTTCAAGGTAATAAAAATGTTGGTCACAACAAACTGAATACTTTAAAATAAATTCAAAAATATTGTCACACTGAGAGAGAGAGAGAGAGAGAGAGAGAGAGAGAGAGAGAGAG